>OX461809.1:43310638-43441760 GCA_949802685.1 Dicyrtomina minuta | reverse complement strand
TCTCTTCATACACTCCCCTCTTCATTCTTCCATACCTTCCCGTTGCTTCCCATATACCTTCCCGGATATCTTCCCCATCCAAGCTACTCTGCCTTTCTCACTCCCCACTCCCAACCACTCCCCAACAATCCCCCAAACACCCTATGCTACAACACACTAGGCACAACGTAAACTCTCCCAGTAGTCATAATAACTAGTTACTATTTAAAAATAATTATCTTGTCCCAGTAGCTCCGTGAAAACCACGAAAAACGCTGTCCTTATTCTAACAGGACACACTATACTTATTAGCTGACAAGGTATACGTAAAGAATAATACTACAAGAATAGTATCTTACAACAACACACAATGAAATCAAAACAAGACCCTCGCCCTTTAGTCAATAGTTAGTACATGCATACACTGTAGAAGCAATACATTAAACAAAGAACCTGCACCAAATGCCACGTAACGAAAAAAAATAATAACATAGGAACTAATATCTGCATAGAAAATATTACAAAACAATATCTGCCTACATCAAAATTATGTTAAATCGTTAGTTTTGCTAATATTGTGAAACAATACGATATTTAGTCTGCTACATGAGAAACAAATACAAAATTTAGCTGCATAAGGTTAAAATAAAAATGAAATAATGGTCAAATTAGTATTTAACAGTAAATCTTAGTTTCACTTTCCTTGTCTTGTCCGCAGCTTTACTGAGATCGTATTGCTTTAACTCATTAGGATTTAAGCATCTTATTGAATGAAAATTTTCACGACCCCGCAAGTACTGTCGCATTTGTAACTGTTGTGATGAAGAAATACTTCCTCGTCCAGGTGAGAATTTGTCAGTTCTCCACGTCGTTGCAGGTGGTTTTTTATAGTTGACCCGATACTTTCTGCAATAGCCTATTTAGATACACAAAACTTTACTAGAAATTTGCTAAAAACTAAATTTTATTAGACTTTGCCAAAAAAACTAAGTGAAAGGAGTGGTTCTACCTCTGACGTGTTGCGAACCAAACTTGCTGCCAATAGTGATGCTACGTTTTGACATTCTTGCAAATCTGTCGTGGAATTAAGCAGCTCCATGTATAACATCTTTCCAGAAAGAAGACCTCCACTAGCTTCTAATTCGTTGTTGTATTTAGTTTCCACAATCCTAGTAAACTTTGAGTATTCCTTATCTAGTATTTCTTGAGCAACATTCGGAAGATATCCATACTTTTTTGCCATGTCACATAATTCTTTAAATGACTCAGGAACAGTCCCTATTTCTCGAACTAACATCTTTTCGCGGTGAAATAGCTCTCTTGCAATTGCTAAACATTGCTGCAAGTGATTTTCTTCAAAACGGTTTAGTATGCTTTGTTTTACATCTTTAGCGTATGCTGCAAGTTTTTCTCTGCAGGCTTCTATTGTTGACTCAATACTGGACCCAAAGTCTGCTAGGGTTGCCTTAGATCGAGTGAAGTGTGAAGATTGTTCCTGGTCGTAGACACCAATTTGATTGAAACTCCCAAAATCTCTTAGTTCTTGTACGCATTTATTGAAATACGCTAAGTGCTCGTTGTCAGTGGTGAAATTTGGGGAACATGCTATTCTAAGGAAATTGATAATTTCAGAGAACTTTTCTATCCCATCTTCAAGCATAACGTCTGCTTCCCACGGGTAAATTGTTGAACCTTGTACTTCTTTTGACATAACAGAAATTATTTTAAAAATATCTGTCAATCCAGAAATAAAAAGGCAAAATGAAGCATTGTTTATTCTGTCTAGCATATCACTCTCGTTGTTTGTTAAACTCAAAAAGTAAACTGGCCACATATGCAAAAATGCTTGGTAGTTGCGATGCGTGTAGGTCGCAAATCTGGTTTTACAAAACGATCCTGGCTTGCGAGGCCGTATACTCATGTCTATGGCGCAATCATGTATTTCTTGCCACGATTTACCATGTTTGTGAAAAGCGTTAACATCCACAACAGCTTGATGAACAGTTGTCACTCATGAATGAGTACTCAGTTTAGTTGCGTCCTTGTAACCTAAAACAATAAACAAATAATCTAAAAAGTAAAAATATAAATGTAGATTTAAGCATCTGTGTTTTATTTTATTGTTACAAATTATTTGTAAAAGAGTTAATATCCAGCAGCTTAAAAATTTATTCGTACCTAGTTTAAAAATATGAATTAAGTCCCAGTAGGAGCTCAACCATGATGTGTCGACATGTTCTTTGATTGGTTTACCAGAATTAAGTTCTTCGTTAAGAATTAAAGCAACGTGAGACGGCACTTTTAAATGAATGTATTGGCCATCATAAAATTGACCACATAGCAGTTTTCTAGCAGTTTCCTTGTCTGGGTAGAATTCTAATAATGTATTTACTATATCTTGAGCCACTTCGCTCCCCGTGTGGCCTGTTACAGGTCTTATTCCAAGCAAGACGGCTGTATTTTCACCGTTGATTAGTGTTACAATGCCAATTATTTGAAGTGTGAAGGAGTTTACGGTAATTTTGTCCGCAAAAATAGTATAGCCACTTAATGTTGCAGATGCTTTAATAGGGCGGACTAAAACAGACTTTACTTTTTCTTTTAAAGTTTAGTATAAATGTGGCCTAAGGTTTGCAACAAATGCACTGGAATGATTGATGTCACCAACATTGACGCTATTGTCTCTTAAAAAAGCTACTTCTTTTGAAAACGAATTATAACTTTGCGATTTTATTATACATCTGTAAGCGAGACGTCCTAGAGCAAGACTTGCCTTGTATTCTTTGTCACCAATTTGTGGACCAGATGGTCCCTTAGGAAGTAATTCTGAGTTGTGTTTTAAGTGCGTGTGTGTTTCAAAATGTTTTTTGACATTATGCTTCAGATACTTTAATTTAAGAGCAGTAGAGTGACGGTCATCAAATGTAAACTTTCCAACAAGTTTATTTAAGGTTTAATTTGCGCACGTTTTACATTCGAAGCCACTTATAGTGCCTTGTATCTGGTTATATACAGGACGCAAGGTTGTGCATTTGTTAAAAACGTCTAATTTATTGGTACAAAGTGCCATTTCCTCCATGTGCTTGTTAGGAGGAGGCCTAGAAGGTGCTGATACTGCTAAAGTTTGTTCGGACTCCTTTAATTGAAGGTTGTCAATTAAAGCCTTTATGTCAGCAACTGCCATATCTAAATCGCTATGAGAGATTGGGGCAAGATTAATTGCATCTTGTTTCAGCAAATTTTGTGTGCTTGCTGAAGTTCCCACTAGATTGGCGTTGTGGGAAAGTCTTGAAATGTGCTTTTTAATTCCATCTTTCAACTTTGTAAATTCCTTAAGTTGCTTTGTGCCTGTTGCCTTATCAAAATTTGTTTCTAAAACGTTGTACGTAAAAATGCCTTTTGTTCCACGATGACATAAAACGCAGCGTAATGCTTGTAATATTGAACTATTATCTAAAGATACTACTGGCTCTATAAAGGAACACAGCGTATTTGTTCAATGCTTGTGCATTAAGCAACTGCTTCTCCTAAGGTTTGATTTCCTTGTACCACTTGTTTAGTTTTACTGAACGCATTTGATGCTTGATTGCCTTTATCACGTATAAAGTTCATTAACTCTGTCATTTTAGAATTAAATAAAATCGTGGTACACCACGTCCATCAAATTCGGAAGCCTCAAACATTGACTTGTTTTGTTTACTAGACTTCGGAAGCTGGCTTAATGTTAGTGTCCTATAATTTGCATCATGGGTAATGGGGTTTAAATATATTGAATGGTTACTGGCAAGTGGCTGGTTTTCGTTTACCTATTATTTATAAAATTAGTAGAGGGGATTTATAAATTATAAAATAATGTTACATATATATATACATATACACATATATATTATATTACAATCGTGCATTGTATTGAAGTTATTACTATTAAACTTTCAGTTGAATTCGTTTCATTCAATAAATAGGCCTAATGGCGTGTGCCTGAAGCGTTTTTCTGAACTGAATGTATTTAATTCATAGTTTTACGGTCTTGAAATTTATAAATAATATAAAAACATTGATGTAATTTATTTGATTATCAATGTAAACAAGCTAACTAAAAACCCAAGCCGTGCAGCAAATGTTACTTGAATAAAGGCTGATGTCTCTGGACGGCTATATAATCCAAATCTTTGCTTGTGAAAATTATTCATGTGGTCTTGAATTCCATTCTTGTTGAAATGTTCAGAGCACAAACTGCACAAAACAGTATTAGGAGTTTTTAAAGTTATGTCTTAAGTTGATTGTGTGGTGTAGTCATGGTCTACTGTTCCAATACTGGAACTTTGGGCAGCTGACTCTACAACACAAAGTTCAATGTTAAAGCTTAAAATATTTATTTTGTGCAATAAAAATGCATTTTAAAAACAATGATCCTACAAAAAACTTAAAATTAGCTTACGATCATGCGATTTATCTTGTCTGTGTATTTTGAATGTAATTAAATCATTTTGAATAGTATGTCGATAGTCATCCAGAGATTTCGTGCCTTGCGGAATAGAACGGCTGATTTTTCATTCCGTTTCAAGTAAAACCGAAACGCCGCAATTGTAATCTGATACAGATCAAAAATTGAATAAAAACGTTTTCATTAAATTGATTTTAACAATTCGTATAAGTAACACAGCTTCTTACATTATATTTAAACAGTTTGTTAGTAAAGTAAGTAAACTACCATCACTTGGGCCTTGAGATATTGACGTCTGAAAGTAGCTATGCGTCCATAAATCTGTACTATCTGTTGCAAACATTTTGGCTAACAAAGACTTAAAGAGTAAATGTATTTCGTGTTGCATATCTGCACTGTTTTGACAATACTTTGCCAATGAATCATATATTTCTATTCGTTGTTTGCTGAAATTACACAATTTAATAATTGAAGTTTTAAATTATGTTTATTATTAGGGTTTAGTCCTTGATACATTCATTTAATTAATTGTGCAAGTAGAATTATTTATTATACCCTTGGAAATGCGTGATACAGCACAAAATGTACTGAATTTCCTAAAACTCCAAGATACGCCAATTTAGTAAAGTCAGTCTCTTGTTAAAAATTTTCATCTCTGTTAACATACCAGTCAGGAGCGGCAAAATTAGAACTTGCTTGTTTGTGCACTAACTAATGCGATAGTTTACCAATTTGTAGAATATCAGCTTGTTCATCGTATTCATTAAACAACAAATCTGTGTACATCATAATAATGTCACTGTCTAAGCACGTTTTGTCTTGCAAAGTTTCCAATGATGGTTTCCCTGTTGGAGTGGAGAAAAAGTTTTGCAGCCTTTGTTGTTGATTTAAATGAGTAACGTTATTTGTGTTACACGATGCGCCATTATTAAAGTTCAAATTATTTGAGATGCCAGAACTTGACACAGGGTCGCCATTAGCGCATGTGATAAGTTTTTTTGTTTGAGGTTTTGTTCCCTGTGCTGGTTGTTTTATTTTCAGGTTAAGGTTCCTCTATATTTAAAGCAACTTGTACTGGTGAAGTTTCAGTTCCTATCAAGGCGTTGTATAATTGACCTGGGGTATGTCCTACTTGAACCTGTTTAGTGTCTAGACTGCTTGTCTTGTTATAGATAATATTAGATGATTCCGTAGGTGTTTCGCATTCCTGCACAATCCTTTCGCAATTGTTCTATTTTACGTAACGATGAAATAACGCAGTCGGCTTTTGAAGAAGCTTTTGAAGTCCTATTAAAGTTTTTTTAATACAGGGCGGCTAAATGATATTTTTTCTTTAACTCTTTGAACGTTTTTAGTTTTTGACGGTGGGGTATTTACCTGGATTTGGTTTGCACTTTTTATCTCTGCTGTTGTGCCTATGCTATTTTCGGGGTGTTCTTCGACAAATAAAACATACCCTTTTGGACGCTCGTCAGTCAAGAAATATGAATTTTGTCTAGATGACCACGGTATATTTGATATGTACTGCGATTGTGTTACTTCAAATTTCTTGTTATCAAAACAGTGTTCCTGCTGATTCAAAAACTCTTCCTTTCAAACATCTAGAAACCAGTGTCTGAATTTGACGTGGTACTTTAATTTTTGTGTTTTCTTCTTTTTTTTCTCTAACTGGTTTACTTTTTCTCGAATGCGAAGCTTTTGGCCCTCTTCAAGAGAATTCTCCTCCCAATTGGAAAAGATTAGTAAACACTTTTCCGTGGGATGACGTGGATGATCTAAACCTTCTATTGGTTCTACATAAGCCTGAATCTTATCATTTAAATTTCTTACAATAAATTTGCAAGCTTTTCTGCGTTGTTCGTGCTCAGGAATATCTTTAGAAATGCGATAAAGATGCTGCAAAGAGCCAGGGTTAGCTTTTTCTGTGTTAGTTTTATCTTCTACTGCATGAGCTGTTGAAGGTGCCAAATATGTGGATTGTAGCAAATCTGCAATTGGAAATCGTTTACGCATATATTTGTTCCAATCTGCAACTTGAGGTTTGTTTATTGTTTCTTTGGGTGGTTCAATTATTTCCCACACATACTCAGTTGCATGTGGCATCGTCGTGTTTGCAGCATACAGAATTGTTTTGCTAAAATCATTGGTATATTAGGCTTGTGGTGATCTTGGTGGTGAAACTTGTTCACGAAAATATTGGTTCCAATCTACTTTTTCAGATTCAGCTTTTGCTTTTTCTAGTTTTTCGCGTCGTTCAGATTCTTCTGCTCTTTTTCAATTGCAATAACTTGACTTTGTTGTCTTTGGACATCTTCATATTGGTTACGTTTTAAGCAGTTGTTGTACTCCGTCATTGAATTCGTTACATAAGATTGATACCTAGCTTCTACTTCTGCCCTTTCCTGGTCAAATGATTCACTGTTGTAAACTAATTTTGCAGCAGAGTCAGTAACGCAGTTTGAGTTTTGTATTAAGGTCCTATAACTTTTATTAGTTGTAAAGCCTGGAATTACAGAGGTTTGCGGATTAAAATCATGTCTGTTGTTGTAAATGGTTTTGGTCTGGCGTACAATTGGTTGCTTTGAACGAGCCTTAGCGTGCGGTGTTGCTAAAGTTGTTTTTGAGGTTTTGAAATTGTTGTTGTTTAAACCTGTTTTATGTTTTGAGCTTACAGGTTGTGTATGCACGTAATCTACCTTGCATGAAGGATTTCGGTCAGTGAAATGTGTTGCTGCTAAACTTTTGCGCTCGACCTGAATGTTTTCGCCTTTGTTAACCCGAGTTACCTACTGTGCCCTGAGCTTAGGCTTGTACATTGCAGCCAAAAACATATTGTTGAGGTCTGTAATTAAATAAATAAAGTTTAACATTAGCATTGCAATGGTATAAATTATTGTAAACATATAGAACCCGTTACAAACAACTAATATAAATTCGAATTGTAATAGATTCAGACATTAAATCGTTACAAAAAAGAAACTTTCAGGTAAACGTAGGTAATAGGTGTCAATTGACATTGATTTATACGGTTATATTTTTGCTGTAACATCAATGTTGCTAGTTTAAACTAAACTGCTGCATTAGTAGTACAGAATTGAAACCTTTGTTAACGCTATTCGTAATTAAAGCGTTTTAAATGTTAACATCATGGTGTGCTGGTCATTAATATTAGTTGATAGATCCACTTACAAGCTAAGCAATATGAAACTGAGGCTAAAAGTATTTTACAAGGCAACGTGGCAAACTAAATGTTTGCAATGTTAATTAGTTTTATTTTCATAGTAAACAAATAATAAAACCATGCAACATCATTCCAACATAATAATAAGAACATAAGAAAGAACCCAGCGGGGAGCTAAATACTAGACCTGACGACTTTGTTACATCAATGTGTAGAATCTAAATGACAAAAGTATTGTCATTGTATTTAGTAAGGTACTAAAGAATCCAAAGTTTTGTGAATTCTCATAGATCCATAAAATTTTTGTTCAATGTGTAATTTACTTTAAGTAACCCAGAATTGGATTAAAAAAATTATACATTTACATGGCTGATGACAAAATTTTGGTGCGATAGCCTTTACCTCATTCGACAGTAAATGTGTGCCTTTGTAAATAAACATAATTTAGTTAAACCATGTGTAAAAAGGCCAAGAATCAAAGGTTTAGTTATTTAATCAAATATTGTTTGATGCTACTGTGCAAATTTAAAATAATAAATCATCTAGCATCTACAATAAATTTGTGATTTTAGCTATTTTTATTAAACAATATTAAAACAATGCAATTATATTGCTTCCTAATTCGTCAAATGCATTTTATTCAAACGTTTGTGGCTGTAAGTTTGTAAAGTAAATACGCCTATATCTTTAACGCCTAGCACATGTTTTTGAAATCACGTTTACATATATAAGCTGCATTGGTATCATTAGAAACGACGGAGCAAATTTATTATTCAAGTATTACCCATTTTTAAGTTTTACTAATACATGCACATTTTAGGTTTTCAAATTTAGTCAAGTTCTAAGTACTTGTTCTGGACTAAAAAAATTTCTGGAACTCCATAATTTTTTAAAAACTAAGTTGTAAAATATTTGTTGGCTTCTGATAAGTTTCACTCTGCTTTTACTTCTTTTAAAATCTTACTAAAATTAAAAACGCAGGACTCCTGAGCACACTTTTCTTAAAGAAGTATAAAAACGTATTTGTTTTTTGTATAGCCATGTAAGTAATTTAAAAAGAATATTAAGATATTAAAGTGGTGTGCTTTGTAGTTAGCAAACGTTTGAATTACCGCTCATTCTCGCACTAGTACTTTTTTAAAATATTTAATTTTAAAATTTTAACACCGTCAACATTATTACACATTTCTTTTTGTGGAATTATTTGTATAATGATTTGGTGATATGTAAAAATACTAATTAATGGTATAGTACGGACGCGCCTAATAGTGATTACTTCCATATTGGTGATCAGTAGCCGTTGTTCAAGTACTACTGGATTTAAAAACATGTGTGACTGACTACATGCAGTTAAGATATCAGCAAGACAGATTTTTATAGGCAGTTGCAATTAAACGGAGGCTACTGAACACCATAAAGGATGTAATCACGATTAAACCAAACCTTACTACGTTCTTTTAAGGTTTTTTAGCAACTTAATGTCATTTTTTTTAACATTGTTTATAAAACGATTTGTGTATTGCTAGTCATCAAGCTCAAGGTAAGCTTTACGTTTTTTCTTTCGTAGAAATCTACCAATAACTTTATTTTTGTGCTTGTCTATAAATTGAGGGCTTTTCTTAACGCTTGAAACACAAAATGCAGATTTTGGAGCTGCTTGCAACATTTTGCACAAGTAAGAACCTATTGTGTTCACGATTTCAGAGGTCTTATTTATTTCAGTAGACCTATTTGTTTGTAGTAATGTTGAAGCCAAAACTCCTTGGTTTATTGAAACGTTTTGAAGTTTGCATGCTTCAAGTTGCATTTTCCAATATGCAGACGTCGACTTGTAGTCCTGAAATACAACAATTTTATTTATTTGTTGAACTTTGTTAATGTTATTTATATATAATGTTACAAAAATTAGTCTAAACGCTTCTCACTGTTATTGAAAAATATTCTTCAATAGATATTTGTACACGTTCACCAGTGACAAAAGGAAAGCTTGAATACGCCATGTTTATTCCTTTAAAAACAACAATCGATAAATAACACGAACATATTAAAACCATATCAGCTAGCAATAATGATTTAAGCTTATTTTTACAGTCAACGTTGGTTGTTCTACTAAAATTTCAACAGACAAAGAAAATGTGCAAATTCTTATTAACAAAAATTGTAATTTTTCTAACTATTCTGCAGGTCTGCTTGTTTAAAACTACGATGTGCCCATTGAGTGCTTAATTCCTTATCGTAGTCATCAGTTGCATTCATTCTTCTTATTTGCTCCCATAGTTTTGGGCACGTTTTCTTTAAAGACCTGATTTGAATTAACAATTTTAAATTTTGTAAGCTTAGTTTATCGTGCTCAACTTTCCAAGCTGCTGCTTTATTTCTGACTTCCTAACACATAAAAAGTAGGTCGAAAATGGCTAAAGTATTGTTTACGAATAAGCAATGTGATATTTGTTTAATAGCATTTTTAGTATAACCTTTATAAAATCTAACACTTCCAAAGGAAACCACAAAGTATCAGAAGCATGGCCTATAAAAAATTTAATTTACATTATTGCGTTACCTAGAATCAAATAATGATGTCACAATGCGCATAGCCTCGTTGAAAGCATGCAATTGAATCAACTTAATTCCGAAAAATAACCACATCCCCTCTTTAACACTACACTTAGCCTATTAATTTAGTTGACGCACAATTAACCTTTTATAGATTTTATAATTATTAGTTTATAAATTTTAGGTCGTTGCAATAACTAAGTCAATAGGCAAAGTAAACAGTGTTCAATGGATGATGGATATTTGTGGGCCTAAATACACACGGTGAGTTTGTACTTGTTTGTGGTTAGCTACCGCTTTTTATTGTATAGCTTACTATGTACTTCACTTAATGTAAATCGCTTAGAAATGAGGGCTTGAAAAATTTATATTGCATTCACTACCAACTTCAAGCTAGTCACATCTACAATTCTACGATGTAGCGTCATTTGAATTTTGCATGTGCGTTTTGTCTTTTCTTCACTAAATCTAAAATTTAATAAAAAACGCTCACATACAGAAATATCACTAACGTAGTTACGGTTAAATTGATATCAGTGCGTATTTGAAACATAATTTGACTTTTTTACATATAGCTATAAAACATTAAAGTTAAAATTTGGAAAATCAAACAGTACCATAATATAAATTGCGAAGAAAACGCTCGCTTTCAGTTACTTGAATTGCTTGCTGGCCGTTGGAAATCCACGTGTTAATAGAAGTAATCTCCATCTTGTTTGTACAATCTACAATTTTCTATGAATTACAAAGTAGTACTGTTAATACATTTCTACGTAAATACATTTTTTGTTTAACATTAAAGGTGCTACATAATTTACTCCTAATATCAGTTGCTGCGGCGAAACAAGACTACAAGTCGGTATAAGTGAAGTAAAGTTAGTTTTATTTACATTTAGAGTTCGCAATGAGCTTTAAATGCAAACGACCATATTGGGAACTCACTATCTAACTGAAGTTAATTAAGGTTAAGTGGACTGTGAAAAATGAATTGAGATGTATAAAGAAAGAGAGGTGACTGACATTATTATGAATTATGAATGACTTTGGCTCAGACCGACCAGTTATGTCTGAGGTCAATGGTTGTTCTAGACATTGGGAAGTGGAGTGAAGATGTCCACAGGGTAGGGTTGTTTCACCCTTCATGTGGTATCTTGTGATAAGACTACGGCAGAGGTCCTTGTCTACTCTGTTGCAAGAGTATGCGGATGATACCGGGGTGATTTAGTGCGACAAGGCGCTTAGTACACTCATGCATGGTATCACTGATGGTCTTGATATTATCACTAAATGTTGCGTGGAAGTTGTACTGAGGCTGAGTGCTGCCAAAACGGTGCTGATTTTGTTCAGGAGGAACAACAGACTCTGCCCCTCTGCCCCTCTGCCATTCGGTATAGGGATGTGACTCTGGAAATCCAGAGAAGGTTTACGTACCTTAGCGTTTTCCTGGGCAAGCATCTTACGTTGAAGCCACACTTTATTTCAGTTGTGAGCAGAACGCAGGTTACTTTGGCCATGCGCAACCGCATGTTGGGTAAAAAAGTGGAGGCTTTCACCGAGTGTCACGCAGTGGACCTACACATCTCTTGTTTTACCTGTGATGGAATATGGAATTGTCGTCTGGTCACCTGCACTAAATAAAAACTCGTATGTGAGTTTGTTGGGCAGGTTACAGCACCAGGCGTGTCCTATAATCACTGGTGGCGTTTGCTCAACGCCAAGTACGGCCATGGAATTTCCTATTGGTCTAATCACTCTGTACATCTGCCTCAGAGTGGTAGATGTTAAATCTATGCATAGGCTGAAAACCAGGGTATCGTGGACGGTCAATCCTATGTATTGGGGTTCTGGTTATCTGCAAAAGATAAGGCTTCTGTCACCCAATTTTCAGGATGTCAGTAATCCGGACGTATAGGAACCTGGAGTATCGGAGGTTCACTGTGGCGCTCGGTTTACGGGCTGATTGGGTAAGGAATCTATTCTTTGGTGGAAGGGGTGTTGTGTGCTATACAGACGGCTCACAAAAATGTAACAATGCTGGCTGTGAGGTTTTTATTGAAAACAAAAGTAAGGGGGAAATCACTACCCTCTAAGCCATATCTTTGTAGTAAGAAGCTAACGCCTCTGTTTTCCAGTGTGAGATCTTTGGCATTTTTCTTGCATCCCATTGGCTGCTGGAGAATGAAAGCCGGGATCTCCTGGTCAGGAAACTCAGTGATAGAGCTCTTTGCGTGCCCTATCTAGGCCTTACACTGCCTCCAGCGTTGTAGGGAACTGCCACCTGTACCTCAATAGACTTGCTAATAGGGGTACAAGGTGGGATTGGTATGGGTCTATGCTCAATCGGGGTTCATGGTTATGAAGAGGCTGGCAAAAGCCTTGCATGATGGTAGTTGCTTTTAGCAGTTTGGCCCCACGACAATACTACGCGGTCCATTGCTCTATTGCAGAATGGACAAGGCGTGAGCATGAGAGACACTGGACTGGCTTGGGCAATTGTAGGATGGCCAAACTCTGGATATCGGCACCGTTGCACAGTAATGCGTCACTAGAACGATATCCTAGGGACCAATTAAGGTAGATAATTGGGCTTGATACTGGTAATAGGGCTTGGAAAAGTCATAGCTACAGGATTGGAGTATTAGATTCTTCACTGTGCTTGGATGCAGATGATACCATAGTGTTGTATTTCGTTCACAATTGTTTGTGAATATTGTGATTTTTGGTTTCGAGATTGTGCACAAACTGAGTTGAGCACAATGTATTTTAGTAATCGAAAATTTTGATTGTTCAAAAAACGTTTGTTAGGGATAACTGGAAAACCAGGCTAGTTCTTGTTTGTTTCTGTCAGATTGTGATACGTTTTGTGATTGTGCACAATTTCTTTGTGAAAAAATTACAACACTACAGTTATTTGTCAGATTATGAGTTGCTGGTCGGAAAACTGTTCGCCATGATTAAAAGTCTGATTTCAAAGTCCAAAAGCTAGTGGCAGGGACAGGGAAGTTAATATAGATCCTGGGTAGGTAAATCAACATCTCTCTTCACAATAAAGAAATTCAAAATTCATGTACTCCCAAGTTTCATATACGATTTTAAAGTTTCATCTACAAAAGAAAGAAAATTGTTTTCACTCTCGAAAATCATGAAAATTGCGCTCGGTGAACCTGATCCCTGATTAGTGCCACGATTTGAACCCGCTCAGGTGCGATGAAGGTCGTTGATTTACCTACCTGGAGTGTTTATTAACTCCCCTGCACACCTGCGATGTAATTATAATCTCCGAGGAAATATATGTACCTCCACAGGGAGTTAATTAGAATCGTTTGTAGGGATTCATAGATGACTACTTCAGTTCACTATTGTTTTATTAATGAAAAGAGTTGTCAGTTTGTCAGGCAAAAGTTCAGCTTGGGTAATCCAAAATAAATGGAAGTACATACATCGTATATTGAATAAGAAGATATGAATCATAGTGAATTACAATGAAAAACCAAGTCAGACTTATCGCATTCTTGGAAAGAATCTAGTAAGCATCTAACACAGCAAAGACGAACAAGATCAAATGGAATGTTACGATATATAGAAACACTTGAGCTTTTCGACGTCATAATTTTAAAAAACTATGCCAGTGTTTCAAAGCTGAGTGTGGCATAGTTAACAGTGAGTAGAGTTATAATATATCTCATAGTCAGTGATCTTTCAGAGCGGTGTTCAACGCAAGTGGCTATCCCTAAAGTAGATGATGATCAGCCCTATGTTGTGGAATACAAAATATAATGCAGACGTTGCGGCCCCCCTCCCCCACCTATACTGCCGATTGCCATGCATAATAATAATTATTAATTAGGTATCTGAATATTTAGTCCGGATTCCAAACTGAATCTAAAATTATTACAGTTTTAGCTTGAATTTTGAAGGTTTTATGTAGTAGGCACGTAATGCAGTTCTTCAACCACGCCATGAAGTTGCGAATGAAAATGGCATGGCTGGATTTGAATTTAGTAGCATTTTCAATAAGGGGCTATGCATATATTACGTTTTAAGTTTTTGTGGAAACCACCTCCCCTCTCCCCCTCGCCCAGAGTTTCAATTTTTTCACACTATGGTAAATGGAGAGCTTACCCCCCCCCCCCCTTTGCAAAATGAAACGTAATATATGGATGGCCCCTAAGGACTTTCCATACTTGAGTTGCTTGAGCCCTTAATTCTTTAGCCATGCCTTGGCCTTACTCAATCGTAAATGAAGAAAAAGTGAAAAATAGAGATTTCATTTCATACTCTATGTTTCTTGCAGAACTCATGAGCATACAGAAAATTCAAAGTAGTTGGCGGGTTTGCTGCCCTGCTGACGGCTGCTGTAGTTTGTTTCGATCGATTCCTCCAGCCTTTAGTGTACGATGTTTATGGTCTATCTGACTCACCTACTTGCGTTTTGCATCAGACGACACACCAGACACACACTTTTTTACTGTACAAGATACTATAAAAGACTCAGCGTCTTTTAATAATAATAGGTCCTGCCACTGCGTGAGGACTGCTAGCGTAACCATATGCCACTGTATATTTTTTTAGTCAAAATAAATCATTATACGTAGGACGTACGCAATTGCATTATTGGCCTTGGTGATGTCTATGTGGATCAGATATATCGTCTATATAGTGCCCAATGAAAATGAAAATAACTACTAGCCTCCTGTTGTTACACTTGCAGTTAAGATAAATTTATGTTATTATTTAGATAGCTGTTTACCTGTAACAGATATAAACATACAAAACGCATATATGTTATTAAGTTGTTTTTTATCACACGTAACGCATATTTTTGCAGTTCACATGTCATTAAACCGTGATTGTAGCTGTTACCTATAGTTGCAGAAGTTCTTATGTTCTAGGGAGTAACGACTATTGCCATAGAAATGAGGCTTCTAAAATATTGTGGAGTCAAGCTTCCGAAGAAGTGTGGTGCCAGGCTTCCGAAGAAGTGTGAGGCAAAGCTCCCGAAGAGAAGTAGAGACAAGCACCTAAAAAAATGGAGAAATAAGATATATAAAGGTTGCAATGGCAAGCTGTAATAGCACGCAAGAAACTTGTCAAACAAATTTTAAATTTTAATTAACTAATTATTTCGAAAATGATATTAAGTTTTATTTTTTTATTTGAAATAAACTTATTTTACTTTAAATAAGTAAAAACTCACACCTACATAACTGCAGAAATAGAATTTTAAGAATTCTAAGAAGAATAAGTAATATATTGAAGTTAGTATTCATACAACACTCGCAGAAGTAAACATACCTTCAAACTATAACTGAACATGGTATGTAATTTATTGTAAGGCGGCGAAAAAGCAGAAATATTTACAAGTATGACATCTTACAGTCGAGAGAACTTTTAGCTTGTCATCTGATTAGCATGCGGCGGGAAATGTGTCTACCAAATCTAAATTGAAATCAGCTGGTAAAAGTACATATAAGAAAGGCCGACTAAACAGCAAACATTATTTTTTGAGTTATTTGAAATGTTTAAGCTGAAAAACAACTCTTTAAGTGATAAATCAATATTTATTGCCTACAATTACAGTACACAACAACACATTTAGAAATCAAAGTAGATTCATGCTTTAAATACATGTGGTCGTCGAGACAAAACTTTTTACAATGTTTTACCTTAATAACTTGAAGTCTGCTGGGTTTAAAATATTTGGTACAATCAATATTTACGCTGTGCTGCAGTAGTCGATTTGCTGTAACGCAGGATCACCTGGTTATTAGAAAGACGGAAATCTCTTCTGTTCACATAGATTGTAGTTATTTTATATATATTTCTTATTACATTTCACCTTATACATTTATAAAAATCTTCTTGGTTAACGAAAATAAAAACTTAATCCAAGTTATTAACCTAAAGATATTTACCTTTATTGTTGTCAAGAAGGAAATAATGAAATGTAATTTTTAGACGATCCAGTAAACACAAACTGTTCCTAGTGTGATTTGAAGAATAAGTACTCCTAATGCCGTTTTGTCAGTGCGGTGACTTCTTTGCGGTTCCTTCTGCATTCAAAAATTAATCAAAAGATAATGCCATGTCGTCTGTGTGGTGACTTCTGTGAGGTTTCATCTGCATTCAAAAATTAATCAAAAGATAATGCTGTTTTGTCGGTATGTTGACTTCTGTGCGGATTCTTCTGCATTCAAAAATTAATTAAAAAAAGAGATATTTAATTTAAATAATCGTCTGCAAAGATAATGCAGTAATACATTACCAGTCAATACAACCACACGTTCTTTAAGTCCGGCGGAATTGGCAATATATGTTCGTGTAATTACTTTTTACACAATATTCGATTGGATTAATAATTAATCTTACCTAGTTTTAATACAGCCACATGTTCTTTAAATCCGGCGGAATTGGCAATATATGTTCGTCTAATTACTTTTTACACAATATTGGATTTATTCAATATATAATCTTACCTAGTTATGATGTGATGGGTCCGAGTCCCTAAATTGAGCTTGCTAAAGAGAACTAGGCAAATAAAGAAAGGACAATGGAAAATTAGGGTTTTAATAAAGCGAGGTGACTGCGGTTAAATGGTGCACACTTGAATTTTCTTCAGAATGTGTGCGTTAAGTGTGCACTAGAATAAAGTTAGTGGAATTGGTGCTGGTCGAATGCAATTTTATGAGGTGTCATATTACTGTTCAGTCATTACGTATTTTAATTCTTAATTTCAGCAGTAGAACCTATGTGCTGCTGGTTGTTTTTATTACATATACGTATTTGGACATTACACATGCTATGTAATATCATATGCATACCGTCGTGCATGGGACATTCACGACGGGACATGTTGCTATTATTATTGCACGTACCGTAAATTCTCTAATTAAAATGCCGGTCCCTATTATAATGCTGGCACATGTCTTTGATACAGCTCACAGTTTTATTACAACGCAGATCGTTGTAGTAGAGGATTTACGGTATTTTTCTTGAGCTATTACAAAAAGGTGGCGGTGAACGAATGTTTAAATTCCTCAATTTAATTTCCACCAGATACGTAACATGCTCAAGTTGCCTATCCTTTTACATGGGCGTACATACCAATGGAAAAGTGGTGGTAAGGGTTTAAACTTGCGGATTTTTGTACCACGTTATTGTTGCACGCTTCCATTGCCCATAGTTAAAACTATATACTGCTAACTTGGCAGTGTGTGAGACGTGAGAAACATTTCTATTATTATTACTATTATTTTATTTTATTGCATACGTGCCACAGCCAATAGTTTTAGGTTACAATGCAAAAAAATATATATAGTGTTAATAGGTTTGGCAATATTAAATAAAATTTTTGCACACTCACTTATTGCCAACATATTAGGTTATTTTGCTTTTTACACTGGGAGTACTACATCTGTTGCTATAGACAAATTAGTTATTAAATAATTTATTAAATAAATGACAATGATAACTTTTTTATTTTATATTTTTTCTCGACGATTTTTCTTCGTCGAGTAGACTGAGGTGGACAGACAATCTAAATGTCTGGAGAAGTACACGATAATGATACGTATTAGGTACTATAAATCTACGTACAATTCAGTGCAATTGAATGCAGTGTATTAAGAGATACGACACGGGGGAAAAAGTTCCATTGCTTTTCATATGGAGTACTTTAGCGTACAAACTAATAGGGAAAAAATGTGAATGAAAAAATACATGTGGGATACAGATGGGCTTTTTCCCACCAGCGCGTACATATAACTTTTTCTAGTGAACAAGAAGAGTTTTGGAACACCAAGAGTGGACGGGGCCGTGCTGTGTGCGCAGTAGATATTTTTGAGCGTTCATCCAACCACATATTTTCCGAAAAACGAAAAATATTACAAAACTCGGCTGCACATTAGTATTGGTACTCATTTTTGAGTCCCTCTCTTGCCTGCAACACTGCTCCTGCCTCTGTCTCTAGTATTGCCTTGTACATTTTACCATTGCCACCACCACTACTACACTTTCCTTGCCTGCCTTCCCCCTATCCCTATTTCTTTGCATGCGTAGTAATAACTTGTAACCTTATATTATTTTTGCTTGTCATTACAAATATTGCTTGCTTGTATTTTTACTACTAAATAGAAAATGAAGAGTTAAATCTTTTTAGTTTTAGATTGAGTCTTGAAATTATTTTTGTTCCTTAATTTTATTTAAAGATTTGTATTTTGTGATTTATTATTAAATAAACAAATATTTCTGTTTGCACTTTGAGTAAATTATTTGTAGAATATCTGAAACTAAAAAATACTTAATATATTGAATTTGCTTATTCTGTATTTTAAAATAAGACTTGGATGGTAGTATAAAACAATATTTCTCTTGCACGAGTGAAACTATTAAACTTAATATATACTCAATGTAAAATAAAAATATCCTACATACATTTGAAATTGTTAGTGCACGGCCGGCCTTATGTACCTGTAATACGTATCTAGTACTACACGCATTGTAAGTATGCTACTATTATTCTTTATGAAAAAACACATTATTATTATTATTATTATGCAGGGTTTTTTATTTCTTTAATCAACAACAAATACATTACATAAAGTACATACACGAAACATGGTACAAGTAATGTTGGCCATTCACGAAAATAGTACATGTTATTGATAGCGTAATTTGCTTAGTGTCTATTTACTGTAACAATGAAATGATAATATTTTGGTAAGGACAGATGAAGGAGCCTAGACAGCATTTAAAACGCGCATTGGAAGACAGTTTTTTTTCTAATTAAAAATTTATGTTCTAAGTTGTTAACAGTATTTATAAGGCTAGTGGTGCTTAATATTAATATCCTATTACAATTTTCGGCTCTTATTCTTCATTGCCATCAACTACAAGAGTCTATTTCTTACTATTGTCAGAATTGTTAATTTTCTGTATCTCTTAGTATTGGATTTATTGATTCTAAACTTATTTGTTAATTAACTTGGTCGCTTATTGATTCTTAGGTATTTGTTAAGCCAATTGCTGAAACAGCTTGATTTAAATAACTTCTTGGCAAAATTATTTAACAATGATTTATGCCTAGTTTTGATTCTATTTAAGCCTAATTTTTTAGTAACTACTTCCTAATTTGTATCATTTACATAGGTACATTCAATTATCGACAGGCATCTTTTCTCTATTGCAGCAATTTTGTTTTTGAGTTTAAGTGGAATTGCTTGACTCCATACTACAGATGCGTATTTAAGATTGCTTCTAATGTATGTCTTGTACACATTTACAAGTTGACTTATTGAAAACCCACAGTACTTAAGTTTTCTTAGCATAAATATTTTACTTGATGCTTGTTTAATCATATGATTAATTTGATCATTTCAGGTTACCTTGTTGTTAATTTGAACCCCTAAACATTTTGTACAGTTGAAAACAGGTATTAGCTGGTTATTAATTTCGAGTTCAATATTGCTGTAGTCCTTATGTTTTGAAAAGTTAATTATCATGACACAGCATTTGGTAGGTTTAAGCTCTATTTTCAACTCCATGGCCCACTTACTGATATCATTAAGATATTCCTGCATCTTTGGTATGTTTCCATATTTGACGCATTCAGCTTATGTTAAATCGTCCACAAAGCCATTCAGAAGAGAGCGTAAGTTTTCTGTTTGGTTACAGTATTTGCTTTAAAAATTTGATAGTATTTTATTTATTAAAATAATGAATAACAACGGTGCTAGTTTTGTGCACTGCGGCGTTCCATTAAAAATGCTAAGGAAATCTGACACTGTTTCACCATCTTTTACACACTGGGTTCTGTTGTATAGGAATTTTAAGACATTCTGATTTATATTGCGTGTACATTTTGAACTATCTTTAATAGAAACTTTTAGTTAGCAGAGTATCTGCTGTGTTTTTTTGACACCAGTTTGCGTATATAAGATGTGGCTTCTCTAATATAGTGTTTCTATACCAATAAAATTGAATATGTGCCCTATGTTGTGATAGCAAGGAAACAGTATAATAGAGGCAGATGTGTTAGTCGTGACGTCACGACCAACATATCTGCCTTTCCCATATCTACAAATCAAATCCTTCACCTAACGCACCACTTTTCGTTCAAAAAACTTAACGCGCTTAAGTGTGAATATTGCGTCACCCATATTGAAACA
This sequence comes from Dicyrtomina minuta, assembly GCA_949802685.1. Classification (NCBI taxonomy): domain Eukaryota; kingdom Metazoa; phylum Arthropoda; class Collembola; order Symphypleona; family Dicyrtomidae; genus Dicyrtomina; species Dicyrtomina minuta. Next base: position 43,421,437 of record OX461809.1, on the reverse strand, counting down.
CCTGAAGAAGAAAATATTCGAAACGTTGTGTTCTTAATTCAATAACAAACATAATTAAGTGACTTTAAATCATCTAACTAAATTGGTGAGTCCTTCCATCATACAGTTTCCTATCTTATCACACTTACTCTTGCGTTCTTTTGCCTTATGTTGTGGAAACAAATATATTTCAGTCCATGTTCAAAGCCCGTAGTGAACATTTTTACAACTTTTTTGGTTTTTTATCTCTTGTACACAATCAGAATATGAAATATTTTTTATGTTGGTTATAAAAAGGACGACAAAGTTTTATAGTTGTACACTTTCGAGCAGCCACATATTCTTTAAACTTATATTGAGAAATCTAAATTTTATTTTGCACATGAACATGACACGTATTCTTAAACTGGAATGACTAAATTTATAGCTTGACAAAGTACAACACACACGCAAATATTATTCGAAATTGGAAACACAATGTTTGAGAGAACGAAAACTGCTTTGTGAAAGTTATATTTCGTCATTGCTGTTTTCATCGTCAGCATCGCAGTCGTCGTCCAAATTTTCAAAGTCTTTAATATCATAATCTGTTACTGCGCCAGAATTTAAATCAACTATTGGTGTTGGTGTTGGGCAAACCCCTAAGACGGCAGTAGATATAACGTCCTAGTCAATTTTCACATGTTGCTTCTCGGGTTGAGCTTCAGAGTTAGGTTCAGAGTAACTTTTTTTTTGAGTAACTTCTTAGGCGTTTAGTTGACTAGACTGTGATGTAAAATCTAGCAGTTCCATGCAAGCAAGCTTTGAAATGGAAGTTGTAATATATTCCTTAAGAGCGTGCATTTCAATGACAGTGATAGAAATTGTGCTGCATCCATACGCTGACCACTTTTGAGAGTAGTTGTCTGATGGATTGGAGTTGATAAACATTTTAATCGCTTCAGTTATAGTGTTGAATGAAAAACGGACTCGCACAGAGGTAAGAGTTCAATGTGGGTTCTGCCAGTGCGTGAATTGTTTAGCCGGATCGCGCGGTTCTTTAGTTATCAGTAAATACGTTTTCTTTTTAAAGTATGGCAAATGATCAGTGATTTTCTTTCCTGGAAGCGGGTGCTGTTTCATTTCCTTCAACATTTGACTTGCCCACTTTACGATGTTGTGACTTTCAAATAAAGTAAACCATATTTTTAAATTATTGCAATGTTTAAAGTTTCGTTGACCAAAATGGAAAACGTAAGTCTGTAGATATTTGTCGTAAACAACTTTTGCTCGAATCTGAGCTTTAACTGTAAAAGTTTCGTGAATGGTGGTAGTTTCAGGGGTTTCAAATTTCCAGTATTGAGCAGTTATGCCACGCTCCTTGGCAGGCAACAAATCTGTGCTGCTAAAGTTGTCGCTTGCAGTTGACAATTCGTTAACAGATTTGCAATCAGAATTTCCACTTTTGATATCTACTGTTTCTGTTAAATTTGTATGGCTCCACACGAAAACTTGTTTCAATGATTATTGGTGGCAACAACGACAGTCTGTGTCTTCCTTGTTTACTATAGGACTGACTGGATGTTCCTGTGGTTGTTGCGGTACACTTATATCCTTATCTTGCTGCATGTTGATGCTGGTTATATGACGGTTGTATAGCTACAGTTAGAGCGTGAGAGAGACAAGTCGACTTTCAGGTTTGGGAAGAGAATAATTTTGAATTCGGCAAACAGGGTGTATTTATAGACTTTCGCATGGCAATGAAGACTCCCATTTACACCTACTTTTCCGTGTTACTCCCAATCATTACAATTGCAATAATGTACATTCACTAGGGGATACAGAAAATTTCTTGCTTGATTGGTCAATCGGCTTGTGAAGTACAACCATCCACCTTTTCCCACCTCACACAGAAAATGTTCCAAAAACCATAAAAACAAAATGCTGGTCCAGATCGAGTTTAGTTGTCGAGAAAAATTCAGACGGAGCAGTCAATTTTTAGCAGTGCTGCTTTAGAGTCTTTACAGAGAGCATACAGCGTATCTTGTAGCATGCTGGCTCTAGTTGGATGGTACTAAAGCGCTTGTATTCGAGTCGCTTTCTTGCCGAAACCACTGTTAGACATTTAACAGAGAACGAAGGAGTTTTTTAAGGAGAACGGTGAGAACTTTGCACTACAAGGGTTGTGAGGCCTTAGCTTGCCGTTCTCGAATGTCTTACAATGGCCGAAACTCACTGCTCCTGCCTCTGTCTCTAGTGATATCTTGTACATTCTACCATTGCTATTACACTACTACGCTTTCCTTGCCTGCCATTTCTACTCGTATCCTGTTGCATGCGTAGTAATGACTTGTAAATTTATATTATATTTGCTTGTCATTACAAATATGGCTTGCCTATATTTGCACTTTTGAATAGAAAATGTTAAGTTGAATCTTTTTAGTTCTATATTGAGTCTTGATATTATTTTTGTTGCTTGATTTTATTTGACGACTTGTATTGTGTGTTTTATTATTAAACGAATAGACATTTTTGTTTGAACTTTCAGTAACCTATTTTTAAAGTATTCAAAACTAAAAAATAAAGACTATATTGAACTAACCTATTCTGTATTTTAACACAACATTTAAAAGTATAAAACATTATTTCTCTTGCACGAGCCACAATTCCAAATGCAATATCTATATATATACATTTTAAATAAAACAAAGTTTGTAAACCTCAATATATATTTATTGTAGAATAAAATGATCATATCTACAAATAATATTATTAGTACAAAGCTGCTTTTCATAAGCATACAGTACATTGTAGCATGCTGTCTCTAGTTAGCTGCCAATATTGTGGCACTAGTTTTTTTGCTAAGAGAAGTTTATGGTCCCAACGAACAGAAAAGAAATATTTTAATAGAGACCTCAACGGCAAATTTCATTTGAACGGCTTTAGATTAGTTCAAAATAGATTTACCTGTAGCTTGTGCCTCGGCAAAATAGTATTCTTTTGAGTTGAACTTTAAAGACTAACTTGTGCTAACACCTGCAATCACAAATTGTGGCTAAAAGCTCTGTCGATGTTTTTTAAAGTTGTACAAGCACCAGAAAGATATAACAACGAACCACCGAAAAAGATTTGTTGTAGACACGTTAAATGTTGTTTTTGCAATCGAACTCTATTTAGGTTTGCCCTGGTTGCAGAGAAAAATTTAAAAAAGTATAAAGACGCAACTCAGCAAGGTTTACTAAGACTTGACGGCGAACCTTTTTAGTTGAAGTTCTGCTTCCACAGTCAAGTTTTTATGCATTTTACTTGAATCATTCCCTCTGTCCTGACTTTGTACACAAACATCGACTCAGTGCAAAGAATAACTAGGATTATAAATGCACGTGTTATTCGAAAGGATCTATTTCTGATAAAATTTGAAATGGGAAGATTTTTTCTTATTTGATCGTTTAGAGTTTGATATAATAACACAAGCTGCAATCATAAAAATGTTTGCACCACCAGATGTACCATACACATTTCTGGCACCGCCACAAAAGCGAATAATAGACCTTGTAAAGCTACAAATTGAGTTGCCTCATAGATTGTTCTACCAAAAGCCGTTACGAAAGATAGTCACAGTCACTTCTGGCGCTGGAAAATCTCAGACTTTAAAATCTATAAACTACATGTTATCTCAAAAAGAAAGTCGTGACGCAAGGTTTTCATTTCGGACTGTTTCATTTATGGGCATGTGTGCTTAAATTTAAAAGGAACAACTTTAAACTCATGTTTCAAGATACAGCCGTAAACAAATAGCAATTTGATAGATACATACACTTGGAGCGTGAAAATGTTCAAATATACAATTCTGTATCAGCTTCAAGAATTAGAGAGGCTAGCCTAAAGATGTCAACAATGTCGTACAGAAGTTATTTACACGCATAATTAATACTTGCTAACCCATCATATAGAAGGCCTCTTTACGCAGTTAGGCTTGGCGACAAATCTGAAAGTTACACTGAATCTGAATCTGACAATGAAAGCAGCGACGCGGACGAAATTCTGGCGAGAATGTATTGTACAAACTATACTAAGCTAAAAAACCTAATATTTCATTCGTCGTTATATTTATTTTTCAGAAAGATGATCCGAAAACTACATCATTTCATTGAAATTTCCGTCATCATTGCGAAGCACTCTTGACTAACAAAACACCGCTTGGAAATCAACTATGGCGTCCCGATTATGCTCAGCCATAATATTGATGTAAGAGCAAATCTTATGAACACCAGCTGAGGCGAAGTTGTTGATATTGTCTTCAGTTCATCACGCAATAGGCTTTACTGAAAAACTAGGTTGAAGCAATTATTGTAAATATTTCGTCCTACCGAGGCAACGAAATTGTGGTAACGTCACGAGGACGTGGATGTAAGATTTTGCGTATTGAATACAACGAACTGAATTTAGACACTAAGCAGTATAGTTGTCACATTATGTCGAGGTGGACGGACGCGCCTGGAATAGAGCTACTCAACGTTTCATTCATTTTACTTGTACTGGGCATATTACCTATAGCCTCAGAGTTCAAATCCAATTCCCGGAAGCACACTATTACGCTTATTTATAAGGAAAGTGCAAATGTGACTAAATCTGGGCGTTACACAATAAATATTTTAAGTGAATCAAAAACAATATTATATGATAAACACCTGAATTTATTTAATAAGCGCTTGGTATGTGAAGTGATTCTAGTAAATTATTATAATTCACGTGATAGTGACAGTAAACCAGACCCTTTTATTTTGTATACCCTCATATATAAGTTGTTAGTGCACAATATTTTGGCTGATTTAAAACCATGGCGAGTGCAACATAAAAAACTTAATAAAATAAAATTACTTCGAAGTGGGGTGAACATCTCAAATCCAGGCCCGTTGTGTGGCATATGCAATTTAAAAGGAAAAACGAACCAACAGAAGAAGAAGTGTTCTAGCTGTAAATCATACAACAGAACCTGTCTTCAGTACTCAACCAACAAGTTTAAGCAAATTCAAGCTGATGTCACCTGGGTATGCAATCAATGCAAAGGACAGATACAGAAACCTATATGTTTTGCTTGCAAAACTATACGTAGCTCATGGATAATCTATCACTGCAATAACTGTAAATTACCCTACCACCAATCATTAGGAGAACTCAAGGAATTAAAAAGATCCCGACCCCTTGGACATGTAATATGTGCACTGCATGTAGTTTAAGTCCTACTACAAATATTTCTGTTAACAAGAAAGTAGCAAATGCAAATTCAGCGAAAGGGATTCGCCTAGGTCACCTTAACATTAGGGACATTTTTTCAGCCACCAAAAAAGACGAAATAAGAATCCTCATTCAGACGCTAGATTTCTTTGTAGTCGAAGAAACTTGGCTAAATAGCTCTATCCAAGATACTGAAATATATATACCTGGATATTCAATAGCTAGAAAAGACTGATTACGTGCAGATAAGAAGAAAGGTAGAGGCATTTTAGTTTATGCTAAAGATTGCTGGACGTTAACTATCGCATCCGGTCCCTTTCCTGAGCCGACGGAGTCAATACACATAACGGCAACACAAATACATCGTAAAACAATTAACATTATTGCCGTATATAGTCCCTAACCTACACTATCTTTTCGAGAAGCGCTGGACAGTATTCTACCCATGTACTTAAGCAGAGAAACGTACAGTATAGGCGATTTAAATATAGATTTAAATAATAATAATAAAGCCTCCTATGAACTGAAATCTACCCTATCACAACATGGGTTTAAACAAATTATACGTGCCTGCACTCGCACTACAGTTTGGAGTCTATCCGGACTGCTGTGAAGAAGCACTAGTTACTCCGCTACACAAAGGCAAAGGCCCAAAAACTGACGTAAATAGGTATCGTCCAATTTCAGTACTTCCAACCATTGCTAAGATATTCGATGATATCATGCATCACAATTCAAACTTTTTTTAACAAAGCATAATAAGCTATCGTCATGCCAGTATGGATTGAGAGCAGATTTTTCCACATCAAGTGCTATTACTGCATTTACCAATGACGTCTACCTAGCTGGAGACAGTGGTATGTACACAGATGCGGTTTTTATTGGCTACACGAAGGCATTTGATATGCTTAGTCACAAAATTTTGACACGGAAGCTTAAAAGTATGGGCGTCAGTGGAAATGTCTAAAATGATTTGAATCATATCTATACGAGAGAAAAATTAGAGTGAAAGTTGGACACAACGTATCAAAGTCTGAAATACTTACTCGCGGCACACCACAATGCAGTTGTCTCTCCCCACTGCTTTTTTCAGTATATGTAAACGATTTACCTGAAAACTTTAAGCATTGTCAATGCATTTAATATGCAGACGACCCTATTTTGTAATATTCATCTAAATCAGTGAATGAAATCCACGATGTAATAAATTCTGAGCTGGAATTACTATTTAAATGGTCAACTGACATCGAAATGATTATAAATTATAACAAAACTAAATGTATGTTATTTAGATCCCCTTACTTCAAACTACCAAATGGTAAATTGTGTGTATCTATTAATTCTAATACTATTGAGCAAGTTGAAACCTTCACGTACTTAGGTAAGATACTCGACCCTAAATTATCTTTCAACGAGCATTTTGATAATGTGTGCACAAAAATAAGAGCCTGGTCAAAACTTGTAGGTAGATATAAGAATTATTTTTGTCAGAGTAACTTAACCCCTTTTTGTTCGACCTTAATTTTATCTCTACCTGATTATGGGATACTTGTATGGGGAAACGTATGTAATTCGAAGATTCAAAAATTGGATGAGCTGACAATGAGAATGGCTAGGAGAATTTTTAACATCAAAACAACACGCCAGAAAATTCAACATTCTTGATATTCGAATTAAACTGGTTGACAACAGAAAAGAGGAAGTCAATATTTCAGTTAAAATTCTTTTTTAAACATTTTATTATGAAAAGCTACGCAGGCATTATATTTGATAATATAATAGTATTAAGAGCTACCTGAACTAACCGAACGTTAAGGAAACCGTTAAATGTTGAACATTAACATAATGTGAAAACATATGGGCAAAAATCGTATGCATACATAATTGTGAATTTATGAAATTCACTGCCTAGTGAAATTCAAGAATGTGATAAATTGTGTAAGTTTGACAAGATGATTAGACAGTACCTGCTATCCAAAAGTAAAGAAATCAATTTTTTGTAAATACACTCTAGGCATACAAATATGATCCACTAATTATTTATTTCATAAAATGGATATCTATGTCATAAAAATCAAAAATAATAACTTATACACATGGACATGATATAAATCTTTGAACTTACTTTAGAGTTTTAGGGTGTGGGTAATGAAAAGAACCGCAATGTTATGACCTAACACCTGAATAAAATTATTATTATTATTATTATATTCAAATTCAAGCGTTTTCACGGGTTCTTAGCTGGGCGATGACTGTTCACAGGTCACAGGGAACCTTGATACCTATTGGCTGCGTTTTCCTAGACAACAGAAAAATTATTGCGTGTACTACATACGTTGCCCTGTCCTGGTTTGCTTCGTTTGAAAACCGAATAGACTTTTAAGTGTTTTACACAAACGCGAAATACAATTGCAGTGGAACAAGGAGAAACGGTTACGAAAACTTCAAAGCAGCTGCAGGGAAGAACGCAAAGCAAATAATAAACAACAAGTTGCACGTTTTTTACGAACTACAAATTTTACATTGGCAATTCAAATATTTCTTGTTTTATACTGTAAACGTTTAGCCAATACTATCTTTTTATTTTCAGACAAAGTGTTCATTTAATTGTATACTAGTCATTACTTAAAAAGTGTGTATACTACTTGGTAAAACATTGCTCAGTTTCTCTAAAAGTACAATGTATTTCAGTAGTAGTAGTTCTGTAGCTTTTTGTGTATTCAAAATTATTAGTACTAAAAATTGTACACATGTAAATTTGAGCTGACATGTATATAAACCATTAATTTTATAGAACTAAATGCATTTACAGTTGGAAATTGTTCGAAGTAGGTCAGTATTACATGCAGCTCATAAAATGGCTGAAATATGTAAGTTGTACTTACACTATAGGTTGAAGGGTTCCTTTTCGGCGCTCAGCAGTTTTCTTAAGAATAACAAAAACTTTCACGATAAAGCTGTAGTAAATAAAGAATTAAGCCAGTTGCGTTTATTTTCAATGCACCGCCCCATACGTAAAAATTTTAATTAGCGAAAAACTTTAGTGAACATGGAAGGAGAGATTTATTGCGCTTATTTGAAAGTGATGGGAAAGCAATTTGCTGAAGACAATTCTGGCTATGCTAATATCTTATTCTATATTGATGCGTTATCAAAAAAACTACTGCCGTTTCATTAAAAACAAGAAACCAGAGTCTGTTATCAAAGCTTTTAAAGACGTTTTTCGAGAGTCAAAAAAAATTCTAATATTTCTATTCACAGATCAAGGTGCGTTAGCTCACATTTTCTAACATACTCAAAAATCTTAAAAACCATTATACACTATATGCCTGTGCTAGGTTTGAGTACATATTAACTATAGCTTTACTTTACTATATTGAAATACAGGTAAAGAGTTACGAGCCGAGTCGTTTAAAATGTTTCTTGAAAGCCATGAAATAAAATAATTAAATACGTACAGCAAAACAAAATCCAGTATTGTAGAGCGCGTAATTAGGTTAGTCAGTCAGCATGGTATGCTTACATATATATCTATTCACAATATGTTAGAGTCAGGTTTACGCGTAATTCATACATGTATTGTTTGGTATAGGACTATCTTTTAACGGATCGCTAGGTACATGACCTAAAAGATTACTACTAGGATCGTGGATATTTTTCTAGCATTTGTAAGGACGTTTTACAATACGTTTCACTCAAAAATTCAAATGGCGCCTTCCCAGGTTAACCGGTTGAACGGAAACCAGGTCTGAAGGACAATGTTTCAAGATATGATTAAGAACAAAGATAAAAGGAAGGCAAAGTATTTGCTCGGCGACCGTGTTGAAATAAGCCGTACAAAAATCATATTTGACAAAGGTAAAAATATTAGTAGATCACAAGTAGGCAAATAAAATATTAGTATATATACGCATACATTTTAAATTTCACATGTATTCGTCTTTTGTATTTTGAACAGGTTAAAGCCAATCGTACTCCGAGGAATTATTCGTTGTAAAGTCAGTGAATTTTAATACTATACCTATAACCTACTACCTCAAGGATCTGAATAACACGCCTATCACGTGTGCATTCTACAGTGAAGAGATAAGCTGAGCCTAAAACACGTTTGTGTGTACATACGCGTGTGCAGTTCAAACATGCTAAACAGACATCTCAGTATTCCAGACATACGAGAAGACATTACAGTACAGCTTCTTGTACTTTTTAATAGATTTTTTGGCTTTGACGACAATTTCATATTTAAAACTAGTACATCTGCGCAACTTAAGCCGGAACCAGTGAAAAAAGTACAACAAGAAATAAAGAAGGAAGAATTTGAAGAGAATGTTGAGCCTGAACACACTGTGCCAGGAAAACGACTGCTTGTATTATGCAGCCTAGTTGAAAACCAGCTATATGCTTCTCACTTACTACAATTACTTTGAGCAGTCTATATATCTAATGACTACACTAGTGAGACAGTCCACAACCTTGTCCCTATACTATTTGTTCCGCTACACAGACAGCAGCACCAACTAATAAGATTCAGTTTAGTCTATGAGTACTGCTCTCTTCTGCAACTTGATGCAATTACTGAAAAAAATTGAATGAATTATTGAATTGCAGTTTTGACCTCGCAATTTTTAGGCAAACAACATGCCGCCAAGTATAAAAGGAGAAGACGTGCAAATTTATATAAGATACTGTGCAAAAATATATAAGACACAAATTCAAGTGTAGTGAACGAAGAAATTGCAAAAGACAGCTTGCTTGGTGAATACTGTATTCTTGAGCCTATTTCTGTAAATACAAATTCCAGCAAAAACATTCAAATGGGGACAGGGGATACAGTAGTTAAAACCGCTGAAACTGTAGGAAATACATCTAATGATTCCAGCGTCGAACAAAATCAATACCTTGAGCCTATAAGACCTATAAGAACCTCAGTCTCTTGTGTGAAAACGATTGTATCAAGCAGAAGTTCCATTCAGACTGAAGCTGAGCGTAGACGCCAAATTAACCGAAGACGATAGAATTTAATCCTTAGTTTATTTAAATACGAGTTATTCTACATTTATACTACAACAAAGCAGTATCAAAAGTCTATTATCAGCTCTGCAAACTATGGAAACCTAAGGCATTTACGATAAACCGACGGTGTACGAGGGATTTTAGAAGTCTATACAAAGCTACCTAGTGCTTGACAAGCTTCCCTGTACGAATATAAGTATTGAGAATGCACCATAATACTATCCATGTTATCCCGTACTTAGTCCACGAGATAACGAAAATTCTTTTATATTCGGCATACTAAAATCCCCTGAAAAGTGCTATACTTTAAACGACTCCCATTTAGACCTTACTTGCCGTTTACTTTTTAGCGATGCAAAAGAGATCGCTGCTATCGACGTGGTCGCTCCGTGTTTAATGCTGTTCTACGGCGTATTTAGAAACATAAAATTCTATTTAAATGGCTAACTCGAATCATTATGCTGTTGGTTCTTACTGAAAAAGGGAACTTTCATAAAATATTATTGAAAAGCAGAATAAGATGTTAGATCAGCTGTACTATTCAAAAATTACCCTAGATGAATTTAAAAAAACAGACACTAGATTTTTGGCAAGATACATTGCCCAACAGTCATAACAGTCAAAACAATTTACTATGGTCGGAATACTTGAGTCGCCACTCTTTAAACAAACTAGAATGCTGCCTGGAAAAACGGATATAAGAATCATCATGCGCAGATCTCACCCTGCCTTTTTTATTGACGCTGGAACTGAAACGAGAGCTGGATATTCATGCTGTCCATTCTGTGTAGACACTGTCAGTGCTGTACTGTACTTGAAGCAGCAGACAGTATCTCTACTTGCAATCAAAAAGCATAGACTGAATCTAAACAACGGGACTTTGAAGTATCCATGTCTTAAACCTGTGATCAAGAACTTTTTAATACCATCTGGAGTCAGTTCACATTCATTAGATAGTTTTATTAACGGTAGGTTGCCGCAGTATATTGTATTTGTACTTGTGGATTTAGAAGCATACTTAGGGCAACTGACAATGTCATTCTGCAATTTTCAACTTCAACCTCAGCAAAATTACAGTATCAATAAACCAAGAAGCAAGAAAGTACAAGACTTTGCCAGTGAGCTTTAAAGATGCGTCTAGTAAAAGGCGAAGATATTTATTTACTTGCTTAGAACATATTAAAGAAAACAGCCGCCAACCCAAGCTTAGGAAATGGAATATCCCATAAGAACTACACTTAAGGAATAGTCTTGTTTGCATTTAAGCTAGTACCTACAAGGGCAAATGCGTTAAGTGTAAATAAATCTGGTCAAGTTCAAATCCAGTTGAAGTTTAGAACTGCATTGACAAAGTCAGTTACAGCTTAACTGTTCAGCCAGTACCAAACCATCATTGAGATTGACCGCAATAAACAAATCATTGTCAACCGTTAAGATGTGCAGAACTATTGTGCACAATCTTTCATCAGCTACAAAAATTGTGCATAAAACCAAGTGTGCGAATTTAAGACTTGTCTGTTGCTAACTAGAAGCTGACTGGCCAACAACAACGACCTATTGCAGAATAAATACAGCAGAGTTAAAGCAATGTCTCGGAATCCTACTTGGCAGAACAAGCATCAAATACTACGTAATAGCAGCAGATGAAATAAAGAATACATTAGAAAACGCAAAAAAAGAAAACACTAACGCAAACCTATTGTACTCAATAGCAATAATACAAAATACAGACGCGAGTCAGACAGCGAGTCATTCGAATATTTTGACTCATATTGGTTTCCAATTCAGCAATACAGAAGCCTCTAATAGCCTGAAAAATATTTAATTGCCAAAAATTGTACAGCACTGCAGAGTAGACGTTCTAGCTAAGCTAGTGTTCTACATATAAATATAAGTTACAGTCTAATACGTATAAAATAGGGTGCCTGGAGTTTTGTAAAAATATGTTATTGTATCTTAAAGTTTGAAATGTAACCTAAAGTACTTGATACTGTTAATATATGAGCTGTGTAAATTGTAAAAAATACTAATTTTAAGAATAAAACATAGTTTTAGTAGTTAAAAAGACTAAATATATTGATAAAGTATTGTGGCAGTATGTAAAATATTTGTATATAGAATAAAGAAGAATTGTACATAGAATACACATAGTACAATACAAATGTGTGAAAAATCTAAACATAGGAACTGTTAAGTATGTAAATAAAATAAAAATGTAAAAATGTATATATTATAAGAAACTCTAGTATATCGTATTGAAAATAGTTGTAAATTTACATTGTAGAATAAAAACTTATAAATTTTCCATAAATATTGTTGTAAATTGTAAATTCTGATCAGTTGTTGTTTGCATTTGAGAATGGCAACATCAGATACTGTTGACTTTAAAATAATACACCCTTTACGACTATGCTGTGTGTCGCTAGTTTATCTGGTAAAAGTACTCTGTGTTTACAAATTGTTAAGCGCCGTAAGCAAATAATTCGAAATAATATCAATAAAGTTTTGTATATTAGTGTACATACTGATCAATCAGAGTTGTCAAACACCGATTTTATAGATGATAAGGATATAACTTCAACATCTGATAAAGATAATATTGAGTCATTAATTTAACAAATACACAGTCTATGTTTAATTGTGTTAGATGACCATTTAAACTATATAGAATCAAGTCTTAGAGCTAGACAGTTGGTTTAAAAAGTTTTCACAGAATTTTCGCAATATATGAATTTTGATATAGTACTTATATTGCAAAACGCATTTTCTAAAGAACTAAGAACCACTAGTTTAGCTACAAAATATCTAGTTCTCTTTGACGTGCCTAGAGACCGCAGCATAATTAAGTTTCTTAGCAAATAGCGCCTAGTCGGCCCAAGTTCCTGCAAGAAGCATACGAAAAAACATGCAGTCTACGCCAACATAATTACTTGTTCCTGGATCTACATCCACAGTGCCCAAACCCACACATGTTCGTTCGTAATAACATCTTTCCAGTTAATAGAACTGACATATACATATACAAATAATACTAACCATGTCGACAAAACTGAAAAAAAGCTGGTTTAAAATAAATTTTGAATATCTCTCACTATTAGAAAACTATCTAGACATGCGGTATTTAAAACAAGTGAAAGCACTAGTGAAAACATTGAAACAAACCAGTCTAGACAACTTGGACAAACTATACATAAGAAATAGAACACTTGTGCGCCAAATCCTAGCAAAAATATTTTACAAGGTTCACAACGGGGAAATCTGCCGTGCTACATTGTTGTCAGATATAATTTGTGCCGGTAAAATATACAATTCATTTAATCAGGATAGATATGGCTAATGTTATAAAAGTAATTGAACCCAAGCTTTATTTTGAGCTCATGAAAATTTGAGAAGAGCAGAAAGCTTTGAACGTTGCCCAGCAAAACCACTTTATGCCCGAAATTTCAACTGAAGGTTATAGGGCAGTGCCAATACACGTTTTCGGAAATTACAAAGAACCCAGTGATAGTTCAAACGATAGTGCTCCATCCGGTGTGGAAAAATTGAAACAACTATTAACTCAAGAATGGCTTAGCTACGAGCAAGTTATATCTCAAGCTATATTTTTAAAAAACAGCTTAAGTTAGCTCGCAATCGTGGATTTCCATATGTGAGGCGTCGCAGCAATGCACGTGGAACCTAAAATGCTCAATTCTGATATGCATAAAAAGAGCTGATATCTATAAAATGGTGTCAGTCATCTTAGTAGTGTCACAGTGTTCAATACAAAGTCATACAATGTTCTCCTCACGTGTGTGTTCGTGCTCTCTATACTCGCGGTTTTATTACTTGCTTTTTGTTGCAACGTCGTAGTGCAAGCTAGGTATAAATCAAACGTTCAAGAATTAGACCATACAAGCACTGCAGCAAGCTACAAAGGTACACTAAACCACAATGGTGTATTTAAAAAAGAAAAGTAAGGCCTTAAAAGCCTTACGAAACAATCTTCAGCAACATACCCTATCTTCTCTATTTAGCCCTGATACCACGCCATCTTCTGTGACAAAACCCAGTTCATTCACTCAACTGATTTTTCAAGCTCTAAAATATATGCAAAGTGCAAATAATGCTTTAGTATATATGAAAATTTGAATACGAAAAACGGAATCATACTGAATGTTGTGGATAGGTACCATCAAAATAAAGCCAACCCGGTAGTAAATACAACATTTGACTTGATTAGTGACTACAAACAAGATAAAGAGGTATAGCAAATACATAGATGTATATCGTAAATAAGACGTGATGCGCATACAAAGCGCGTACGGTTTAAAGCCACTATAACATATGCATATGTTTTTGTTTCTCTTTTTTACATGCGCAGCTATTTACGTGTCGTTCATCCTGGTCTTTCTCCTATATGTATTCAAGATAATAAAGATTTTCCGTAATGGAAAACAATGGTCCCTGCAAAAATCAGAAGGGGCTAGCCAGAAAGAAGTGGACACCACCCAACACGGATCAGCTATAAATACCAGGTCGGACTCAAAGAAAACCCTCACAACATTTTAAACTCTTGCCTGATCATCAACCATCTCTCTCCTAAGCACCAGTCTAGAAAAAACACAGCACAACGTACATTTATCCATCAATACATTCCACAACACTACTAGTGCTCGGACATAGATCAACCAGGCTTTGTACTGCACATTGCCTGCTGCTTAAACTCCATACAGTACCACGAACAACTCAACTATCCAACTGCTTGTAAAACCGGTACAACTGACTATGTACGTATAAATTTGTAATTAAAATTAATGATATTTTATTGTGTATTATATTTATATTGTATTTACTTATGTATTTATTTTATTGTAATATATACTATTTGTTTCCAATCATATTTTGTTTGTTGCTTTAAATTGCTTTGAGTGTTCAATCCCTGGCTGTCTGTTTAAATGCAGATACTATGTGCCGTACCAATCTCACGTTGAAAAAACTCATCATTGTGGAGATTGCAACCGATTCTGTTCTGTAGAACTCATCATCAGTTCCTGCATCCTGGCGAGCGGATTGCCCACTTTGACAACAGAAACCAACATCTTATTGGCGGTGGAACTAGTCGTTCAGGAGCAACCTATGGACTCACCACTACTACCAGCACTGGCAATTGTCCTGCAGGCCCTTTTCGTCGTACTAGTCGTTTGTCATTGATAGATTCAGATGTATTTCAAGAATCCTCGAAATCTCACGTGGGACTCATGGTTACCTATATACATCAACTTACTGAGGATTTTTAAGACATTAAATATATTTTGACTAAAAAATACGAGTCTATTGTAAAATTGTTGACTCAAAACTTAGCTGTACATACTAGTATTAAGGTTCAACTTGTTATCGTAGTAGCGTTAAAATTAGAAAGTGTAGTAGAAAATTAACCAAAAAACTAGAAAAAAACATTATTCTAGTTCAAAGTAGTTATGATATATTAAGTAGAGACAAAATTAAAAACTTTAAATTCAATAGTGCAAAAGAAGTTATACAAAAACTAAATGAATTCAATAAGCATAGTACTGGTTGGACACATCAGCAGATAGAATCAATACAATTTGATGTAGGAGTGTTAAACTTATTTTCTAATGCTGAAGCAAAAGGATTTATTAAATTTTCAACCGTAAAATTCAGAAAATCTGGATATTTCAATTTAAAAAACAAATGCAATGATTGCTTTAAACTTTATGTTGCTGCTTACAGATTCCGTCATGAAATCTTAGCTGGGTATAAAGTAAATGAGCAGACAAACCATTTCTACTCCAGTTGCTGGGCCAAACAAAAATTAAAAGACCCAAAGCAGTATATTCCCTACTTTTTGCAATTTGATTTCACAGATATTAATTTTCCTTTGCGTATTGGCGAAGATTTGAATAATTTTAAAACTAAAAATAATCTTAGTATTAACATTTGGAGTCATTGCCGTGAATAAATTGTTTCTATGAGACGGTCGCGTAGTTCTAATATAATTAAAATAGGTAACTTATTTTTAATTTATAACTAAGGCAAGAAAGACGGAGACAATTCGTACCATTTGGTTCTCATTACTGATCTTGATAAATTTATGTGTAATGGGCGTCACAACAAATCGTTTTACTGCGAATTGTGTTTCAGACGTTTTAACTCTTAAAAAATTTTATTTCGAAAAAAATTGGATAATAATTAATAATAAGCGTTCGGTAGTTTATTTAAATAATACCAACCTTAGAAACTATTATCCGGAGTCAGGGTTAAATATTTTTCTACTTAAATGTCAAGATCTAAGAAAAAGAATACTAATGCGACGTCTGCGGTACTTTCTACTTCAACGGCCAGTACAAATTGTGATTCTAATCTAGAAGAATGTCCATTTTGTGGCTAATATTACAAAGGGCTAAAAATTTATATCAGTAAATCTCACTTAATGGAATACAAGGAAATGATTACTCAATCTTATCAGAAAAATGATAATGTCGAAGATGAAAAAGACATCGTTTTGCTTGAACAACAACAAGTTCGCATAGGCGAATTATTCAGTCTTCGAATGCAGGCTTTCCAGAATTCATGTGAAAGTCAATTAAAGAGCAAATTGGCGTTTGATAACCGCTTCCCAGCTGTACGATTCGAAATTGGAGACTTGGTGTGGAAACGCAACTACACGCGCCCACCAGGTACAAAATCCAAATTCGTGATGAAATACACTGGGCCATTTAAAGTTTATAGTGTGAATGAGAATATCCATTCATACTTCCTATGTCCACACACTGAAGACATTAATGTCTTCTTACCCGAGCGAACGCTCCGACTGACCCATACTCATAATTTAAGAAAATATGTCTCCGGACAGCCTATACCGGCTCCGGAAGAATCAGACGTCAATACTGACTGGCTAAACAATATTAGGCCTGTCTCAAGGAAAGACGCATTCATAGCCGAACCGCGTTTGGATCCTACAGATGATCCTCCTCACTTAAACGGTGTTCCTATCGTGGACGTCCTTCCTCGAGGGGATTTTCCCACTCCGGGAGAACAACCAACACAACAGGACCCGCCTCCACCACCGGAGGAACCCATGACACTAGAGCCTAGAGCTCCGGTACAGAGTGACAGTAGCTCTTCATATGTACCTCATCAGAGTATCCGAGAAACTGACGGTTCACATTCCTCGTGGAATGTCCGTGCTCATTTACCTGTAAGACGAAAGGCAGACACTGCCCCTCCACAATTTGGACCCTCGCGTCCATCTTTTGTCAATAAGTCGGCGTTTAGTAAAACGCCTGGGGGTGTAGTCAGGGATGGTCTGATTTCAAACCTCCAAAATCCAAAAGAATGGACACATCGGGTCTCAGAGTCAGACCAATCCTCAACCTTATCCTCAGAAACACCAACAAACTTAGAGAAAATAGTGCACTTAGAACGAGTAGGCAGGAGTGACGCCACAAGCTCGACTGGTCCAATCAGACTTCCGGGAGCTCCAAGCGATATGAGTAGTACAGAGAGCTCCGACACCAAGGGCGAACCCTCAATACACGGAAGTACAGTTAATATAAGTCCAAATCAGAATCATGACCAGGACTTACCCACACAGAGAATCCCCGAGGAAAATCTAAGGGATCCTCCCCAAAATGACACTCCTTCCCCTAACCAAACACAAAGGACAAATACAGCCGTTTCTGGGGAAAGAGATACAAATCCTATGGGGAATAGAACCCCAAAGAACACTTTAATCCAACCCACAAAATTTAAATTAAATTATAAGTTCAATAAACCACAAGTTTAAGAGCTCAATACATGCCTTGAAAACACTCCACTAAATAACACAAGTAATAATCCTTGTATTCCATGGAGTGAAGAGAGTAGTCCAGTAGTACCTCCCAATTCTTCCTCCGCTCAAAACCAGTTAAAAAATAGTCACCTTAGCATAGGTGAAGAAATCGTGAGCCTAATAGCTCCGAACCAATCTCCTAGAATTAATTTAAGGGAAAATCAAACCCCACAGCGCCAGCCACATGGCCAAGATATAAATCTAAACATTAACTTATCCCACAGCGGGTACCCATCAGGAAATCAAAACCAGAGGGAAGGTAGGAATTTTTCCTCCAGGTCTTCTGCATCCCGCAGAACCAATTGAGAAAGAACTCCCTCACCCCCTGAGAACCCCATTTCACAGTATAATGGAACCCAAAATCAAACCCCCAAAAGGGGAAAACACCATAGGGAAGAAAAAGCAAATTCTGCGCCAGCTAGAGATCCTCAGCTTCGTTTCGTCCCCAGACGTACTCCTAGAAAGAAGAGACATAGTCAAAGCTATTGGCTAGATACCAATATCAACCCCGGAGGGTCTCCACCAAAATCTCCCAAAAGGGATCGGATCCGAGACGTCTCCGAGACTGAAACGGGTACATCTCAAACCGAAACGACTGCAGAACCTAGTTCAGCCACAGATGAAGGATCTAGGCATCACAAGAAACCTAAAATTCGAAGAAAAAGACGCGAGGTTACTCCTCGTGTCCTAACGAACAGCGATCTCCGACCCGGTGTGGCAACTCGATCGAGAAGAGCTACATCTACAGCACCAAAACAAGGTCCAAGCTCAACCACTCAGGAAAGAGATCCCCCTCCGAAACCACGGAAAAATAAAAATAAAAATACCACCAGTACCCCCACTTCGAGAAGCGGGAGTGCTAAAGCCCTCAGGGTCGATTTAATAGACCGCATAGTTAGGTGCATGGGAAACATGCACACCAACATTTCCAACTTAATTTCGACTCCCACAGACTCGGAAGATGAAGAATAAGACTAAAACATTAAAATTAATTCCAAAATTAAAAGGAGATTCACGGCCCTGACTTCCGTGTCAGTATCGGATCCCTATCTAATTCTATCACAATCAACCCCGAAGCACGATTCAGTTTCCGAAACTCTAGAAGAATTTCTTGAGTATTCCCCAGGTTAATCTCTATGAACACCGGAGACCAAATTTCCCCTAGGCTCCTACCACCGAATCAATTCCATAAAATAAGCCTTTCAGGGCTCCGCCCTAAGCAGATTCGGCTCCCGGACTAAGAAGAATTTTTTAGAGCCCCAGGAAAATGCTTATGAACACCAAGCACCGAAATATTCCCGAAGGCTCCAAACGCTGAATCATTTCCCCAAAGCAGCTTCTCATACGGGTTTTAGTCGTGAGAGGAAAAGCATTTCGCTGGAAAACCAATACTTACAGGGGAGATTTCGACCGTGAACCTCCTTTTTCCCTCCCCCACCACCAAAAGTAATATTATGAAAACTGAATTAAATAAGAAAAATAAAATTTGAAAAATTTAGCTTAAAATTCTAGGTAGAATGTAAGCCTAATTCCCATAAAATGATTGAATATAGCAACAGATGGAGATTTCCCTCAGCGATAGTGACGAAGGAAACATCCCCTCTGATCAAGAAGATTTTTGAATGGGACCTAATACCCAGGAATTCAGGTATACTCCACACAGTCCTACTACAACCATTAATTGGGACCCTGATCCGATTTTCCCTTCATCATCAACGACAGACTCGGAAGCTTCAACAGCATTCGCCTCTGCCCGGGAGGAAACAGGTCTATCTACCGCCGAAGGCGATGCCCACGGGCGACCAAAGACTTACGGTGACGGGGTCAATAAAACTAAATATAGTAATAAAATTAGAAAATGTCCCACTTGCATAGAACATTCAGTGAAAGGGGACATTAGGCATATTTACAGGGATTGCCCCCTGTTCAAACCTCCTAAGAAAAAGAGAATCCGACGGTGCGGCCACTGTGGTGGTGGGCACCGCTTCAAATTCTGCAGGTTCAAAAATGGGCCTCCGAAACAGAGATCAGAATAAAACAACCAAAAACTTAAAAATTAAAAATTAAACGATAGGTCTTTACTCGTTAGATTTAACGAGAATATAACTTTCAAAATTTGTCAGTGAAAAGAAAAATAGTGAAAAATTCAATTCTTAATGTAAAATTCAAAAATGTGCTTCAAATGCGAACAAAAATGTGCTTCACGCTGGGGAGATAAAAATTCAATGAACGTTAACAAACAGTTTTCTTACTCGTGACTTTCTCTTTTAACCCTTCTCTAAACAGATGGATTCTTCGTCATCTTCATCCGACAGTGACTGGCCTGAAATGCCAGAAGCTCCTCCAAGGTCGTCGCTACCTCCATATCGGATCGACGATAAAATTGTTGCTATCTTATGTGAGACCATCGCTACTCTTTAAAAGAAGATATACAAAAAAAAGGGAACCGGGAGATGGTAGATACCTAAGACCCAGCTCTCGATTCAAATTCCCTGAAAGCTCAGGCGAAACAAATAATCCTCAAACTGATCTCCAAAATCGCCTTGAAGGAGATAGAAAAACAAAACGAGAAGGAAAAGAGCATCCAGATGCAACTCTATAAAAAGTCAATCGAAATGATCATCGATGGATTCCAACGGGTGTCAGATAACGACGAACCTCCCCCAGATGAATTCTTGGGGAAAATCCAGAAGCAGATGGGATTTGTTATGATGAAGATTCGTCAATCCCGTTTCAATGATAAAATAAGAGGAAAAATCCCATTTCCCCTACAACACTACCTCCAAAGAGATTTCATGGTGTATCCCGCTAATTCCAATACTGGACAATACACTGATTCCGATGACGATACTGAAAGCGAATCAGACAAGAAAAGTGAATCCGAAAAAGATGAGGACTACAAGCTACCTGTGTCTCAACGTAGACTGCGGCTGGAAGAAAGGCACCGCCGGGAGCGATCAGCTAAGAATCCGGTAAACCCAAAACCAAGTGCCCCCTCCACCCCTCAGTCTACCCTAAAACGGATCCGACCCCGTGGGCGCTACTATAAGACTCGCCCTGATCCTCCAGTAGAAACGGATCCCAACTTCAAATATGTCTGGGGACCCCCTCCGAAAATGACAGATGAGCAAAGGCTCCAACGTAACCGGGAGAACAAAAGACGGCGTCAGAGGAATCCAAATTCTAAAACAAAGACCACCGGGAGACCTCGGTGTGATTGGATCCGCACAGCAATTACCCCTCCGAGGGAATCTGAACCAGTTGCTGGCCCGTCCGGAGTACAACGACCAAACGTTCGTCCAGTTCCTCCCACAATGCCGATAAACGCTCCGAGCGTATCAATTGAGAAGTTCTTAGGGTCCTTCGCCACGAGTAAAAACCCCTTTTCTATGATCGTCACAAGGGAACAATTAAGAGATGCCATAGCCGCGGCCAGGATCCCCTACGCTCCGAGTTTATACCTTTTGAAATCGGGATCCCAAACTCCACAAATTTCTTAGAGTTCGGAATCTCCAAAGAAAGATTCGTCTACTTCATCCCGGGTGAAAATTAATCCAAATCCCGAACCTTCAGGTTTCATTGCTTCATCGCCTCCTTTTCAAGGGACCCAGTTGACTCCCTCAGGAAGCAGTAAACCATAGGTTATTGGACAAAATTTTGCGACACCCCTGGCGGGAGGAAGACCTCAAATTCCTCAATATCCAGGGGGAATCAGATTCTTAGGCGGACGGCCTATCCCGGGCCATAATCCTCCTTTCTCTGGAACATCAATATGTGCCAAAGCATGGACCACATATGAAAAGCCGCCACAGAAAGAAAAGAAGGAGCCCTCACATACGTGGACTCCAACTCAGGCCGAAGCGGAGAAGTATCCGTCATTCCTGAAGAATCATCAGGAAAAAGGTCAAAAACAGAGTCAACCATATTCGCTGAAACTAACTCAGGAGGAATCCGAAAAATATTCATCCTTCCTCTGAAACTACTATGACGAAAGGGAAGCTCAACGACAACAACAGAAATTCGGTATCCAACCCCCAGTATTGTCGGGAGTACGGTTGATCCATCCCAGCCACTTACCCTTAGTAAATAACAAACCACGGGTACAGGGCATTGGAAAAATATTTCCTCATGCATCTGGTTCCGCCATCCTAATGCCAGGACCAGGTAAAAGTCCAGTGATTTCAAATCATGTCAGACCGCCAGCCACGGCAATTCAAGCGGCCGTTCCGGAAATTCAACCACCTCTAGTGCAAATCAACACCAGAGATGCCCAAAACCAGACTTCTCATCGGGCTCTCCCGGAACCACCGCCTAACAATGAAACTCCAACGGAAATACATGTCCCAGTTATTCTGGAGAGGGCCGACCCGTTGCAACCATATATCCAAGCAACTGCCCTCCAACTCAGGGACATGGCTATGGCAACCGCGCATCAGATATTCATCCAACACCGCTTCCAACTCATAGTCGCGAATCAAGCAAGTCGGTTCCCATATTAATTCGTCTTTGCGCATGACCCTGAGTACGAACTACTGTTACAACCAAAACTCATTAATGAGATAAACCCCATCTGGGGAAGATATCACTTTCGTACTCTGATGTCGAATTTTGTGAATAACCTTAATGCCCGGATGCATTATCAGTTTCGAATCAATATGACTCTCAACAAAACATATAACCTTCCAGTTTATTCCATTATTTAAATCTAGAGCTAGAAATTACAGTCAAATAGCACGAGTTCATCACAGATAGGCACCAGCTCAAAATACACGTCCGATTTCGTTCAGCTTAATTTACACACTTTTACTTTCAGAACTCATTTGCATTACCATACATACATATGCATATATGATTACGTAAAAACAATTTCACCAAAATCAAGGGTTTTAACAAGGTAATTTTGTTCATAGTTTATAAACTAGCTAAACACTTTAAGGGAAGTAAACTAAGAAATTTTTAGTTGTCTCTTTTTATGTGTGAACCCCAACCTGGAATCCAATCACGAACCAGACCGTCTACCTTGAATCACTGCCCCGAACCAGAGGTGGAAATTAAATATATTGGAGTTTTTAACAGCCCTTATACGATGAAAGCTTTAAACACTTACTTCCAATTTGAGTGGGTGGCACTTTTTTTGTTCTTACACTAGCACTTAGCTTACTTCCTACAATTTTGCCTTAAGTGTCATCCTAATAGCCAATATTTGGTTGTTAAAAAAATTTAATAATTATTTTTTTGTATTTAGATTCACTTTAAATAATTATCACGTAGAGATTATGATCGCTGAAATCTCACTAAGATAAAGAACGATACATTGTGGGTAAAATTTTTGTATTCCATTGACTTTCACAAAAGTTATTTTTTAAGTAGCTACTATTTCTAACCACTGGTCAAAGATAGTTTGTCCGCTTTAAATGTCAACTGAACACTGAAATGTCGTATGTGCATCGTACATACTTCAGCTATTGTGGCTGTGCTCTCTTTAAAATAAAGTTTAAAAGACAAAAATACGCTACACATAGTGAAGGATGCAGAAATAAATGATTTTTTGCTTTTCTAAATTTTAGGTTTATTTTATTTTCGGCTACAAGCCATTTAAAATTAATATTTTTATTTCTGGCAACTCGGCACTAGAAAATACAATTTTATTTCAGGCTACTAGTAAAATACAAGTAGTTTTATTTCGGACACGAGCTACGTAAAAGTAAAGCTTCATTCTTACTCACAGGACATTTAAAAGTAAAATTGTATTTGTGTACAGTTTTATAGTACAATTATTTAAATAATTATTTTTTTTGGTACTACAAATTAATGGTACAATAAAATTAAATAAATACAGAGCGTATTAGGCCTATTTTTAGACTTAATAATTCATAAGATATTTTATGTAATTTTATTGTCATTAAATCCTGTTCTTGATATTTGCATTTATACATACAAATTAGTATAAATAGTTTGTAGAGCATATAGTATTAGGTATGTTGTTTAATTTTACACTATCCTTGGACTACTTTAAAACAATTACACGTTTAAGGAAGCAAAAAGTTATTTAAAATATCAATCCAGAAATAATAATTTAAATAAACTTTTAAAAAACTAATAATAAAATAAAACGTCATTTACAAAATAACCCTTACAAAAACGCGTGACTTGATGTATATCAAATTAATTTTAATATGTACTTCTGTAGGTTGTATTGATAAGGTGTAATATTTTAGTAATAAAACATTAAAATTTTGAAGTTTTTTGGTGTCCCTAAATTGGTAAGCCAAGATCTGGCAAGCCTAGATCTAAAACGTTTAGTAATTCGCCACTGTATAGAATTGAAAGTTGCTAAAATGCGTTGCCTAAATCTTTAAAAGTTTCTAATCTGATAATGTAACTTAATTATGTCATGTTGGCATGTTTAAATCAAATATAGGTACTATTTATGTATGTTTGTATAGATTTATTGCATATTCAGACTTAGACCCACACACAAATTATATTAGTTGATTTACATTTACGTTTTTCATACAACAAAGAATTTAATCATCTTAGCCTAAAAAATTCATTTCCGTAACTTGTACAAAATTTATACATTAGAATACATTGTGTGACACTTGCTCGTCTTGTCGTTCCAAGAGATAATTTAATGTCAGCAATTTTTGGACCTGTAGTATACTTAGTTAAGTACTTACTTCTAATCTCAATAAACGTTGGGCACGCAAGGAAAAAATGTGTGAGGAAATCCGGTACCCCGTACCCACATGCTTTGCACTCCTTTGCTGTCTAATTTGATTTTGTCTCTTTTAATTCTAAAGGTTATATTATTTGTTTCTGCTAATTAGTGCTGAGCTATTATTCTGGTTTTAACGATAGATACACGTTTATTCAGGTAGCTATCTACTAGGCTATATTCTGCATACGAGATATAGTGCAGGTTGTAACTTGAGAGAATTAATTATTCCACATCATGTTATTAGGAGATCTTCGCCGCTTTTTTAATGATGTTGTCCAGTTTTGATTGAATTTTGTTTGTAGTGATGTTGGGCCAAAAGTCGTCATATCCAAGCGCAGTTAGCTTTTGTTTAAGTTGAGTCACCCAATTGTAAGTAGCGTCATTTTCTGGGATATTTTTGTCTAGGTATAAAAATTTGTCGTATATAATACGTGGTTTTTTAGTTTCTTCTATTTTAAGGATCATCAATACTTGTCTTAGGATTGTAATTTCGATTTTGCACCTTCCAGCATCGAGCCGTACTAGGTAGTCTAGAGTGTTTCTGGGAAGCGCAACACGATATTTAATGAAACGCGTTTTGACCGGCTCAATTTGGTCACTATATCGAAGTCCCTATATATTGCTGCTATACAATAGCGTAGCCATCGAAATCGATTCAAAGAGTTTGATTTTTGCAGCCCAGGAGTCTGATCCGGGACTGCGTATGATCTAAGAGCTTAACTAGTAAATACTTGTGCTGCCTTACAAAACAAGCCGGATAAATTAAATTGTACACCAATATACATGTATTCTTTACCTCATTAAATTTTGTCCCCTGATATTTAAATATCGAATTTACTTTAATGTTTGGACTCTTAGCAAATATCATGATTTTTGTCTTCGCCACGTTGACAGCTAGCTCGTATGTTTTGCAATATTTTTCTAGAGTTTCTAGTTTCCGCTTTAGGCCTCTTTCCTAGTAAGCTAGTAACATAGTGTCGTCAGCGTACATGAGCATAAAAATAACCATCTTATGGTTGATGCTTAGACCCTAGAAGTTATTTGCTGCAAAGTACTAGTCCATGTCTAATTCTCGTTTTATAACCCCCTTGTTGACCTCAATTGGTTAGGAGTGACCGTGAGCTGTTCTTACTGTAACTGCTGCTTTGTTGTAAATATTCCGCACGATCCTTATGATTTTAGCACTCAGTCCAAGTATATGTAATTTGGCCCACGGGAATCGCATGAACTAATTTTGTTGAATCACGAGTTTCATACTATACTGTATGCATAAAACATTGTTCATTAGTATGTATTCCAGTATGCTATCTCTTGGTTTGTGACTCTTTATTTTAAATTTTAGATTTATTTTTATTCAGAATCATAATTCATAATATTGTATCATTTGTATAATTAAGTTAAGTTAATATTGTAATTTTTTTGTGTCTTTTGTTGAAAACCAGTATTAGGTTATTGAACATTAGGACACATCAATTAAATAGTGTTTACATGACACACTACAATGTAGTGCAAATTTAGAGAAACAAATTATTATATTTGACCTGGGTATCTTTGTAATACATATACGTGGCACGCATTTGCGATCGTACACAATTAGCGCCACTCACGTTAAGAGTGGATGAATTGAAAAAAGATGACACAGCCTATTAAAGATATAGCCATTTACGCAACACTGAAGACGTTGTCAAGGTAAGCGGGTGGGTCAATTAATTTGGTAAATTTGTGTGGCGTCATTTATTTCCGACCCATGAACCCGATTTTGCCCTAATTCACTTCCATTTTTTTTGACATGGGTCCATTCAACTGTTAATTGTGTAGCAATGGTTAGTCCGAGCAATTAAAAAATTACAGGTCTACCTGCTCGCAGTTATTTTGATTGTTTATAAGTAGTTTCAAGAAACCCTGTAGACTTTGTGACCTGTACCGTGGGACCATTAAACTGAGTGACAGACGGACAAAGGAATAGGACCAGTTCATTAGATGCTTAAGCTCAGCATTAAACAAGGGGTTTTTCACTGAAAAACAGTAGGTCCTCGCTACTTTGTTCATGCATTTCCTTGTGTATTTCTTTTACTTCAAAACAAAATCTCTTGTAAGTTACCTAAATATCCAAAACGTATTCCAAAAACTGTCTCTTATAACCAGATTATACCATATATTGGTTCCCTTAAATCAGGATAATTTAAAAATTCAAAACATAGCTGGCTAACCAAATATTTCATATGTGTCCCTTGCAGCAAGGTTTCCTTATAAAGCAGATCCCTGATTGGCAGACTTCACTATAACGGCCTAATACGGCCAATGGCATGCAATATTGTTGTAGGGTAGCGTCTGGTATTTGTGGTTGTCCGGTAATTGTGGTAGTGGGAAACCATAAAGCAACGAATGACAGCCGCAGTCCAAAATTTGTTTCGGTTCACTCAACTACTCATGGAGTAAGTTTTGATTGATGTTCCCAGCGAAAGTCGAAAACTTGCAGGAGAAGAAAATTACAAAACTTAATGTGTCATTTTAACTGGTGAGGTGAATTTATTTTCATTTTAGAAGAAATAGAAAAGGAAGCCGATGATGACTCATCGTGCTCACCGAACAGAGCGAAAGCAGTCAGTCCTTTTTGCTTCGCTCTTTAGATTCAGACAAACTTTCCTAGCGTCACCATCTCCCTGCCCTGAGCTCTGACAAAGTTCAATTTCTTCAAAATTACCTTAAAATTAGATATTTTAATGTTTTCGTATTAGTGTAACAAATCTGACGTTGGTTTAATTGTTATTAGGTGTAATTACGTGTTTTAATGATTAATTAAAGACTAAATTGGTACTTTATACCAAAACACACTCGAAAGTATCAAAAAACGAGCATTTTATTCGTAAATCAGCTGCCACACCTTAATATCACTTCACCCGTATACACCACATAACCGTTTATTGCATCACGCTCCAGATTCCCAAGTGCACCATACCATTGTGGCCAGGCCTAGGCCTACCCGAGATATTTTGCTAGGCCAAGGCCTACCCAAGATTTTTCAAAAACAAATAATTCATATTAACATTTTCAATTTATTGTGTGCAAAAGGTATTTTTACGAAGGAACAAGCAGCAAGGACAGTATATTTTACTACCAGCTTTGACTTCTTGCATTATTCCTATTTTTTGTATTACTTTTATTGATTAGTAGGTATTCAAATCTACATGGATTGGGGCATTGTGACTTGCGACGTTACTGAAACAATAAAACGTAGCAATACTCTTCGTCGTCTTCGTTAGGCGTTTTTCTAATCATAAGCACGCACACAGTGGCTTAGCCAGGCCTAGAACAGGTAGGCCTAGGCCCATAAAAGGATTTCAGTTAGTTCTAATTAATTTTTAGGCTGTAATAATACTTTTGTAGTAGTTTTTAAATTTCTAAAACATTACTTGGAAAATGTTTTCGATATTTCAAAACAAAAATTATTTTGCAGAAAATGGGCATTTTTTGCGATTATTTATGGCAAAAATTTACAATTAATATTTACTAAAACAGTAATTGTTAAATATTTTCGAATTCAAGAAATAATTTTAGGATATTTTCGTATTGCTCAAAACAATTTGTAAGCATTAGCCAAAAGTAGATGGAACTACTCCCAAGAAGGCAAACTGGGTAGTAATAAAAATTCATTCATTTAAAAAAATAGCAAATTTGTACCAGATGACCACAATAAAATCCTAAAAGAAAAAGTCACAAATTAAATAATTCCAATATTCTTCCATAATGCGGTATCTGAAATGATCCCTAAAATGATGACAAATAGTTTTCAAAAAACAAATTAGGTTTAAAAAAGCCTGAAATGTATTTTCATAATAGTATACAGATAAAATAGATAATTTTAAAAAAATGTTAAAAGAAACAGATTCCGTGTAGCTCTTTTTCTCTTTTAATTTTCACGGATTTTTTTTTCATTATTATTAAAACATTTATGTATCTTTTTTTTAATTTAAAAAATGTTGGTTTTCTGAAAATTATTAATGTTTTAGGGTTCTTCATACCAAATTGTATGTTTAAAAAACCTTGCAATTTTAAAATATTAACATAAGTATGTACCGCAAATTACTATTTAAAACATTGTAAAATTTTAAAAATCTAAAAGTTTTAACAAAATCGGTTGCAAAATGGAGCCTGCAGACACAGTTGGAAACTTAAAATAAGTTAAAATAAAGAGTCTATTTAATTATCATTAGCAATTTACATCTTTAAAACTTCCGTTAGAAAATCAAAAATCCTATTCTAAAATGAAATCTACGCTACTCCAATTTTTTCACACGTTCTTTTTAGAAACAAATCGTTGGTGTAGTTTTACGTTGCCTGGTTGTGACCCTCCCCTCGTCAGTTTTTTTTTGCGGTCCATTACGAATTTTTTTTCTACAAAAACTGATATTCTTAATTTGAAATTCGAAAAATCCAGAAACCACGTTTACTCGATGTTCTTAAAAACACAATCCAAATTATATTACTTTTGAAATCAGGCAAACCTTGTAGGAACTTGGAAATGCTAAACAATTTAAAATATCATTTTCTGGTGAACTAATTATGCCGCATATGCTTAGTTACCATTATCAAATTCCTAATTCTACAATTTTCACCTAGAAATCGAAGTTCACATTCATGTTCTTAAGCCTTTATATGTATTTACTTGCTCTTTTCAAAACAAAATATATGAAGTCGACTAGGTAAGACTAATTCTGTCAATTAAAATAGTTTCATTCTTTTAGTGGCGGTTTAAATCTTTTTGCACAAATTTTACTGTTTTTATTATGTCTCTACACATACTTATCATACTGCATCGTTTAAATTGTGCTAGTGCGATTTCACGAAAAAGTTTGCTTAAGAAAATCTAGGCAGTACTTTTCATAAAAGACAAATTTGTTACTCTCTGCGTCCATAAGCCTACTAGTTGTGTATTAAAAAGTCAATTTTTTTTCAGCTCAGTTGACATAAGCCATCCTGCAACCTTCTCTTTCTTCTAAATCTGAATTTTAAATATTGACACACCGTTACTGGCTATATAATAAACAACAATTTTAGAGATGTCCTTGTATCACCTTAGAAAGCTATAACGATCCCCGTGTACTAACTATTGAAACGTCGAGTTGCTTTAGGTAAATCAACGATATATCTCTATTATCTAGTTATTTTTTAATATTAAAAGCAACGCAAACAATATCTTTCTTTACACCAGAAAAATTTACTCTAAAACAATTTGCGTGATAGAGGGGGAGGGTGTCGACGAATCTGGCCTATACGCGAAAAAATTCAGCCTACGCCACTGCAAACCATTACCTGCCATATAACCTGCTCGTCAATGTTGCTCGTTGCATTGGTTCTCAGACGTCGGTCCGACCAGAATTCAATTCAGCAGACCTAAGCTCCGGATCACCAATCTCCGCTCCAGAGCATCTGATCTGCGCTCCAGAGCACCAGCCTTAGCACAAGGACCGGACCATCACTGCTGCTCGTTGCTCCCAGTTCTCAGACCGGTGGTACCGTCACTGCTGCTCATTACCCTGGATCTCAGACGTTGGACAGGTCCAGACTCTCATTCATCTACCTTGTGCTTCTAAGCACTTTCCTTGTGCCCACCACGAACCGTGGTCTCCAAGTCTTTAGCATTAGATGTCTTACTTTCCCATCCTTTTATATCCTTTAGCATAGAGAGGAGGAATCCGTCAACTCCGCTCCAGAGCATCAACCACCTGCCTTGTGATCCCAAGCACGTTCCTAGCTCTTTCGAGCACCTGTCTTGTGCTGTCGAGCACCTTTCTTGTGCTGTCGAGCACCTACCTTGTGCTTTCGAGCACCTACCTTGTGCTTTCGAGCACCTACCTTGTGCTCTTAAGCACCTTCCTCCTGCCCTCGATCATCTCCCCAGTATTTGCTTGCACCTTGTTTGTTCTCTACTCACCCCATAGAAAGCATTGAAGAGGACCGCCGCTCAAACCTGCTCAAGCCGCTTAAACCCGGTCAACCTGCTAAGGTTGCTCTAGCCATCAGGGTCTCCGTTCACCCCGAGGTGTTTCCAGCTACCTACCTTGGTGTGTTTCACATTCCCCAGACCAGCCGGTGTGTCTCACTTACCCCAATTGTCTGTATCAACTCAGATCATCTCACTTACCCCGAAAATCCTGAATCATCTGATCTCACCCCAAGTAGCACACACATACCAACCTTTGCTACCTCATACCACCTTCTTCAAATCGAATTGGAAATGGACTGACCTCATCTTATTAACACAAAGGATGTCAAGTTGGGTTTAACTTTAAGGGTGCACGGGATTTACAACCCTAGCTACATTGTGCATACCCCCAATTGGATGCCATTTCTTCTGTGCAAAGTAGTTCATTAACAACATTCATTTTATAAATTAGCATGCATTCCGTTTAGTTTAGTACACACATCGATTATTTTTGTTTTATTCACTAAATGTAATTCATAGACCCAGATAATACACTTTGGCGATTAAAAGTAAAAAATAGTAAGATAATTGTTAAATGGTAGGAAAACAGTAAGTATTGGTAAACAGTCAAATATATAAGTCATTTGTTTAGCAGCCCTCAACTAAAACGTATTGTTGGGGGAATGCAAACTTGCTTAATTGGTCCACGTACAATTGTAAGTAATTTTTTTGTAAGTTCAAAATAAGCAAGCACCAAGCAATGGCCCGACAATATCCACACATACGTTTTTCCGCTATCGTACTCAACTTTTTTTACCAACTCTGGGCCGACGTTTTCCCACCTAACGGACTTGAGCCATGCAGCCATTCACAAAACTGCATGAGCTATATATACGTTTGGTGGTTACGATCTAATGAACGTGGATATATTTTATTTATCTTTTGAATAATTTGTAATCAAGCTCATGAGCGGTGATAACATAAGAAGTAAGCTGACCTGTTTTTAGTTAAAATGTCGAGTAATCAGTTTGCTGTTCTTAACTTCTACCAAGAAAATAAAGATAACGTAGTTCCGATTTGTTGGCTGACGGGAGATAATTGCTGCTTTTGGCCATCTGGATCTAATATCACGAAGTTATTAAAAAAACAGCAACGACCTAGTGCAGAATGGAAGGTGTTTCCAATTAAACTCATGAGAATTTGTGGTAAGTTTTTTTTCCATTCTTTTTAACGTGAATCTGAGAAATATATTAACGTGATTATAATTTTAAAGTTTATTATCAGGGCTTTAGTATGCTGTTTGTGTATTAAATGTGGCATTATATGAAGTAGGCATCTTGAATATAGTAAGCTTTAAAACATAGATTTAATAATAAAATATCTGTGACATTTAAACTGTTATATTTCATTACATAGTATTGCCTATTAGATATGTTGCTATTTATTAACTGGCTAATTAATTTATTTGTAAATTGTAAGTATAAGTAGGTCCAGTTGGGCATTAAAGACAGCCGTAGTTTTTTTCGGTGACCATCGGCTTGCTTGTTTGCCACCTTTAATTTTATATGCAGTTAAAATTAGGGATTTTCCATAAACTGCGTTATCCAAATTCTCACTTTTAACTACCTACCCACCCTATGTTGCCTTTAAGCTTAATATATGATCAATGCTTCGCTTTACCTACCCACTGTATCCAGCAGGTACTTTATGGACAATTCCTACACGTTAATATGTACATCTATGGGACTAATACGTACGCACCAGTTTAATTATTTTGTTTGCATCATACTATTTATAAATTCTGATTCTTTGTTAACAGATTTATTTGATGAAACAAATAAAATCTCTTCAAAAGCTGAAGATACTTCAAATTTTGAAAGCGAAAAAAGCGACTACAGCGTTGGAAAACGAAATAAAAGGAAGGAAAAACTAACTAAAATTACTAAACTGCGAGTTAGCTCATCCGATTAAATCTCAAGCACATCCTCAGAGAAAGAACCAGAGTCTTTAGGTAGTGGACTATTTAATACCAACTTTGATGAACCTGTTTCTATTGCACCCGAATGTGAATATTCCAGGTTCAATTTATCCTAAAATTACTCTTTACCTATAAATGCATTATAGTTTTCAGTATGAACTCTGCCATTAGGTATTAGTTTTTTTTATTTAATTTCAATGCATGAAATTCTAAAAATGTATTTGTTTACTGTAATTTAGTTACAGTCATATTTAATGTTATTTATCCTCATTGTTTGCAAATATTTAAAAACGTCACATCTGCCTGAGTTTGGATTTGAAAACTTGTGTCAAAGTACGGATGCTGGTGTATCCAACCCTGTTGTCATTATTGCTGAAGCTTCTGATTTCAAATCATTCAAAGATGAATCTTGAAGTAAGACATTCAAAGTGCTGAATCTAATAATTATTTTTAGTCAGTTACTAAATTTTGTTTGATAGTAAAATTTTTAATACATATTTTATAGTGTTAAATACCTGTATACCTAATTATGTGCAATAATTTGTATTTTTAAGGATTTCAACGGGAAATTTTGCTAATATTAACTAAAATTAGTAGATACATTGAGAACGTGCGTTCTGGTCAAACCAATATGATCAGTGAAGACTACAAAAAGGTGTTGTAGAAAATTCGGCCGTTGTTGTTGCTTATTAAAAGTGAACCCTCATTAGATGAAATCAAAACATGGGCTTTAGATGCAGAGAATAGGCAATGTTTAGTAAGTAATTATGTATTTTCAACCCATAAATATGCATTTTGTATTTTGTTGATGTTGATTGAACAACAGTTATACAATATAAACAACATAAAATCTGTTTTTAGTAAGTATCCTGCTTAGGAGTTATTGGAGGCGAGACTAAAAAAAACTACGAATCGAATATTGGACGGGCTTTTGACAAAGGAACTTTCTTTAAAATTCAGCCTTACTCGGAAAAAATCTCAGGGCAATCGAAAGCAGGCATTTCAATTCTTAAAATTATATGCTATTAAATTTGGTGAAACTTTATTATTTTTTAGAAATAATATTTATTTAAATATAATTGTCTATTATTTATTGTGCCTGTATTTTTCTTTCAAGTTTTGATGAAATTTCAAAATATTTTCAAATACACACTTAAAAAAATAGTTTTTCATTTACATAAATAGAATAAAATTATTTTATAAACTCTGTAGTTAAAAGCTGTAAAATCGAATCCTAAGACTGACGGTGCAACTGAGCGAGAAGTAGAGACCTCATGTGCTGCTAATTTTACAGGAGCGAAGGATAAGAAAGGGGGACGAGAAGCTAGGAGCAAAGAATAGAAGCTAAGATTAAAGAACGTCAAAACGTACAATCCAACGAAAAAGAAGAGCCACGATCAATGAAGTACTTTCTGCAATTCAAAGTCCAGTATAAAGTCAACATGCTCCTAGGCAGTGTAACAATAGTGTAGATATTCAATACAGTGTCAGTACAAATAATCAAAATGTGTTAGTCATAGCTGAATCTGGAATTCAATCAATTGAAGATACCAGAGAAGTAGAATCAGACCCACCAATAACGACTTCGTTACCATCTTCGAATAATATACCCGTGAAAGAAGCATCAGTTAAATGGGGTTTAAGGAGCAATATCACTCATAAAGCTATTAGTGATTTGTTAGTTATTTTAAAATCTGTTTTACCGACGGAAGATTCACCCGCAGATGCGAGGACGTTATTACAAACTCCACGTAGTACTTCAATCAAATACGTTTGTGGTGGTCATTATTATTATTTTGGTATAAAATTTAACATTATAAAAAAATAAGCAGCTACAAAAAATTTAACATTGTTAGCTTCCGTGACATAGGTATACAAACCAGCATCGGCGGACTGCTAATAAGTAAAAGTAGCAAATGTCAATTTTGGCCTATTCAGGGTGAAATTAATGAGATAGATAATGATAAGCCTTGGCTAATTGGTCTTTTCTATGGTCATTGTAAGCCAACAAGTGTTCAGGATTTTATGTTTGATTTTGTAGAAGAGTGCAAAATTCTTAAAAAGAATGGAATACAAATTGACGACGTTTTGTTTAAGTTTAACTTGCAGTGCATAATTGCAGATGCACCTGCACGTAGTTATATTAAGTGCTGTGCAAATCATAACGCCTATTATGGGTGCAAACGTTGTGAGGTTAAAGGTGAATACAAAGGTAGAGTAGTTTACTTAGGTAATAGTAATGCAATTCGTACAGATAAATCGTTTAAACTGCAATAAAAGTCAAAGCATCATAACGCAGTTTCTCCATTAATTGATTTAGAATTTGGTCTAGTTACTCAAGTTCCACTCAATATGCATTTATGCTGCTTAGGCGTCATGAAAAAATTATTAAAAATTTAGATTAAAGGAAAGTCAAAGCATCGAATTTCACCTACACAAATCAGCTTGCTTAATGTACATTTAGAATTCCTAGTAAAATGTATTCCATGTGAAGTTTTGCGCAAGCCTCGCTGCTTGGCAGAACTTTCACACTTTAAAGCTACTGAGTTACGGCAATTTTTAATATTTACTGGTATTGTTGTTCTAAAAAATAGACTACATATTGAAGCGTATTCTCATGTTTTGTTATTTCAGTGCGCTATGTATATATTATTGTCCAATTTTGCATCTATTTATGAGTGGAATCGATATGCATGTTCATTACTTAATGAATTTGTAATTAGATGTGCTGTGTTATATGGCAATGATTTTATAGTTTTTAATGTTCATTCTCTATGACATCTTGCTGACGATGCATTGAAATTTGGCTCACTAGACAATATCAGTGCATTTCCGTTTGAAAATGCAATGCAAGATTTAAAAAAGTTTTTACGTGGAAAGCACAATTTACAATTGCAGCAGGTTATACGGAGAATTAAAGAACAAAATAGCGTAGATGACTGTAGCTTACCTGATAAAAAAAAAATAATTGCTACAGAATGTAAAAAGTTAACTTTTCGAGGTATTCAAATAAGTACCTATACAGGTGATAATTGCTTTATTTTAAAATCTAAAAGAGTCATAAAAATATATAAAATTACTAAACTTGATACTGGTATTTTTATTTACTACAAAGAATTTTTAAATCAAAGTGCTATAGAACCTTATCCTTGGGAAAGTACTAAATTATTAATCACTAATTTAGGTCCACGTATGTCAAATTATTTGACATTTTATATTACAGAAATTCTGTATAAATGTGTTGTCATGCCTGAGAGTCAAAACAGCAATAAGCTAATTTGTATTCTATTTTCTAAGCCTATTTAAATTTTAATTTATGGAATATGACTTAACTGTTAGTTTGTGGTTAGCTTTAATCGTTTTTGTATTTAAGTTGGTTGATATATGCACTATTGTGTTTCGAAGTTTAGCTGGATATGCTATTTATGTAATGATTATTTGCTTGACGTAATTGTACTTTTTTCTTTTTTGAAATAAAATGAGTAATCCTAAAAGTAATTAAGTTTTAAATTAAATTAATTTTGTTTGTAATAAAACTGCTCATAAAATCGTCTATGCATAAGAAGGCTCATAATATGAATTAAGTAGTATATATAGTGTAGGCCCATCAATACTGATCACACTGCATAAAATGTTAGGGAATAATCGGGCCATTATATTTAAAAGTCTGTTTTAAGTTGGAATATTAAACGTATTTAAGCACAAAGCAACCAATCAAAATATTGGTCAGGGGTAAGTTGGCCCGCTACACAATAATGCTAAATAAAAGCAGGAAAATAGTCAGCGGGCTTGTGTGAACCTGCTAAAATTGGTGCGACAAAAGTTGCAATCTCCCTATAATTACAGAAGTTGCAGGGCCTGCTTTAAAATTACTTTTAATCGCCAAAGTGTGTTATCTGGGGAACCTAGTGTGATAAAATCTGTTTCGACTTAAAATGAGTTATTAACATGTTAATTGCTCATAATGATAAGCTATCTAATAGTATCGACACAACACATTCACAACTAAACATAGAACCTATTCATATTGCCCTTAGCTTAAGACTAATGAACACTGTAACATTTTAAGAAAATGAGATTCCTTTAACATTCCTAAAAACTCATTTCAAGGACTATGTACTCCTCTAACCCAATTATTCAATGAATTCCTTG
Organism: Dicyrtomina minuta; assembly: GCA_949802685.1. Taxonomy (NCBI): domain Eukaryota; kingdom Metazoa; phylum Arthropoda; class Collembola; order Symphypleona; family Dicyrtomidae; genus Dicyrtomina; species Dicyrtomina minuta. Next base: position 43,384,617 of record OX461809.1, on the reverse strand, counting down.
ATGAAGGTATCATTCCGGACACATTTAAATTTGCTATCGTAACCCCACTATTCAAGGGCAAAGGCAGCACGCTAGAGCCCTCATCATACAGGCCGATCTCAAACTTCCCACTATTAGGGAAATTACTCGAAAAAGTCCTGCACCGGATAATTACTAGTCATGTTGAAACAAATAATTTATTAGATCCCAGTCAACACGGTTTCAGATAAAACCGTTCATGTAAAACTGCACTTACCATATTCACTTATAGATTGTTTAGCAAACTAACTAACCCTAAATCGAAAGTTATTGCGGTTTTTGTAGACCTTAGAAAGGCGTTTGATCATGTGGATTACTATAAACTGTTAGAAACGTTGGTAAAAGATTTTCAAATTGATTCTAAATTAGTAAAATTACAATGTAATTATTTTACCAATCGATCATTTGCTGTAAAAATTAACTCTGTAGTATCTAAAAAATTCGATCTAAATAGGGGCTTACCCCAGGGGTCTATTTCAGCCTCACTTTTATTCTCCATGTACTATAATAATGTAGGACATGCTTTAATTGGCACTGAATACACTTTTTTTGCAGATGATCTAGTATTTATCATCAGTGGTACAGATATACATGCCATGATTCAATTAGCTAGCGAAAAGTTAGAAGACCTTAATAACTGGTGTATTGAGAAGGCACTAGCAATAAACTTTAGCAAAACCGAATATATGATATTCCACAAACCTCGAGACATTATTACCACCAACATAAGGAATGTCGAATGTAACAATGAAACCATAAACCGAGTACAAACATTTAAGTACCTCGGTGTAATACTTGACGAAACACTTAGTTTCTTACCTCACTTCAATCTAGTTATGAAAAAACTATCCTCAGCTATTCATTGTGTACTGTCTCTAAAACGTTTTATAAGTTTTGACATTTTTAAGCTACTTGTAAACTGTTGTGTCTTATCTATTATTGATTACGCCTTAATAATTTGGAGCTCAATAAGCAATACTTAATTAATTAGAAAAGAGAAAAAAATTAATAATTTGTTAGGCACATTTTTTTACCCTAACCTATATAAATTTGATTATATTAACATTAAGAACCACCAAAAGTTGTCTAAAGAACGGGCCAAAATTGACTTTGTTTATCTGTATGAATTATGTAACATATTCACTGTACATGAACGTAAAATATATTATGCAGCAAGCTTTATGTTTAAAATTATAAGTTTCAAATGTATACCTGACCTGTACAATATTATAGTATTTGATAACATGAGTAGAAATAAGCTAGTCCAACTGTTAGACAGACCAACGAAAGAAACCTCATTCTTTCAAAGGTCAGGGTTATTTCAAATTACAAAAATTTGGAACTTGATTCCAGTGGTTGTAAGGAATCTTGAAATTCCGTTAAGCAATTTCAAATGCTTAATCTCAGAATGGTGTCTTAATACACGCAATAATATTTACGTTTAAAACAATGTGAATCTACTATAGAAATATCACTAGTAATACTTTAGCCTTAATTTATAAGTACGATAATTGTTAGACCTTAACTCCAGGTACTCAAGGGGTACTAAATATTCAATTGAGAAACCTATAGCATTTCCTGAGTACTATTTATTTTATAGTCATACATATTTCCTCATAAATATGATTTGGTTACATAGACTAGCATAGATGTGGTAGCAAGTAATAATGTATACGTTTAATAGCTATGTACAAATAATATAGAAATATTATTAGCCCTATTCTTAGCGTTATTCCAATAATAATTTTTACTAATATTTACTAATTGATAATACCAAATACCGCGACACCCATTATGTACTAAATAATCATTTGAATCATGTAGCCTGCCTATTCATGTTGCAATATCCGTATCACTTTGTTAAACTATCAAAACATTGTTATAACTATTAATTTTTGTTGTTAATGTTTGTTGTGTTACCGATGGAAGAATGGCTTTGCGCAAAATTGGTTTAAATAACTTTAATAAAGTTCAACTAACTAACTAACTAACTAATTGACTTCTAACTTATGTTTTTTTGGAATGAAATTGCAATAAAAGGTAGGACTAATAACTAGGGTGCCCCGTCATTTATTAATTTCATAAGCACCCTTATATTATTTATTCACGTTATTTTCGTAACGTAAAATTTGTCAATTTTATCGGACATAAGACTACTACAGTTAAAACCCTGCATACCTCATTTACCGGACCTAGCAAATTTCACACTCCACTGAGGTCGTATAGTTTGAACACCTGTAGTTTAAGGATGCAGTAATAGAATTTGATAAGAATTAAGTAAAGTATTCAGTACAGCATGTATGTGAAGTGTATAGTGCTATTGCTTTCAAAATTCTATTTATTGGCATTGCAGATTAAAAAACTGATAGTTTTACAAAAAGCTACCACATTTAAAAGACCTTACCCTAATTCTAAAATATTAAAAAGTCTCCCTTGTAACTAAAGAGGTAAAGGACGAGTATAACTTGCATGACCTCACGTTCACGTCCATAAATAGTTTGTTAATTCAAGTTATAATGCATTCACCTTCAATGAAGGTCCTTCATTGTAATGATGTGTTGGGTGCATACAATATAAATTAACGCTCCAGTTCACCCCCGACACCTCAAGGAAATGAGGATAAGGCCGACACATGCTCACATACCTCACGACCAATGCCCAACTATGTAACAACTCGCCAAAAACTACAATTTGGCTTTTGGCTTGACGGTTTTTGTTAAAATAGTTTGAAGTGCTCAACGAAATTCACTAGTTAGTATTAAACATTGTGCAACGGAACTTGAAGTAAGTGATGTGTCGTTAACTACAAAATAAATAGTTCTTTTTCTTTCTGCGCTAGAGTCTCTTTTCTGCAAAACTTTATCCAAACACCAAAATCTGCCAGTCACAATATTGCATTATCTGCATTATCTGCTATGTTTAAAAGCCCGTGCTAGCACCCTTGCGCCAGAAAATACTGGTAAAATAATTTTATTGTCATTGGGTTTCGGTTTAATTTCTATTTAATTCTGTTGCACTTTAGGTTATTAAAGGCAAAACTCGTTGTAACGGCGTCTACAGGGTAAATGGTTCTGGTTGTTATAGCCAGATAATGGAATAACTTATAACATATAACTACCATTCAGAACATAGGGTTGGAATTCCAGAACCTGGGGTTGGAATATGAGCCAACTACTTCAACTGATATTGGTCGTTACAGCCCGCATCGACAATTGGTGATTGGCCACTTTTTTTTGAGTAAATCTATTTCCTTTAGCAGTATTGCTCAAAGCCGTGCCCCTTCGCCTTTTTTACTCTTAGCCTGCAATGAAAAAAATATTCTCTTCAGTAACTTATTTAATTTATTTAACTTTATTCTTCAGAGAAAGCTTTCAGTCATCAAAAATAATCCCTTTAATTTGCAGTGATATTATCTTCTCATGATATTATTTTAGATGCCAGCGAATTTCATGTCATCAGGTACTGCTCGAATCGACAGTGCTAAAATAAAATAATAAAGAAACAGTAAACGAAATAATATAAATCATAAAATCTAAATGTTTTGCGAAAGCAATCATGGCTTCAATATTGGAGACCTACAAGGCTTGGAACTGCAAGTGGGCCGACGACCGAAGATATAACCCACAAGCTGCCCGAAGATCCGAAGATGATGTCTGCAACGGAGCCGGAAACCAAAAAACCAATGCAATTCAGCCGGAGCCCGAAGACTCTTAAGCTGGGCTGCAATCTAGCCATAAAAGTATCAAGTGCCAAGTTGGCCAAATCCCGACGTTCTTCCGAAACCTGGCCGAAAAACTTCGGTATAAGCTACCTGAAGACCTTCGTATGAAACTGCAACCTACCTACCCGAAGACAAAATGTTTATAAAGTAGGTAGATAATTATTGTTTAGGAATAGTAAACACGCAGGTTATTATTCATAAATCAGGAAAATCTTCAATACATTGGGAATGTAAAAAATCATTAGTGCTTTTCACATTGTATGCAATATGCATTAAAGGAACGAGCTAAAATAGTTTAAATTGTCTGCATTAATTTCTGCGGAGTTGATTTTTGTGGCATAAACTCTCCGCGCTGTTTTACCATTTAGTTCGAATTACGTCACAGTACAAGATGCTGAACTGGTGTTTAGAAATCAATAAAATGACTCTAGCATTCGAAAAGTCCAAAACCATCAGTCGTTGAACTACCTAAACACTCATTTACAGGCATATACTAACACATACCGTGAAGCTTCTAACAACTTCTGACTCCCGGAGGAGTCACACCAAACTTTTCTTTACATCCCGGAATTAATAGAAAAAGTGTAAAAGTACCAAATCCTTTCAATATCTATTCCTGGAAATCAGTGTAATGACGCTGTGCAAATTTGACAAAGCAAGCACTTTACATACTTTACATTTAAGTAAATGCGAAAGATATCGGGAGTTATTTAGGACCTCGGGAGTTATTTGGGTCCTTGGGAGTTATCTAGGAGCTCAGGAGTTATTGGAGACCCGCGGCAGGTATTAGAGACCCGTGAGTTATTGTAAGCTTCTCACTGCTTTTAAAGCATTTGTGAACTGCAAAATGAATTACATATACCATCATCGAAGTTTGAGATAGGACTGACTTATCAACTCCATTCATTTTTTAAACACTTGTCCCAGGTATTATTTGCGTACAATGAAATTACTACATGCTCCATTTGTGCACTCAAAATGTAGGTTTAGTATATTTAAAGGTATCAACCGTTATCAATTTATTGTACGCGTAATAATAAAACGATAAACATTTTTAACATTGAAAACTACACAAAGTTGTAAATCAACAATCCCGGCTAATTAATTCGTTTGATTTCTAGGTGTTTTGGCAGTTAAGGTTTAACAGTATTTACTATTAGGTAATTTAATTCACTTGCTTTTTACTCCTGGCGTTCCTTTTGGTTGTCCATTGCTCATAGCTAGACCTGATGGATTTCTAGTAGCACGAATACGGGCTCTTACTACACGCTTAAAAAAGATCTTGACACAAATGTAGTTAGGCCGTGGCAACAGGTTGAGCTGTTAACTTTGACAGGTTTAGTAGTAAATTTTGAAATTTTCGAGGGTGGGGAAAACTGTTAACCACATGCAACACGACTGGTGTTGCAAAACCCAACACCAAACTTGTTAAATCAACACTAAACTTGTTGAAGCATTGATATCACTGTATATGTATGCTAAATTAGTAATCCAAAGTTAATGTGGTGAGGCAGTCTAGTGGTTAAGAAGCCAGGTTCGCATTCCAAAGGGTGGGAGTTCAAATCCAGGGGTACGATTCCAGTTTTTGGTGTTATTTTTTAATTAATAAAATCGCTCAACAAGATTAGTGTTGCGTGATCCAACACCGTTCTAGTATACTCAGTCTAACAGTTTTCACTGTAAATCACTAACCATAATCCTGTTGACCGTGGTTAACAGGATTCACTGTGGATGTCGGAGTAAAGAGAAAGTAGTTAGAAATTAACAGTAAAGTAGTCAATTGTGGAAATACCTAATTACGTATGTATGCGAATATGAATGAATGGTGAGAGGAATGAATGAATGTTTTAGTTCAGGTAGGTTAAGCTCTCAGTATTAGACTGTCGAGTCTCTATTTTAATCTGGCTGTCATCAGCCCAGAAAATGCCAAGCCATCTCCAGAACCGAGTCCAATGGATCCGGCGGGAATTCATATGGCACTGAGATGGCAAGTGTCAGTCAGCTCGAGCCAAGACGCAAGGAGCTCGCTGCTGGCTCTTGCCGCCGCAGTGTCAACCTCACACAATTCACTCCTATTTTTCTAAGCGTGTATCAGGCATGTAATCTTGCACGACTGCATAAGTCACTCCAAGACATTTTATGCACCAGCCCACCATCTTGTACTGTGACGTAAAGGAAACTAATGGTTACGCAACAAGAGGAGTTTAAATTCCCCAAATATCATCTCCACACAAATTAAATTTTCGAATTTCTATTTTTAACTGGTTCCTTTAATGCCAGTAAGGGTTCGGGTAGTAGTTGGCCCCTCATTTCTTGGCCCCACACTAGTCCGCCCCTCAGTTCTTGGCTCCGAGAAATAATCGGCCCCGTCATTACTGGGCCCCATTATTTTTGTATTGGTCCCCGTCAAGAAATAATATGAACAATGATCAATTATTGAATTTTTGCTGTCAATCAGCTTTCGTCAATTTATTTAAGATTTATTAATGCAGTCAGAAAATAAAGTCTTAAGAAAATTTAAAAAAAACGACCGAAGTATGTACATTTTACGTGTTGCATTGAATATTCGTGCGTTAGTAAATTTCGTTAATTTTACGTCGTTTAGGCAAAGAATGGTCGTTAATAACTGGTACAAGCACCAGTTAAGTTTCTTTGGACGACCTAGCCCTCGTTTAAGAGTCCCAGATTTTACACTTTTAGTTTTAGTTCTTTATGTACGTTATGCAAAAGCACAAAGCAAGTACCGGGGACTAATACGAACTTAAAATAAGTAACGGGGTCCAGAATTCTTGGGGCCAAGAGACAAGGGGCCATATCCCGGTACCCCAGTAAGAACAAGTAGCAAGCTATTAACTATCGTAGGACAGCAAAACCAAAAATATGGAAATAATATTTTTATTTCATCTCAAGTGTTAAAGCTAGTGTTTACGTAGTGAGTATTAGTGAGAATAAGTAAAAGTAAGTATTGCAGTAAGCTAATAGTATATTCCAAAAGATTAAGCTACTTAATAAAATTCTTGTCTTCAGGCAGGTTGCAGTTTCAGACAAGGGTCTTGGGGTAGCTTGTGCCGAAGTTCTTTGGTCAGGTTTCAGAGGAACGTCGGGCTTCGGCCTACTGGTATGATACTTTTTCAGCTAGATTGCAGCCCAGCTTAACAGTATTCGGATAGGATGCAGCCTTCAGGCTTCAGCTGTATTTCATTTGCTCCTCGGTCTTCGACTCAGATGCAGATTACTTCTTCGGGTAGGTTGCAGATCTGTCTCCGGCTCTTCTGCCAGCTGGTGGGCCATATCTTTGTTACGTATAATCATGATTTCCGTTAAACCAAAGTACTGTTAATCGAGTGTATTACGTAACACGGTATAGTAGTGCCTAGTACTGGTGTACGTGGTAGTCCGTTAATTGCAGAGATGCTCGCCCTACCCTACTTTCAGTAGAGGTAGGGTTAGGGGTACCCCTATCGATGATTTTGAGGCTGAAAGGAGTACGGGTGAATTTGTGAATGTGAATTTATACTTCTCCCGTCGTTCATTTAAGTTGTAGCACTATTCCAACAATATTCTTAGAGTGACATAGAGGAGGTCGAAGTTCAGCCGAAAAATTTAGATAAAGTTAGCAAAACTGAACCCAGTGGTGAAGTGATATGATTCGAATGGTTTGCATTTACATACCACAAAACCGCCATTATAATGATAATGTAAGGTGGAGATGCAGAAGGCAGAGAGATTTTTTTAAAAACATTAAATTGCCCATGTTAATTGTATGGACGCAGGCGCGTCGGAACCACGGGAGCAAGGGGGGGGGGCAGCGTGCCCCCCCCCCTATAAAATCAATGGGGGGGGGGGGCAAAACGATACCTTTTGCCCCCCCCCCATTATTTTTGTAAAAATCTCTATATTTATTTTACCTATGCAACATTGGACATTAAAGATTTCCATTATTCCATATTCCATTTCCTTCCATTATTTGTCAAGTTCATTTGAAATGTAAAAAAATTACAGTTATACTTGAAAAGTTAGACTGCGCGGTTAAATATAAAGTACAGAAACCTCCTGGGTTTTCGAATTCCAATCGAGTAATCTACTTTCTGTTAGATCCATAGCTAGATACCAAAAGTTCAACTTAATGTGAATCTAAAGTAGGTACCTAATAGTGGTTTTGTAAAAAAGATGTTTTAAATGAGTAACTTAATCAAAGTGTCCTGCATGCCGTAATTCTACCATTTCAAAACAAAAACAGATATTTAGTATGTCATGCACAGGACAATCACATTCTGGTAAAAAAAACACAAACTGAATAGATTAGATTTTTTTCCAAAAGAATCCAAACCTGCATAGTGAAAGCAGCGACCGCCCTAATAAAGTCAGTGATCGAAATGGTCTGGTCTGGTCCTGATTTTATGGTCTAGTCTGATCCCACATCACCTTTGGACCAGACCAGACCAGAGCATTTCGGACCAGAAAAACTTCAAAAATAATTTACGTGAGGTATTTAACCTAAAATGATTTGCCGGATTCTACAAAAACTAAAAATTACTTGACTTAAAAGCATGATTTTAATTCTAATATAAAAATACAGATATATATAAATAATTCAATAAAATAGAGCAGAAACCATAACTATCTTGCTGGATTCCCTTTAAAGGTTTGAATATGGTCGGACCATGGAAATCTGGTCTAGTCCAAAATCCTCGCACCAGACCAGACCACAATTTCATGGTCCAGACCAAACAATTTCGATCACTAATTAAAGTCAAAGAAGACAGGAACATTTCTAATGCTTACCTCCAATGATGCTTCCAAAATTAATTTGATTCATTCTGTTTCTATAATACAAATTTGAAAATTACTGCAGAGGTGGTCAACTTCTTGTCAAATTTGAAACCGAAAACTCTGCGTATGATATTAGAGCTCAAGGAATTATTAAAAATAATTTTGGTAATTCCAATAAAATGGGTGTCTTCTGAACGCAGTTTCTCTATTTTATAACGTATGAAGTCCTATCTGAGAACAACAATAAATCGAAAACGTTTCAACTTTCTTAGTATTTTGCATTCTTATCCACAGCTTGTAGATAACGTTCGACTGAATGAAATATTTACTGAATTTGTTAGCAAAGAATCTCGAGCTTTACTTCCTGACGCGGATACCAATAATGGAATGTGATCAACTGAAGTTGTACTTCTGAGTGCGGTCACACTTAATAGCAACAAGCAAAGAGTACAAAAATTACTAATCCCCCCGATGAACATTTAAATTCTGCACGCAAAATATGTTGTACATCAGGAAGCATTAGGGGATTATATTTTCATGTATCCTTGGATCAGGGGCTCTCGTGGTAAATTTTAGTAAACAACGATAGCATCGTGCGATCATTGGGCAATAGGGCCAGGATAAATCCTGCATCATGAAGATTCGTGCGTTATAATGTATTATTTTTTAAAGACAACCTTGTGCTTAAATATTTTCAAGCGAAAAGGTGTAAACTAAATTTTTGTGTGTGCCTGATGTTGCCCGGTGCTTAAAGCTTCCGCCGATTAGGAAACACCAGGGGACATCACTTGGCTAACTTGGTCAGCATCTACTTTGAGCTTACGATAGACAAATCACGCCAATTTTTGGGCGCACAAATCTTGCCCCCCCATGGAAAAGTTCGTTCTGACGCGCCTGTATGGACGCTATAATTATTTGTACTATTTCGCATTTTACTGTTCATGGCGACATTAAATTCATATAATAATAATAATTTATTCATTGGGTCGATTTAACCGAAGTTCATACAACCAGACTCAACCAGTCACTGTGGGTGAGGAAATAGGAGGCTACCGCGTTAGATCGTCTCGGTCTTTGTACCCTTTCACCTATCCCCGTCCCCTCCTCCACAGTAAAGGAGTCTCATTCCCTAGGCCCCTACAGTAAGTAGTGGTCACTAAGGAACACCAAAGGAGATTGGGTTTCAATCAACCATCCAGTGACGTTTACCGTACATCACCGAGCCGTAAACGATTAGCAGTGGCCGAGGATTGAAGCCGGGTCTGAGACTGTAAATTTCGTTACAGTCTGCAGTCCTAACCGCTCACCCAAGCACGCCTGCTTCATTAAATTCATATAGTGACATTGCTATAACACGACTTAAACGGCTATCTTAAACATTACATGTCATAAATATCCAAATAAACTAATTCACTCCACCAATAACATCATTTATGGACCATCCTCAGCCATGCGCCTTATAAAATACGAGCAACTTCAAATAGTTTCACAGCAGCTATTTTTGGTATTTTGTGAAAAATAGAGATAATCAGGTCTGCTTCTAGTGGCATATGAAGATAGTCAGTTTTGCTTCTAGCATCTCCATAAAATAGAGATATTCAGTTTTGCTTCTAGCATCTCCATAAAATAGAGATAGTCAGTTTTGCTTTTAGCATCTCCATAAAATGGAGATATTCAGTTTTGGTTTTAGTATCTCCATAAAATGGAGATAGTCCGATTTGATTATTCGCCGACGATATATGGAAAGAAGTTAAGTAATATATGAATACATATAAGGACGCGCAGGAACAGTAAAACAAGAAATAATGCATACAAAATTTAGTTATAGAGTCCTTGGGCAATTTAATGTTTTCAAAAAAATATTTTAGCGAGCAAAGATGCCCATTCGACACAAGCTCTTAAGCCATTCTTACTTTTTAAATGCTAAGCTTTAGCTCATAAGCATCTATTGAAATGGTTTTGTCCGTCTGTCTGTCTGTAGGTCGTGCGCTACAGGTCACAGTTTTAAACTGATCTTTTTCAAATAACTTTTAAACGGTTACAAAAGTGCTGTTTAGTTTTTTGTCAACATCCCAGCAATACTTTTTCCGCAGTTAGCAGTTGAATATAACAACTTTTAATATTTTTTCAACTTTTTTTGCTCTCAAACAAAAACCACCGTTAAAAAATTAGCGTGTAAACTTACCTTTATTTCTAAGTAGGTACGTTGTGCCATTTGCTTTCCCATATGCAAAAATCCCATTTAACATTACCCGCAACGAAAAGTATACGGGTTGGGCATCTATTTAAAAAGTTTATAGATGCTGAGCTCAAGTATCTAATGACATAGTCATGTCCGTCCTTCTGTCTGTCCTTCGATATGCTCCACAGGTCCCAGTTTTCAACTGATTTTCTGCAAAAAAATTAATCGACCACAAATGCAAGATCAAATTGCCGTACTGTTTTTAGGGCTGATCGAACTAACCAGATTTCTAAAAATATTTGTTAAAGGAACCCTTGCCCCTTGCCATACCTGATTGACAGGGTAAGAACAAAACAGGATCACATTTATGTTATCGTACATGCATATTTATAGACCCAGAAGGTGAAATTACGTTTCTTTTTTCTATTATTATTATTCAGGGGTTTTATTGATCTTTTTGATTAAATTTATACATACGCAGTCAAGTCACAAGTAGATGTTAACAAAACCGAAAACAGTACAAATTATTTAGAAAGAGATTTCAATCCAAAATTTTAAAGTAAAATAGGTAACTAACAATAAGTAACTGTGTTACAAATTTAACAACGGAAAGATGAAGAAGCCCATGCAATATATACAAGCGCTGTGGAGTGAAAGTATTTCTGATGACATTACCCAATAGTAAGGGACTAGTAATTAGCTTGACGTAGTTAAACTAAACAATAAAAATTAACGTAAGACTATTTAAGTATAAGGTTGCATTAAAGCATTATTATTTATTTGGTTTGAAGCTTAATTAACATAGGAATTGTAGATTTCTAGTACCTTTCAGTTCCACATTTTATTATTCTGTATTTATTACTTACAAGAAAGGGTCAACACATGTGTGCCGATTTTCAACTTAAGATTGTGTGCGTTAGATAGACTTATTATTGAGACATACAATATATACATATATTAGACACACAGGTAGTTACAGGTAGTAACAGGTAGTCATATATAAGATAGATATTGTATGCTACAACTTCGTAGGTTAAGAAAGATTTATATTTTAACATACCACTCATCTGTGAATGTGTAAAGTATGAGTAATAATATATTTAATTAGTCTAGCTTCATTCAGCAAGAATGAATATGGAATGCTGATGTGGACATAGCTGAGCTATTAACAGGCGTTCTACATTAAGAGTATGCACGAGATCAATGTTTATGTTTTGTCGCGACTGTCTGCAACTGCAGTAGAAATTCAAGTTCAAGAGTAATTACATTCTTGTTTCATTTCAATAGACAATAACATTGACGGCAATATTCCCTATTCATATATTGCAACCAACCATTTATTTTCTTTAATTCTTTAGAAGAGTTAAACCTATGTAGAAATCACGGAATTCTCTAATAATTTAATTATTAGGGCAATTTACAAAGTATCAGAATATCGAAATTAATGTGTCTGGGTAGAACCATTAGATAAAGCATATTGGTTAATTATGTTGAAACTTATTTACTCAAATTGTAGATTTGACAATGATCAGAATGCGGCAGTATTTGTCGAACCCAAAACAACCAATTCAAAAATTCTATTTATCGTTGTTAACCGAGTTTAATTCAGAGAGAAATAGAGAGAATAAATTTAATCGAGAATCAGTGATCGTGAAGAGAACAAGTCTTCTGCTGCTAAAGCATCCTGAATCCTTTTCTTAAAGCCTGAGCTACGAGACGGCCAGACGTAGAAAGCGTCTACTGGTCCATCCCTCTTTGCATCCCCAATTATCTCCGGTGTGACTTGATAGGTTCACAGTTCGCTCCTACTCATACTTACCTGTTTCATTTAATCTCGTTATACCACTGAGTCTAAACAGCCCCCCACACCTTACGTGGGCGTTATCAGCACATATCCGAGGTTTACTGGTGTACCTGACTTTCTCTAAGTATTTTATGCGAAGTTAAAGTTGCACACCTTAATACCTATGGTAGTTAGCAAACGTACCACTAATCATTTTTTTCGCAGGCCACGTGTTTCGAGGTCATAGGTCATTTGCGAAAAATCGACCACGTCTTCATTTTTTATTTGTATGTTAAATCCCGTAAGAAAATTTCATTTTTTCATTTCGCGAAAAATTTCAAAAATATTAAATAACGCTATAAAAGATAAAAAATGAGTCTGTTGTGACTCTTGGCAATATAACACTTAAATAAACCATTAAAAAAGGCACAAAAACTATATGTACCAATGCAGCATGTTATGAAGCAGACGTTTTTGTTTAGGGGTCGTCCTTAAATGACGTCACAAAAATTTTTGTTAGACTTTTTGTTGCAATAATTCATTATTACTTTCTCAGAAAATTCCTTCATTTATAAAAGCTTAGCTATCGCAAGCAGTTTTAGTATTAGAAAACATTTGTCCTAAGCCATTTGTTAATGATTATATTAAATCAATGTGCCATTTGTGCTATTTCCTGACATACAGAAAGCAGTAGTCACTAGAAAACCGCCAGCAGGAACATTAAACACTTAAAGTGGAAAACAGGAATCTGAAAATTTGAACGGTAACGCTAAATTCAGTCAGTAAAAGGTTGACATATTGATTTAGATTACCAATAGCTAATGATAAAATCAATGGCTAAAAATTTAATGATTGTAATATTTATAATGGGTTGTCTATAAATGATGTCACACTTAGCGTGTGTGGGTCTTTTCTGGTATTTATGACACGCCTTGTTACAGTTGAGCTGTTATAATGAGAATAGGTAGGTTCTTACGACGAAGTAAAATGTATCAAAAAATTTAGGGACAAAATTGAATGCTTGACAGCATCTCCAATGCTAAGACTAGACCAAAAATTAAAAGTCCTGAAGGACTACGTGTGGCCCACTCTCGTGTATCCATTCCAATGTGCGCCCCTTTCTAAATTACCTACCAACTTTCTAGAAGCAATAGATAAAATTATTAGAAGCTCCGTCAAAGAAATCCTCTCAATCCCAACAAGTACGCCAACTAACATGATATATTCCAGCCCGAACGTCAAGGGCCTGGGGTTAATTCGCGCCAAATGGGAAGCAGGAATCCAAAATTTCAACTGTGTGGAAATTTTGCTTAACTCAAATCACGTACTTATCCAAGAAGTCAAGAACCTTGAGCTAGATAAATCTGTCTCTCTGGACTATTTGGACGTACCACAAGAGTTAAGAGTTGCTATGATTAATTCTAAGGGGAAAAAAGCAAAATAATTCGCGATCATTTGAGAAAGCTCGAGTACGAATCGTGGTGTGAGCTCCCACAAAAAGGACAAGGTGTCCTCCAATTCCAAGAGTGTCCTTATGCCAATAAGGTGATACATTCAACAAATGGACTTTCATCGTCGGAACGGATCACTACAATCAAGATGGTTGGCAATGTTTTGCCCATAAACGCTATCCCTCGACCTGACCAAGAATCATTTTACTGCCGTCACGGCTGTAAGGAGATTGAAACGATAGGCCATATCCTTGGTTAGTGTCCACGTGGAGAGCTGATCCGTAACAACAGGCATCATACTGTCCGCCGCCTAATCGCCGAAGCCATGTCCAAATTAGGATGGAAAACCCTCGAAGAAGTTGAATGCACCGGGAACAGTTCAAGACTTGTGGACATAATCGCGTACAACTTAGTGTCCAAAGAAGGAATAATCCTTGACCCAACAATCCGCATGGAGCAGAACGACACAAACCAAGCAGAAGCCGTTAATCAAAAGAAAAAAGAAATCTACGACCCATGCATTCCCTACCTCAAACAAAAATTAGGTCTAGTCGACGTCAAAGTGATCGGCCTGTACATCGGGGCGCGTGGAACGATACCTAAATTCTTTCTTATCTTCTTAAAGACCCATTGACTCCCTATGACTCTAATTGAAGATATAGTGGTCTCAATCCTGATAAATCTGTACAAATCTGTGTCCATCACTTATATTCCTACACAACTAATGCTTAATATAAAATTATCGTACATTATATTATAATAAGATAAAAAACATAACCTAGGTATAACAAAAGTTGTTACGTATACTGAGTCCTTAGGGCTATCCTCAGAGGAGGACAGTGTCAAGTTTATGCTAATAAAGTTGTCTGTATATAGCAATAATTTTTGTGACGTCATTTATAGACGACCCCTCAACAAAAACGTATGCTTCATAACATGCTGCATTGGCACATTTAGTTTTTTTGCCTCCTTTTTAAAGTATTTTGAGAAAAATTGAGATGGTCATTCTTGCTTTTAGCAAAAAATGGTAATAGTCAGTTTCGCTTTTAGCACCAAAAGGAGATAGTCAGATTTGCCTCTTCGCTGACGATATGGCAATTTGCCAATGCATTTGTGGGCGGTTAAAAGTTGTACCCTTTAAATGCATTTTGACATGGTACCATTCAACAACAATTCTTATAAAACTGATTAGTTCGATCAACCCGAAAAGCAATAGAGAACTTTACCGTGCATTTGTAGTCGTTGAAAAGTTGTTTCAAGGAAAGCAGTTGTTGTTTGTGACAAATTGTGACCTCTAAAGCATGACAGGCAGATCGACGGACGGACATGACCATGTTTATAGATACTTGAGCTCAGCATCTAATAAATATATAAATAGATGCGTAATAAACAAGCAACTTTAATTTTGGAATCAGAATTGGCATTGAGTTCAGTCTTTAAATATCAATATGATTTTAAATTAAAATGTTAGTTAAAGCAAGTAAAAAAACACTGAAAAGAATCCGCTACAAACAAATCGGAAATCAAGGAAGGCCCAGCCCATAAATGATGCCATGGGTCTGGTCAATGGGTCAAGGAGGGTATTAATGTCACAAAATGTTAAAATACTATCCCTATAGAATTAAAATTTTGATAACGCCATTTATTACAACTGCCAAACACTTTACTTCATCCCTCGCCACATACCCTTCGCCCGTTAGTATGTTTAGAGTAACTGTAACACACGAATGTAATTACCGTTGGTTGTGTTGATAACTGTAAGATGTACTTGTATTTGTACATGAGTGGCGCGCAAAACGAAGTTTCACCAGCATTGTCTGTAAATACGTATGTACGCTCATGTTGTTAGGTTTACCGGTTTTTGTTTGTATCCTTTTATACGTGTTGAAATGGGTCCATTCAACCGTTAATTGTGAAAAACTGGTTAGCCAGATCAACCAGAGCGAGTGACTTCATCACTGGAAAGCATGTTTTTTGTCGAAAGGCAAACCTAAACCTAGCATTAAGTGCCGGTGCCAACGAGTAAGGTACGAAAATACGACCTTTGCTGGTGACAGTGGGTGAGGTACATTAGCATGTGCAGCCATTTTGAGTATTTTTGGTTCGAATAGCTAGATTGGGCTAGGTACGATTGATAATGACAAGAGTAGGCAAGCTACGAATGGTGCCACTACAAGTTAGATCGGTATTAGTAAAGGTTCTCGCTCTCTATCGATTGGAAACAGTTAAAGCCATTATGGTAAGATTTAGGTCTTTGAAATTAGCGCCGCCACGATGGTGCTGGTACAAGTTTTACTGATTCTTGTGGGCCTGGTCAAAGTATCACAGGTACAAGGTGGTTGAGTACGAGTGGTGCTGATACGAAAAGTGTCAGTACAAAAGCTATTCGCATATGAATTTTACAATACCTCATGACATTAAAATTCGTTTAAATAAAATAGAGCAAATATATAAAATATAAAAAAAAGGCTGAAGCCCTTGCTTGATGGCATCATAAGCAGTAACGTTTGTCACACGGGGGTTCGTGTTGGGAGAACTGATCAATTGATTAGAAACACCAAACCCCTTACAAATAAAGTTCCTTTGACCTTTGACCTTTTGACCTTTGTTTGTCAGTTTGAATTGACCACTAATGAAACAATTCCACATTTTAAATTCTCATTCGTTAATTTAATAATAAACAATCTGCACTGCAAGAGCTGAAAGCAGCACATACTACTTTTTTGGATCGCTCACAAATAGTGTCATCGTTAGGATCAGTTGATATAATTAGTTGGGCGATGATAAGTTGCCATATTAAAAGTCCTATGATGAGGATATGTAAATCTAATTTCTAAACGTATGAAATTGGTGGTCTCTAAAATACTAAAATTTGCATGACATGATTCATGGACAATCCTCGTACGTACGTTTAAAAACTACAATGTTAAGGATATGTGTTTACCTAATTTTGGAACTAATGGCATGGGAATCTCTAAAATGGTAAAATTTAAATGACGTGATCGATGGACGATCCCTGCAGGCATACTAGTAAAATACTATGTTAAGGATACATGTCCACCTAATTTTTGAACTTTTGACAGTGGGGATCCCTAATATGGTAAAATTTGTATGACGTAATTTATGGGCGATCCCTGCATGCATTCTAGTTAAATTCTATGCTAAGGATATATTTTAAGCTAATTTTTAAACTTATAAAAGTGGGGGTCCCAAAAATTGTAAAGTTTGTTTGACGTAATTTATGGACGATCCCTGCATGCCTACTAGTAAAATCCTATGTTAATCGGAAGTTTTCTATGGTACGAATATCCACTGAATGTCAGGTATATGGAACGTGCGGAGCATGTGCCTACCTACTAAACTTCAGCGGCAAATATTGAAATGCATGTAAAGTCGCCAGACACTGGTTTTTCCAGCCATTTATTTTATTTCTCAAAATTTGGTCCATTAAATCGTTAATTGTGAAAAATTGGTAAAACGAGTATGGTCATCTCCTCCCTACAAATAGTGAGGGTGGGAGGCCATATCCGAGTTTACCACATCCCTTCACCATATGCATCTATGAAACCCCTGTAAAATATGGAATAATTTAAATTTTTCTTTTTATAATTTAATGAATATAATGTGGAATATGTGGGTATGAAAGATGGTAAGAGTCAGATGGTAGTATTTAAATTAATAAAGGGGGTGTTCCACCACTCCGGAGGAGGCCGGAGACCTATGAAGATGGGGGAGGGAGGCTCAACTGAAACTCCAGCCGAAGCGCTCCAGCATAGCTACAGATGGTAAGAATGCAAATTTTTATTATTTTAATTTTTACTGAATAATTTATTTAGCTAGGATTTATGATTTAATTTTAAGCATAAGAATTCCAAGGGCAGCGTAGCTCGGTGGCTGAGGTCAAGGCTGAGGATAATGTCATCCACGACCATGGCTTCGCCACCCCGAGCTCCCGACTCCCTGAGGGACTACGGAATCACCTCGACCGTGGATGGCAAACGGAGCGAGTTTACGGTCGAGTGATCCATGGTCCCCCAGACAATTCGGTCTGCCAGGGTAATTTTTGCCGATTACATTTTTACTGCCAATGATGAGGAGGAGTGGAGAGGAAGAAGACTTATGTATTTTGCTTCTATTTGCAGGAGAACAAGCCGGCGTGAAGGTTGCGGGCCTGGAGAATTGGCTTCATCCTCCGACGGTCCCCGGCTCCAACGCCGCTGGACGGGACGGACAAGGGACTGTGAGAAGCGCTTGTATTTCCGAGCATTCCAGACGGCAAGCGCTCCATGTCCCCGCCATCCCAGTTCAGCAGCAACGACTTGTCCTGAATTTTGACGAATGAAGGTGAGTTTTATATTTTCATTTAGGTTAATTTTATTTTGTTTATTTTTCAGGAGGGTCGTTGGGGAAGTGGTGCTGGCTCCGTGCCCAGCAACCACACCCAGCCCAGAAAGGACGGAGAGGTGCGGTGGAGAGTGTCTGCCGAACTGGGGAAAGCATGCGACAGACACACACCGCACCACCACCATCAGTTCAGGCCGACCAACGACCCTGAATTTTTGGATGCCAATCAGGTAAATCGTTTTATTTTTACATTTTATTTTAATTAGTTTTAGTTTTCATTTAGTTTAGTTAGTATTTCCAATTAGGTTAGTCGGGGAGGTTGGGCGAACGATGGCAAAGCCATGTTACAGGGAATGGCGAACAGTGTCCATGCTCCATCGTCCACTCCAACTTGGAGGACAAACCCGCAAAAGGCAGCCAGTGCTGCGGGTTCGTTCCTTCCAGTCTCCCCTCAATTTTGATTTCATTTTTGTTGATTTTTGCCTACTTTGTTATATGAACCGAAGTCCCTAAATTACGTCGAGCGGGTTCAGGGAACCACTGCTGACGACTAATGAATAAGTTAATGATTAACATGCAAATTATGATAATTGATTTTATATTTCTTAATTTCTAGATTCAATGTATGGAGATATGAGAATCAACAGACGGTTTTGCCAATAAATGAGAACACTCAACGAACGAAGATGAGAAGGTAAGTTTAAAGGTAAATGTTTATATTAATCATTAAATTAAAAGGAAAAGAAAAGTTATATTTCCTAAAGTAATATTTCCCAAACGACGTAAGGTCGAGGGCCACAACTGAATAATAATTGTTAATTCATGTTTTTGTTTTGTTTTCAGGTTTTCGTCCAAATGATTTACAATATAATGGATTACAAT
This sequence comes from Dicyrtomina minuta, assembly GCA_949802685.1. NCBI lineage: Eukaryota > Metazoa > Arthropoda > Collembola > Symphypleona > Dicyrtomidae > Dicyrtomina > Dicyrtomina minuta. The sequence goes on along the minus strand of OX461809.1, from coordinate 43,365,463 downwards.
ACAATAATTTATAAATGATACGCTTACGGGTGCCACGGGTGTGGCACCTGAGATTTCCGATTCCAGGTCCAGATTAATTACAGGTAATTCACAGTATATATTTTTATATTTTATAATTTATGTAATTTGATCCAATTGACCTCACATTAATTTATAACAAACTTAAGAAGAACTCGTAGAGAGGAATCGCGAACACAGTAAACACCATGAATAAGAATAGGAAAATATAGAAATTATCAGATTTTCTTTCTTTCTTGATTTTAGGTTCTTTTTGATGGCACCAACAGGAGCCATGGGGACAATCCCCTTTTGCTGTTCTTATTCCTTTCGGAGTCTCCATGTTCCTCAATTCCTTTCTATTCATTTTTCTATCAATTTTCCAGAAGGGAAAATTGAAAAAGAAATTAAAGATTTCGAAGGATTTTTGGAAGAATTCGTGTCGGAAACCCTCTCTCCTTCGCGGCGTGATTGTTTCTGCCTTAGCTAGTTCGCCTCCGCTCCTTCCTCGCTTCGTCTCCTGTCGCCTCGGGAAGCATCATTTTAATTCCTTTTGTGGCTCATAGACGCTGCGTGGTGGAGGGCTGCGAGTTGTATTTATTTTATTATCTCCTTCCGTGGATCTTCCTCACTCTCTGTCAGATGGCCGATGCTGTCTGGAGAATTTGAGGAGAATCTGTGGGAGGACGTGTCGTGATTTCTATTCCTTTCTCATCATCCCCTCGTAGGGCTCCGTGTCCTCACGGAGGGTAGCGGCTGAAAAGATTGGAAATAGAAAGCACGACACACAATTATATTTAACCTTTTTATTATTTAGAATGGACTCTGGAATTTGGGAATACGATTAGTTTTCTGAAGGAAATAAAATTTTTGAACTCTGGACCTGTGGAATTTTGGAATTAATTCATTTATAACCTTTATTTAGTCATATTGGCAAAAATTCATTCATGTCATAAATTCGCATATAAAATTTTTACTGGACTTGGAATGGAATTCATACGGAAATCTGTTGAGCTTCCTATGTCTTAACTCAAATGCATAACGAAGTTCTTTTAACGAAGATAGAGTTTTTATTAATTAAACAATAACTTGGCAATTCATCTTAAGATCCTATGACTTAATTATTAATGCATAGCGACCTGATTCTCATCTTAGTTAATTCATATTTCATTTGAAAACGCAAAAAATTTTTAATTAGTCAAGTAAATTGTGTTTTATACTCTATTCTACATACGCCTAAGGAATATTCTACGGCTAATCTTCTAATGCGTAAAAATATAACTATTCTGGGCATCTATTTTTAGATTTGAAAATCAAAAGAGATAATAGGAAAATGTAAGTGAAATGTAATTACGCTGATTCTCTAAATAATTAACGTAGAGATTATAAATTCATACAAATGCCGTCCAAAACAAAGACATAACTTTTGTTGAGATCATAAGAGAATAAAATTTTAACGTAGAGATTATTTTTATGAATCTTATAGTTATTAACGGAGATAAATTTTTATTTTTAAAGAAACACCGCGGGTCTTGAGACTATTTATTTTCACCGGGTATTTGGTTTAATTCATTAATTTTCGAAGTTATTTTCTTTGAGGGGAAAATTTTAATGGGGATGAAGGATCCTTGCTAGGGGAGGGATGTCTTCTTCGTCAACTGGGGGAACACTAATCATTGCACGAACGGGAGTGGGATCCACTGCTATTGGTTGTTGGACATCCTGCGGATTGCTAATCGATTCTTCCTCCGGATTATCGGGATGGACCATGGGGAGGACGTGTTGGATGGGAGCTTCTGGAGATGCTTGTGGCATAGGTAGATGTAAATTCCCTTGTATTGCAGCTAAGCGTAATGGAGCATACCATTCAGTTTCTTCATTGGCTAATAATTGAACCGGAGGAATAATCGCAGGCACGAATACAATTAAAGTTTCTGTTGGGATTACGGGTGCGAAGCTTCCTGGCCCTGACTGAAATTCATATTGCAGACGCACGTTTAGATTATTAACGTGCATGGCTAGAAGATCTCGGAGACCGTACGGATTATTTGGTCTCATGATCGTATTAGTTCTTCCGGGTCCCAGCCATAATTCAAATCCCGGAATGACTTCGAAGCGGACTCGATATGGAAAATTTGACCTGGGATCCATGACCAACATCTGGAAACGCTGCTGTAGATAAACTTGATATACCATGGCAAGGGCCAGAGTCCTGACTGATCGAGCCCCCATTTGGACATGGGGCATGATTGGTCTTGGGTTGTCCGCGAAAGCTGGAACCGTAATTGTTGTGGGGTTCGGATTTTGTACATTCAGACCCCCGTGACCTATCTGAGTGGCTTTATCCTGCGACTTCATATTTACCCGTAGTGCTGCTACATCTGCGGCTGTTGGCAACTTGTAGCTAGTGGAGGTGGATGGATTGATCGAGGGCCCTGGTTGAGAGGTTGCCAGACGACGTGTGGGTTGGTCGTTTGTAGGAGAGGATGGTGAGGTAGGAGATGCTGGCGAGGGAGCTGGACGTTGAATACGTTCTGTCCGCGAAGGGAATGGAATTCCTCGTCTTTCGTAGTCTTGACGAATAAAATCTCTATCTCTCCTACGTTGATCAGCCCATGACATTTTCTTTGGTCCTCGTGAGTAGGGAGAATATTTACTTTGCTCCGAATAATTTAGAGGAGGCCGCCCACCCAATGCTGCAATACCTCTTGGTTGTCGGCTCACTTCGATGGAGGCATCCGGCGTTTTCTTTGATGTCGGAGTACGACCTCCCGTCGAAGTGATTTCATATTTTTGGCCGACAATCTTCGGTTTTCCCTTTGAGGTGGATGGCTTTGGTGCAAAAATGGGAAGCGGCTGAGGAGCTTTTGAGCCAGATTTCAAGAGGTGAGGGCCGGAGCTCGAAGGAAGGGCAGATTTTGCTGCTGCGATGGCAGCTCTTGCTATTTCTGCCGTGATTTTCGGGGCTCTGATTGTTGAGCGGGACGATGGAGGAGCGACGGTCCTTCGTGCGCTGGAGGGACCTCCCATCTGGATGACGGTGTTGTGGGGAGATTTCGGTACTAATTTCCATTGATACCCAGGCCGTCCCTGGTTTTTGGCTCTGTAACCCGGATGTCTTTGTCTCATGCGGGCATGTTTATTCCGGAGCAGACGTTTTTCAACTTCATTTTTCTTTGTTGGTCGCACCGGGACATATTCCATATTGGGATCATTACTAACGGGGCGATTTTTGTTGGTTCGCCAGCGTTCGCGTCTGACACGTTTTTGTGGATTTTGTGAAGGTTGAGGACGCGGTGGCGGAGCTTTTGATGAAGTTGAAGGCGTTGGGATTCTTGGGCCCAAAGAGACCCTTGGCGATCTTCGTGCGAAGCCTTCTTTAGACGGGTCGTATGCCCTCTTTACTACTTCTTCGATTCGCTGTTTTTCTTCATCTGTATCAGCGGTTGTTTCTGCTGAGGATGATGATGAAGAAGGAGCATACGACTTCTTTGGTACTTTCTTAACCTTTTGTTTTTCTTCATCGGTGTCAACCTCGGTTGATCCTATGGAAATAGATGACGATGAAGATGGAGTTAATTTCCGCGGTTTGTTTGGGTTGTAGGACTGTTTTATTTCAAGCTTTAATCGTTGTCTTTTCGTTTCTTCGGAGTCAGTAGATGATGAGGAAGATGAAGATGAGGTTGAAGACGAACGTGAAGATGATGAAGACATCTAATTATAAAAGAAAAGGGAAGAGAAACTGGAAATGATTAAATAGTTCGCTTCTTTTTAGAAAGTCAATGTTTTCTCCTCTCCCGAAGCACTGATTATTTGAGATTAAAATGAGTTCAAACGTCGATGTGTCATTGGCGTTTGCATTTTAAATAATGTTTTCACGTTTAACTTTTAATTCTCTAAACTAAGTTTCTGATCCCGAAGGGGTCAGAAGGGAAAATTTCTTAAATTAATTGTAGTGATCTCTTATAATTTTATGATCTCTGTTTTGGAGGTTCGCTCTTAAACCGGCAAAATTTGTAGCGGTGGCCACCACCGCAGTGACCACAACGTCTTACTCTTTTCTTTTTAGGTGGTTTGAAAAGGGGGCAATCTCGAAAGATGTGCCGAATGTCCCCTTTTACTGACTGCTCCCTACAATTCGGACATTCCCTAAGCTTCGAACTAAATTTATTTTTAATGACCACATTGTTAAGATTATTTGGTCGCTCGTGGGCTTGGCCTTCGGCGACTAAGTTATTTTCTTTTTGCGCGGAGGCGGAGGCTGAAGGAGCTTCCGAGTCTGCATTAACTTTTGAAGGGAATTCCGGATCTGGGTCCCAGTTTATGGTGTTAGTAGGGCTCTGTGGTGAGATTCTGAGCTCCTGGGTGTCTGGTCCTAACCAGAAATCTTCTTGATCGGAGGGAACATTCCCCTCGTCACTGTCGCTGAGTGATATCTCCATTCATTACTGCGATATAGGATTTCATTTAATTAATCTTACATCCTACCTAATTTGAGAGATATCATTTAAATTTCGTTATGTTTTTATTTTTATAATTTCTTTATGATAATTTAGTATGGAGGTTCAGGAGTGGGATTCCGCATGTGAGCATTAGTTTCCCAGTGAAATACTTTTGTTGGAAATAATCAGGGATCCAATGCTCATATGAAAATCGCAATCCTGAATCCCCTCGTAATTTTATACTAAGGGTTCGAATTGTTTGGAAGGGAAATTTTGTTTTTAAAGAATTATTGAGTATTTAAGTTTTTATTCTGAATCTGATGGTGATGGGAGGAAGTGAGAAATATTGTCATGCATTCTTCCCATGCACTTTATCATGCTGTTGATTAACCGAATTGATTTTGTATTTTCCTTCCGGGTGGTGGGAGAGGAAGTTGGTTCCTTATCCCTTCTTTTACGGGGTTTCGGAGGGGGATCTCTTCCTTGAGCAGCGGAGCTAGTGCCTTGTTCAGGGGCTTTGGAAAGTGCTCTTCTCGATCGAGTGGCTACTCCAGGTCGACGATCACTGTCCGTTAAGGTGCGAGGGGTCACCTCGCGATTCTTTCGCCGTTTTTGCTTTTTCTTACGGCTTACAGATTCTTCATCTGTATATGAACTGGGATCTTCAGTCGTTTCTACCTGAGATTCAACTGTTTCACTCCCGGAAACCTGTTGAGCTTCATCTCTTTTTGGAGATTCAGTTCGGGATTTCCTCTGAGTGGGGGTCGCATTGACCCAAAAGCTTTCACTATTTCGCTTCTTTCTAGGGGATTTACTTGGGCGAAAGTTTGACTGAGGTTCCCTACTTGGGGCAGAATGGGTATTTTCTTTTCTGCTATATGTACTCCTTGGTGGAGTGTAATTTCTGGCTTCACCGAATTGTGAAACTGGGTTGTTAGGAGGGGATGGGGTTCTCTCTCCGCTGACTCTAGTAGGTGGGGAGTTCTTGGATGAAGAAGTCCTGTCCCTACTCCTATTCGGATCACTCCGAGAGTAATCCCTGTGGGATAAATTTATATTCAAGTTAATGTCTTGTCTTGGAGAAGGTTGAGTGGAAATCTGATTTTCCTGGAATCTAGCTCTGGGAGATTGACTATTTGAATGAGTCTGACTTTTATCTTCCCTGACCTGCGAATGGGAGGGGCCAACGTGAGAAGGCGAAGTTATATTCGCGCTTCCGTGATTGCAAGAATCTTCGGCGCTCTGAGGCGGAAGTGGAATATTTTGAGTTTCCCCAGTCCAAGAATATTCGGGACACCTGGGAAACTGATTTTGTTCTTCCCTAAAACTAGCTTGATTTTGAGCCGTGGGGCTCAAGATTTCTTCAGCAAGACTAAGATTTTGTTGGGTACGATTTAAATTAGAAAGGGGTGAATTTTGAGGTGAGGGGTTGTTTCTAATTACCGGCGAGGTTATTGCTCTTGGTTCTCTACCCTGTATCTGATGGGAAACTTCCCCTCTACTTACTCGTGTATTGGAATTTAGACTACTCTCAGTACTCCACGGGATTAGCTGATTTTCAATTTCAATATTGTTTTGCATGCGTTCAAATCGTTCTCTAATATTTCGAACTGTATTTTTATTAAAAGAATAATTTAATTTTAACTTTGTTGGTTGGATTATTGAACTGTGAGGCGTTCCAAGTGGTTCGTTCCTCGAAAAATTTTGGGGGCTGGAATTTCTTTCCGCACCGGCGAAGGAGCAAGTGCCCTCCATGCGGGTGGGGGAAGGAATTTCAGCGGAATAAGGAGGTTCGAAGTCGCCTTCGGAGATCCTTTGTGTGGGAATGTCCTGATGGTTGGAGCCTGCAAGAATATTGTGGCTGCTCATCTCACCATCAAGGACTTGAGTTTCCTGTCTATCATTGTGAGTCGAGCTTGCAAGAATGTGGTGGCTGCTCATTTCATTATTTTGATTGACAGGTGCGCTGACGTGGCTTGAGCTTTCGGAACTGCTCAAGCCACTAATAGCATTGGGAAGTCGTATTGGACCAGTGGAGCTCGAAGCATCGCTTAGTGGAGCTCTTTCTGGTTGTACGATTTTCTCCAGATCTGATGGAGATTGTAAAGAAGATGTTGAAGATTTGTCTGAAGTTTGGACCCGATGTGTACGTCCATCCGAGTCTTGTGCAATGATATTCAGACCATCCCCGACATCACCCCCAGGCGTTTTACTAAACGCCGACATATTGACAAAGGATGGACGCGAGGGTCCATGTTGAGGAGGGTGAATGTCGGGATTGAGTGTAATAGGTGGGGGAGCACGGACATTCCAAGAGGAATGAGAACCATCCGTACTTCTCAAACTCTGTTGGTGGGGATGTGATGCATCTGTGTCATCACATCTCGGTGGTAATTGTTCAGAAGGTGGAATATATTCCACCGGGGTTTCGACATGGAGGTCTGACGAATAATTGAAGTCCCCTCGGGGTAGTACATCTACAATAGGGGTTCCATTTATTTGAGGAGGATCCTCAGTGGGATCAAGACGGGGCTCCGCGAGGAAGACCTCTTCCGCTGGGACAGGCCGTAAGTCATTCAACCAGTCGGAGTCAACGGCGGATTCCTCCGGAGCGGGTAGGGGCTCCCCTGTCACATATTTACGTAAATTATGGCCATGGGTCAGACGGAGCTGACGTTCCGGCAAGAAAACATTTATGTCTACATTGTGTGGACATAGGAAGTAAGAATGTATATTTTCATTAACACTATAAATTTTATAAGGCCCCGTGTATTTCATAACAAATTTTGATTTGGTCCCAGCTGGCCGCGTGTAGTTGCGCTTCCAGACCAAGTCACCTATTTGAAACCTTACAGCGGGATGCCTTTTATCAAACGCTAATTTTCTCTTTAATTGACTCTCGCAAGAGTTTTGAAAGGCTTGCATACGGACGCGAAACATTTCGCCTATGCGCACTTGTTGTTGTTCTAAGTCCCACTCGGGACTCAGATGGTCATCTAATAAATTTAAGTTACGATTAGGAAGGCTGATGCCATGAAGAAGAAAGTAAGGAGTGAACTTAGTACTAGAATGAGGTGCGCTGTTATAAGCATCCTGGACTGCTGGGAGTTTTTCATCCCAATAACGCCTGTCTTCGAATTGTAACTTCTTGAGTATGCTGCCGAAGGTAGAATTTACTCGTTCACAGAATGCGTTGGATGATGCATGGTATGGAGCAATGGTGATGCGGGTAATGTTATTTTCTAGACAAAATTTTAAGTATTCGTTAGCTATGAAGGCACCTCCATTATCAGAGACAATGCTCTTCGGATGATGTTGTTGAACGAAGGGTATTAGATGCTTGGCAAAATCTTTCCAACTAGTGGAACGACACGGAAAGAGCCAAAGAAAACGAGTGCATTGATCAATGATGGCTAGGATATATTCATGTTGTCTAAAGGTTTTGTCTAGAGGACCCATATGATCTACCGATATTCTATGGAATGGAACTTGAGGTGTGATCATGACGTGAAGCGGTCCCTTATTTTTGCGGTTAATCTTCGCGAACCTTTGGCAAGTTTCGCAGGCGCGGCACACATTGAGAATTATTCGATGCATATTGAAGAACCAGAATTTATTTTTGAGTATTTGAGAAATCTTGTCACTACCTAGATGAGATTGCTTATGGAAATCCTGGGCTGCTTCCTCCGACAAAGGATATGGAAGTACTGTTAGCCACATCGGACCTAAGGGGTCGTAGTTGATATGTTGTAGGAGCCCTTCTTCTGTGAGCTGATAATCCTTCCTGTATTTATTTTCGCCTTCATATTTATTGGCCCTATCTTTTTCTAATGATTTTATTATCTTGAGGCACCGGGGATCGAGCTTCTGGCTGGCGACGATCTCGTGATCTAAGTCAAGGGTAGCGAGGTTCGGATGAACTATCTCTGCATCCCGAAGACTACGGAGGTGTACAGTGGTTTCGGGTTCTCCCGGATTTTTCCATTCCTGAGTAGGGATATCTCTTGGTGGTCTGCTTAAACCATCAGCCATTTCATTATTCTTGCCTTTGATATGGTAGATCTTGATGTCGTAGGAGCTCAATTTGAGACTCCAACGAATGAGTCTTGAGTTTACTTCCGATGTCTTGAGGATGGATGTCAACGCAGAATGGTCAGTGTAGACATGGATTGTTCTGCCCAACACCAAGCTGTGTTGTTTAGCAAGACCATGGATAATCGCATAGCACTCTTTTTCTGGAGTGGACCATTTTAGCTGCGGACCGGTGAGTAGATGTGAATGGAAGGCTAGAGGCCTTCTAAACCCGTCGATATTTTGGACAAGACAAGAGCCAATGCAAAATTCACTGGCGTCCGACCATAGTTCCAATTGACCATGGGGGACTGGAAAAGCGAGTAGCGGAGCTCCAATTATGAGCTGTTTAAGCGTGTCAATGGCATTGCGACAAGCGTCATCAAAGTTGAATGGAGCATTTTTCATAAGTAGTTTGAAAAGCGGACGAGCCACATGAGAATATCCATTTATCATTCTACGGAAAAAGTTAGAGATCCCTATAAACCTCCTAATCTCGGTAGTGTTCCTGGGATACGGATACTCGACAATAGCCTTAACTCTCTCACTGTCGATCCCTATGCCGTCTGCGCTAACCCGATGACCGAGGAAAATAATTGAGGGGAAGCCAAAGAAGCATTTGGTAGGCTTCAACTTAATATTGGCTTTCAAGCAAGTATAGAGAACCTGTTCTAGCCTCTCAAGCATCTGGCTAAAGCTAGAGCCGCCGAAGCTTGTGTCATCGACGTAAGAGGCTAAAAAGTCACAAAGAAGTGGAAACCAAATTTTATTCATTATTTGCTGGAATAAGGTTCCAGAATTTAGGAATCCAAATGGAAGACTGAGGGGCCTAAATACTCCCATATGGTTTATATAGGCGAGAAGATTTTGAGAAGCTTTATCGAGCCCAATTTGTTGATATGAATTTGCCATATCAACATTGCAGAAGTGGGTACAACCGAAAAATTTGGCAAATAAACTCATTAAATTAGGTATGGGAGCTGCTATGGGTTTAACCCGTTTATTGATGTCCCGATAATCTATTACTGGGCGCCAATCATTTACACCTTTCTTTACCACTAACATTCTAGATACTGTTGAGCTTTGACATGGTTCAATGCTTTTGCGTGCGATCCCTGCCAAAGTTTCACGTTCGACTACCTCCATGAATTTTTGAGACATGACCGTAGGATTATGAATCATTGGAGATTGGTCTAACATTTCGATGCTAGCTTCCAAGACTTGACCTGTTAAGGGATCCTTTACGGTTTCATGAAAATCTTCAGGTTGCCACCCAAAGACTTTATGAAATTTGCTGAGGAGATCCCTAAGTTGGTCTTTCTCTTCAGGTGCCAAGTTTTCGTAAATTTTGAATTGTTGGAATTCCTCGTCGGTGAGCGCTTTGCTCCCTTCGACCAAGGATGGTACTGGGGTTATTTTTGGAGTGCTTGGAAACTGCTGTTGATCGGTATTTAAGTGAAGCATGCGTAATTTATGATGATCGGGTGGAATAACTCGATAGGTAGTCAGTGAAGGCTGAATCGGGAGAATGATGTCCTCAGGATCTGAATTGATGAGGTGGCATATGCCATGACCGTTTTCTATTCTTAATGCGGGTTCAAGAACTTGAAGCCCAAATTTTTGGAATAGTTGATTATTTGGTTCCAATAGAATGTCCCCATTAAAATGCCTATCTTCCACGTACACGTTGACGGGATTAGGACGGTACGCCTCAATAGAAAGCGGGGTGACTGTGCACAATCTTAATTTAAATTGAGGTAAAAGACATTCAGCTCGCGATGACATACTGGTGGTTGATATTGTTTGTACCTCATCGTCAGAGGAGCTGTCTGAGCCGTATGAAGGGCGGATGGTATGGACCACGGATTCCGTGTCCGAGCCATCCCCATCCATAGGGGTTATTTCTGTTTTAATAATTAAATTGTAAAAAGGATCATCAATTAGAGGATTAAAGGCAAATTGAAGATCAGCATTCACATCCGATTCAGGATCTATACTATCTGTTCGAGTTATTTCCTTCGATACCCTTAATTTCTTAACATTAGTTTTGCGGAGGTGAAGGCAAGTTCCAGCTGCACGTTTTAAACTTTTTCGTGGAGGCGGCTGATTTTCGTCATGTTCAGGAGGAAGGAAGGTCAAGAGACCTTCGTGACATAATACATACGCATGATTTTCCCGAAGGAGGTCCATGCCAAATACCAACTGGTCATTCGCTTTGTCCATGACGAAAAATCCCCACTTTATCCACTTATGAAATTCCTCAATATAAAGGATGAGGAATACGAATTTCTTTATAATGTGCTCCTTGCCATCATTAATGGATAAGATGGCCCTAATGGGAGCACATGGTTGAACTCTCTTCTGGAGTTCCAATCTGACTAATGTACGTGGACTAATGGTGCTAATTGTGGCTCCTGTATCAATGAGGGCTTCGACTGTGATTTCTCCGCCGTGTTTATTTTTAACTGGAAAAGAACGTCGAATTTCCATTTCGACACGTGAGAATGTTCTAACTTGTTGAATGGATCCCGCATCGGGAACTTTGAAGATGTCATCATTCGTGATGATGTCGTCGGAATTTCCTATATTAAAATCAAAAGCGGAGTCAGTATCAGAGCCGTCATTGATAGGAGATGTGGGTGCTGAGTTGTATGGTGAGACTTGAATAGACTCAGCTACCTCTGGTAAAAGATAGGGAAGTGAAGGAATGTTTAGGAAAGGCACCAATTTAACGGATTTATTTAAGATATAACTAGGAGGTTCAGGTTCTAAGGCAATATCAGTGAGAGGCGATTGGGGGGGTTCTAAGGAATCTACGCCCCCCCTTTCGAGTTTAAAGAATTCTGATTTGAGGAATAACCGAAAGATGCCGAAGTTCCCTGTCGCTCAGGTGGAGGTTGATCACTGGAAGACATCGAGGAAGCTCCACGAGTGTTCAAGCCTCTTAATGGTGCTCCACTAGAAGGATGGTATTCATCCGGTGGAGGATTTTGATTATAATCCCTAAAAGATGATTGCATAGGATATGCCTGTTGATACATAGGTTGTTGTTGAGGTGCGAGATACTGAATAGGAGCAGGTGCATACTGCAATGGTTGGACCTGTTGCTGTTTTAACTGCTGAACTGACTGAGCTAAATCCTGCAAGAGTTGTACCATGTTAGGATCTGCCACGGCCGGAGCCGGAGGAGGATTGGTATTGTTGGATTTATTTCCTCCTGAGGATGTATTTCCACTCGTCGCTTTGTTAGGAGCGGTACGTGGCTTTGGAGGAGGAGCGATGCGGCCTTGTTCCTTTAAAAGGATTAGGCATTTGCGGGCCCCGTGATTCTCCTTACCACATTCCATGCAATTCATGCGACCTTTGGAATTTTTAGCGGCATCTCGTTGTGCAGATGTGAACTTAGAAGTGTCAGCAGTTTGATATTCTAAACCATCCCAGGCCACGTAGTAATCTCGGTGAAGGACATCGGTAGGTTTCTTTTGATAAGGATGTTGGACTTCTGCTTCGAGTCCTCTAATGTAAGCTTTAGGGATGGATGCCGACGCCGAGTTACTCTGTGTATTGGGTTGATTTAGTTTGGCTTCCTGTTTTTCCGCAATATGACGTTGCATGACTATGCGGAGGCTCTTTTCAGTGGTGCACTGCTTCGCTTTTTCAGCAATGTCTGGTGGTAATCCCTTAATTAATTCGCGCATCCGTTTTTCGGGGTCCATGTGGGGATCAATAAGATCCAAACATTCGCCACGGATGGCTAAGAAATCTCGAGCGCTTTGATCAGTTTTATAAGCAGTGTTTGGAAGATTAGCCTCGGCACGGTCTGCGACATAGTTTCGATCGAAATAATGAACAAGGGATCTTGTAATTTCATCCCATTTGTCCGCGCAGTGATCGAAATCGTCATAATCCATGCGGGATGTAAATCTATTTTTATTATTACGCCACCATTGAGCCGCTTGATGGGTGAAGACCCGGTCAAGTCTAGTTATTATAGCAGATGGTGGCAGACCATATAGACATACTAAGGAATTAGTATCAATTACCCATTTTCGAGCTAGCATTTCTCCGTTAAATTTGGGTAATAGATCAACATATTTGGTTAATTTGTAGTGATCATATGCAGCAGGGTTCATATGCCTATCTGTGCTTCTCCCTCTTGGCGGAGGGATAGCAGGAGGTGAAGGCATACGCCTGTGACCTGGTCGCCCCCAAGGGGATGATGGAAGCTCTTCATCAGAACGACGAGACTCATCACCACTATGAGGGGATCGATTTGATCTATGGCTACGGTTGCTACGACTGGATCGTCGTGGCGGCGAAGAATCATCTTCATGAGATCTATTATCTCTGTGAGAGCGTCGAGGAGACGGCGAATAATCCCTATGGGATCGGCTGCTACGACTTGAGTGTCGTTGCGATCGTGAATGGTCCCTATGGGATCTATGATCTTCCTGATCTCTTGGAGGTTCTCGTTCCCTACGTGCCGAATTATGTCTCGATGTTGAATGAGATTGTCGACCCTCATCATATTGTTGACTCCTGCGTGAATGACTCCTGTCCTCTCTCGGGCGTGATGCCAGTGGAGGAGTTGGAGTCCTAGTTTCGCGGTGAGGACGATGAGGTGGACTATCGGGTTGTCTAGAACGAGAAGTTCGGGGTGGAGTGAACCTTCTAACATCGCGATGATGAACAGGTGGACTCTCAGCTCGATGGGATCGGGAAGATCTTGGTGGAGTGTCTGGTCTCTCGCTGCGATAGCGATGAGGTGGACTCTCTGGTCTCCTTGATTGAGAATGTCTAGGCGATGTAGACTGCCGAGACGATCGAGAATTATGAGTAGGAATATGACCTGACGTAGGTGGTGCTGGATTTGATCTTTCCCTATGGGGTTGTCTTGTTGAAGAGGGAAATGGGTCCCTCGATAAATATTGGCGCGGAGAAGCATCAGTTTCCCGATGTCTTCGCAAATCGATTTGAGGATACACATAGTCGAAATTCACCTGAGGTGCACGTTGGGGTATGTTGGGAAAAGGATCTACCCATGGGGTAGGCTCCCTGGATCGATCAAATCTGCCTTCGTATGTGAGTGGCTCAACATTGCTACTTATGATTGGGCGTTGCTGAGGCCTGCTTGATGGGCGAGTTTCTCTTGTAGGAGCATGTGCCAAATAAACATTCAAGTCAGCTCCAGGAGGAACTGGTGGTAAAGAGCCAAGACCAGAAGACGGAGTTTGAACTGTATAGCGAGTTTGATTTGCATCGCGGCTCTGTACCAAAGCGGTGCACGGAGGTGGCACTAGAAGATTCCCCGTGGGGTTTCTTTGCGGAGGTTGTTCTATACTACGGAATGGAGGATTTTGAAAATGAGAGGGCCTATTGCTTTTAGGTCTTTGAATTGGTTCTTCATTTAAATGAACAGACGCAAGTGCGGCTCGAAGCTGCTGTTGCGAGACTGGAGGAGTGGGAGAAGGAGCCGGAATGATCCGCCGATTTCCCCCTCCTTGTGTCGACTGTTGATTCGATGTTAGTGTATTAGTGGTCTGTATTGGAAATGGAGAACGTGATCGATTTAGTGTTGAAGGATTACTGCGTGACCTTTCTTTAGGTTGGAATGTATAAGCTTCCCCGGTTGATGGGGTTTCCACCAAAGGATTTGTTCCATGGGGAAAGCTCATGAAGGACCATACGGCAACTTCCAGAGTGGTATTATTTTCTCTGGCAAAATCTACTATTCCCTTGTAGAAATCTTCGTCTAATGCACGAACCATAAGCTCACTATGAGACAACGGAATTTGACGATCGTCGTACCATCGTTGCATATGTACGTTTATTTGTTCTCTCGTACGAGAGGTGACCACGGTGGGAAGTGAGTGTCCCTCCGGTTCGTCAGCATACTTCAAGATGGGTATTGGACGTGTAGACGAAGATGAGGTTTGGGGACGCTCCATTAGTACATGACTTAAGCCACTGGCTTTTGGTGGAGGCCCCTCCTCGATAGATCTTCTATGAAAGAATGGATCAAGTTCAGAAATATCCTCATGATCGAGTAGAACTCGAATAGTTGGATCGATTATGGAACGAGATCTATTCACTTCGATTATGTAGCCTGGAGTTACACCATCGCGCAAAAGAATCCGCTGAGGATTTATGGGAATAGAGATTCGTCGGCCATTGAAAATTAAGTAATTTTCATGTGGACCATATGCCTCTAAGGCGTAGTGAGTAATGCCGTTACAATGTTGATCGATGTGAGCATCCAATTCAGATTGGTTGGGGTCATCAAGATCGGAATCTCGGGGATTCTGATCTGTTTGGACCGAACCTTGGTCATCCCCGGAGGGTAATGTTTGGTATGAAGACGTCTCATCATCTTGATCTTGCTCAACCCCTGGAATTTTCTTTTTCTTAGTCACTCTCGATTTGGAAGTCGATTGTGATTTAGAATGTGAAGAACTTCCAGCTTTGTGGGTCTTATTCTTAGAAGGAGATTTATTAGAAGTTCCTTTCTTCTTGCTTATATTGCTATGAGGTTTACCGTTGGGGCCGGGTGTTTTTGGTACCACGGTGTTATCCATATCGGATGCGCCGCTGGAGGTACCACAGGCATCGGTATCCTCTATATCTACTATGGGAATATTGGTGTCACCTTGTTGACTCATGGTTAAAATTCTAATTGAGGTAAATGTAATAGAAAACTCTTGGATATTTTCGATACTTGAGAAATTAGAATACATACACTATTTTAATAAACTCCCCGGAGTTTTCAAGAAACTTTAAACCTATCTATATGTTTTAATATTATACTTAACTATTGCTGAAAATTGGTGAAAGCGATCTTTCTCCTCTTTTCTATTTTTCCCCGCGGTTCTTATCCTTATATAATGGTAGATGTACTAGATCATACCAAGTAATGAAAACTATTGAGAAAGAAAATTATCTATACTTATTTCGAGTATTTCTGGCTAACTTTAATTTTTGGTCAAGGACCTTGTAACTTTAATTCTTTATTAGGGATCGCAGTAGGGGAGAATCAGTCCGTTAGTGTCGGATTTCTGAAGATTATATCCGTGCGCTTCGGGCTGTTTTCTCCGGGAGATCCTTGTAAAATGAACTTTCTTCCCTTTCACTTTTTATTTTGAGAACGGTTTGAAGTTTATGGGTGGGTGAAACTTGTGAGAATACTCGCTGGCTTGTGTAGAGGTCGGAGACGGCTTTTCAGCTTTACGCGGACCACCACCTGTTCTCAAGATTGTAAGGGAAGGATTAGTGAAAGTTCGATTTACAAAATATGGGAATTCTTTAGATTTTATTATGATTATGAATAATCTTATTTATGCTTCCCCAGAGGGGTACAGGGGTACCTCTGCAAATCTTTGGTGTCTCAGTGGCGATTTGAACGGGGCTCGAAGCTCTCCTAAATACTTAATACCACAGTCCGAGGTAGGCCAAAGATTTGTTCAGTTCCTGCAGCTCCAATTCCGGGAAGAATAAATTGATGGTTTCAAATGCGTAGAGGGCAAATATGATGAGTACACACAGTTGCTCAAAATCGATTGTTGAGTGACCTCCAGAGAAGAACCAAGTGAAAGCGTCTTTGGTGAAGGCGTAAAATTGTTCAGGCGGAACAATTGACATGGATTTCTAAAGAAATGTGACTCAGAAATAAATTTCAATATTAGACCTCAGAATAATTGATTTTTATTTAATTGGCGTGGGTAATTTTATTTTATTGTTTTTCTATGTATGACCGCTAGTTTGTTTTTAAGGAATTCGAGTCACGGTTTGCGTCCCGAATTCTTGTTAAATGATCTCTACGAAGAATTTGTGTAGTTGTAGATCGAGAAGCTGTTCGTCTCCCAATCCACCAAGTCTGCAACTACAAGATTCACAATTAATTGTTAATGAAATCTATATTATGGGAGGGACGCCTTTATCAACGAAGTTGACGGCGTAATGGTCTAAGACCTAAGGATTTTGTGCTTAATACGATTCCAAATAACTTTCCAATGAGTCCTAATAAAAAGATTGGATTGTGCCCTGCCGATGCAGAATTCTCTTATATGATTGAGGATAAATATTATGAAGCCAAGAAGTTGTACTTTTGTCAAATGCCTATGACCTACACGTCTATGCCAGGTGACAACTGAAGCTACGAACTTACGAGGAAAATCTGATTCTCTAATCAAGTTGATTCGCTGCATTCACTCTGGGGTCACTACAACCGTAGTTATCATATGCCATACACAATTGAAAGAACTTTTGAGCTTGTGGGTATGTCAAACTTGGACGATTTATGGCTATGAAATAAATAAATACTGCTTCTTTGAGCTGGGGAAACCAATTTTCTGCGTTTAGATGTGGGATTGACGTAGCTATTGGACCGTTCAAACCTGTGCGCAGTTTTAATTTGTGGAAAACAAAATTAATAAAAGAAGTTAACTGGGCTTCAGTAATGATGTGTTTTCCCTCCTGTGCAAACCAGAATCTTATGGCGGCTTCGGTTCGAGTAACCAATTCTGTAGGAGTGGGATCACTCATTCAATGATGTTAACTTTTTCTATTATGTTGAAGAAAAGTTGCTGTTGACAACTTACAATGGGAATAGGATCTAAATTGAGAAACCAGTGAAATACCGCGGCTTGGTATTTCTTACTGAAAGTTTGGGAATTAAATCTGGGAAGGGTAATGGGAGAACTTTTATTCTCGCGCAACCCCAAATAATTTAAGACAAAATCACGAAAATTCTCAGTGCTAATCGCCGAGAAATGTTTATGGCCTTCGATGATGTGCCAATAAATTATTTCTGATTCGATTCTTTTTATTAATTTATGGGGATTATCGAAGTTCATAAACGGAAATATACTATCTTTTCAACTATTATTACTCTCGAAATTTTGTAGATCTTGATCATGGGCAGCTGCCATAAACAGATATTGATATGCCCTGTAGGTTGCCTCAGGTTCCTCGCAACGAGTACGAAACCAACAATACACCGATTCAGCGTAAAAACGTATGTAATTCTGCTGAGTTAATCGTGTATGGGTGGTTGCTACTGGAGAATCCTTGTCCTCCTGGATTTCCAAACGGGCAAGGACAAACTCGAGGAATATGTTCTTCGAAAATTGGGTATGGGTTTGATGACCTACGTTAGTATACCAGTCGTTGATGTGTGCTTGGATTTGGAACTTAAACTCGATCGGTGTGCCGAAGTACATTTATTTAATTATTGATAACTGAAGCAAGATGATAATTCAAAGATCCACCGTGTTCGTCAAAGAAATTGGTAACGGTGTGGAATTCTTCTAACTGATCGAAAGTCAAATGATGACGACCGATGCTACAATACCAGGTGAAAACGGCGTCTCTGAATCTCGCTGGAAGAGTTGTGATGGTAAGATGGGAAATGTCAGTTTCGATCGGGCAAGAGGGATGATATTGGATACCCAAGAAATTTAATATGAATATATTTAAGAAGCGGAGTTCGGATGCTGGGAGAAATTGGTACCCAATAATGGTATGCCAGTATTTTACCGAGTCCGTAAGTCGCTTAGCTAAAAGAACAGGATCCCAAGAATTCATTCAATTTTCAAAGTATAAATTATAAAGTCTTACAAGTTAATAAAGTCGTATTTATCATATGCCGTAAGGATGCCAATAAGATTATCTAATTGAACAGTTGATAGAAAATTGTAACCTCCTTCGAAATACCAAAGAAATACCGCCTTCGAAAATTCCTTCGAGAAATTTGTATGTTGAAGGAGCGGATTTTCCTGGATTGAGTCAGTAGGAGATGCTTGAAGGTTCAATTGTTTGAGGATGAATTGGATGAATAAATCTAATTCCGATTCAGGGAGATATTTATGGGCAATGATTGAATGCCAATATCTTACTAAATCGTTAATACGTTGGACTAGGGCAAAGGGGTCAAGGAAGGGCATTCGGGGTTATATTATTGTGTGAAAAGGAAATTGATATAACAACTTAGAAAAGTGATGAAACCTCTGAGTTGTTGATCTTCTAGGAAAAGGAAACCTTCCTCTTCGTGCCACTCGAGAATCGAATGAATGAGTAAGGTTTGTATGTTGAGATGTGGAATATGATTCATGGGATTATTCAAAGGAAGATAAATTCAATTCTGATGAATGGGTAGGATGCTCTAAATTAATTGAGGTTAACTCGTCGTAACTAAGGACAACACTGATGAGGACCTTGGTCTGGTCTACTGAAAGATGCTTATGACCGATGACAAAGTACCAATCCACAAGGGCAAGTTTAATCTTATTGTTGAAATTGATTAAGTTCAAATGAGGAATTTCCTCGTTGAATAAAGTACCGAGTCCCTGAGGGATTTCTAATTTATTTACTACAAAAACAATAAGATCCCTGAGTTGTGCCTTCGTACTTTGGAACTGGCCGAGAATCTTATACCAACGACGAATGCTTTTGTCTATTCGTTCAATTGCCCAATATGGGCTTAAATTTGACATAAGAAAATTTATTACAAAATTACTATGCTACGAATGGGGTCGTGTTGAGATACTGATTGGTGACGGCCAATAATATTTCCAACTGGTGAGGAGTAATTAGATGTCGTCCCAACGTAGTGTACCAACACTGAATACCCTGATTAAAGACAAGGATAAAATCAGTAGAAGGTTGATATGTGATTGGACTAACAATAGGAGAAGTAGAAGTCTCTCGTAAACCTAAATGGTGATGAATGAAGGCTATGAGAGTACCAAGTTGTTGAGAAGTGATAACTTGATAATTGACAAATCGATGCCAATATTGCAGAGCTTGTTCACTTCGAGCTACCAAAATTACTGGAATGACCAAAGACATATATTTTTATTTCCTTTAATATGTATGGTCGGAAGTCGATGCGGCGTTATCAACACTACCCTGATCGTAAATTGCTATTATTGCTAGGAGTTGACTGATTTCAAAATCCGTGAGATATTGAAAGCCAAATACGTAGTACCAACTTAAAATTGAATACCTTAATTTTTCTGGGAAATTAGATAAGGTTAAATGGGGAATAAATGCTGCTATTGAATTTGTGACGGGTGACCGAAGGCCTAAATACTCGGTCACAAATTCAATTAAGTGATTAGTTTGGTCTTGGGATAAGTATTGATATCCTGTGAGAGCAAACCAATAACGTACGGAGGTGACTATACGGTGAATCAAGATAGTAGATAAAAGAAATGACATACGGGATCAATTTAATTTGAATTAATATTGAAAATTCTGGGGGCGTTATAAATTATAGAATTGAGTTCGTCGAACTCGAGTACCTCTACAAAGAATTGTTCCAATTGATCAATGGACAGATATAGATGTCCAATCTCTTGGTACCAACTCGTTACAGAGATGCGAAAACGATCTACAAAGTTAAGGTAAGTATGGGGAGATGAAAAATCACTAATGGGTGGATTTGGTAATCCAGTGATGCCCAATTTGACAAAAATATAATTAATCAAATCGTCTACCTGATGTAAATGTAAATATTGATGACCGTATAGACTTTCCCAGTTGGTTATGGCAGCTTTGATGCGAAAATTTAATTCGATACTTTCAACAAATGACATTCAATTTTAATAATTATTAACGATCGAGGTCGTGGCGAAATGCCCGTTGTACGTTGAATTTGGACGATTCGTGATCGTCCCTGGCAAAAACGGTGACGAATAATTCGTTGACTTGAGCTGGGGTCATATACTGAAACCCTATCTCGTTATGCCAGCCCCAAACTGCAGCTTTAAATCTTTGGGTGAAATTCTCCCAAGAATGGGGAGTTGGGTAATGGATAGGTATTGCTTGTGGTACGTCCACAAGACCTAATAATTCTAAAACGTGCGTGATCAAAGCCCTAGCTTGAGGTAAAGATACGTGTTGTAAACCAATGGTATCGTACCATCCGCCGATTTCTAACTTAATGCGGAAAATTAAGGCTGAATTAGAGATAAACTGACTCATGAACTTACAATTTTCCCTGGTATTCTTTCCCTAAAAATTCTTTGTCGTCGTTAACAATCTGTAACACAACATGCATTAACTTTCCTAAATGAATTTCTCTGATGTATCCGAATTCAGACCACCAACCAATGAAACTTGTAATTAATTTGTCACTGAATCCGGGTGCACCTGGAAGTAAGAATTCGGTATTGGAAGTTGATGCGGCTTGGTCAAGGTTCAATGTTTTTAGCAAATGTTCAATAAGTTGATTGACTTGGCTTTCGTTTATAAGTTGATTACCTTCTACTTGGTACCAACGTCGAACAGCCTGCGTAACGTTTGATGCAACAAGATTTCTTACGATTGTAGACATCAATTTCCAATATCGAGGGCTTAATTTAATAAGTTACCGAAGGAAAGGAAGGAGAAAGATCGGTATGCCACCAGAAATGAGCAAACTCCGGGTAATTCTGATCCTTGAAAAATTTCAAGGTGATGCGGATTACACCGAAGAGTTGTGGTTTGCTGATGTATGCTTTTCCAACTTCGTTATGCCAACTAATTATGCCGTTAACGAAATGTCGGAGAAGTTCAGCGGTAATGGGTTGATACCGAAGATTTTCAGGAAGGATATGGAGAGTTAAACAGATGTCGTTAATGACGAAATTCACGAAAGAGATTAATTGAGGTTTTGTGATATGCGCCCTGCCTTCAGCCCGGTGCCAAAGTCTTAGAGCTTGAATAATTTTATTGAAGAAATTGTAAGCTTCTCTATTAGGATAGAATTCACTAGGATCGTGTAAATTTTGCATTAACGTACAGATTCCCCAAAGGAAAATTGAATATAAACTGGATAATTATTTATGAGTCCAATGCCCGATGGAAACTGATAATTGTCTCCACAAAAGATTTGAGTTGAGATGCTGATAAATAGAGATATCCAATCTCTGTATGCCAATTAATAGCAATGTGATGAATTCTCTCCTCGAAATGAGGAAGAATAATTTTTATTTCAGGTAAATTAAGAGGAAATTCGGTTACCGGTGTGAGTCCCAAACCGTCGCACACAAAATTTATTAAGACTGCAACCTGTAATTCAGATAGGTACTTGTGTCCTGTGACCTGGTACCAATATCTGATTGATCTATCTACGTTATTTACTATAATAGCCTGACCGTGATCAGACATACACTGATTCTACTTTCTGAGTTTGGAGAATTTTCCTTCTAAAGGAAAAATAAAGAATTGGGAATTGAAATAAATTGAGAATGGGTTGAAGGAAGGTCTTGGACCTTACAACTTCACTTTTCTCTTGACGAAAATATTAATGGGAAATTAGAGAATGTTATGAGGGTAATATGAGCCTATGATTACTTACGCTCTACTTAATTTGTAACAAGCCAACTTACGATTATTCCGGTGGTGTGGTTCTTCAACCCGGGTTGATAGGAAGCGGCTTGTTTTTCTTCGGAATTCCTTCTTTTTCCTGTTTTGAGGATTAAGATGCTGAGGTCCTCGACGACGGTATTGAAGAAAATTCCTCTGGATCCGGCGATGTTTTACCGTTGGTCCGGTTCCTTCTAATTGAAATGGAGTCCTTTTGAGGAAAATCCCTGATTTGTGACTAATGTTCTAATCAAGTACTGAAAATTTCGGTAAGCACATCAATTAAAATCTGATCAACATAATTATCCCCAATATCCAACCATACCAATGCACTGCCCATGCGTTTGCATCCATGTTCCCTTTCACCATGCGCCACTATGATGAGGGAAGCATGGCCTGGGTCAGTGAACCCACCCGGCATGCTAATACCGGCATGTAGATTCGCCAACCTACCCCACATACGTGTGAATCGCCCGGGTTAAATTCCCCTGTTTTATAAGAAGAGATTTGACACTATGGGTTTTCCAGGAAATGCAAAATGAAAAGGAAGATGTAATTTACCTTTTTGCAAGACGGCTGCTTTTGGTAGGTCGAAACCTGGGAATCTGGGATGTCCCCTGATGGAATTTTGAACTCACAATTCCTTCTAACTACTGAAGAGGTCACTTTTATGATATTTAATTTGATATTTTTGACCTTTTGGCTTTTTGATGAGTAGCTGCCTGCTTTTAACAAGACAAGGCGGATAAGCTAAAGCTACTGATTTCTATCCCTTGGAAATTCTTGCGCGATTTTTCCAAGGTGAATTTTTGTGAAGTTCACTTAAAACAGTGAAAATGATGAAGATAAACTTTTCTTCAATAAGGTGTTTACACTTTTCAAAATGAAAAAGAAATTTTTCGAAAATGATGTGGATAATTCGAAATGAAAATTCGGATGAATTTAAGGAAGCTCAGGATCGCATAAAGGCAAACTGAATAGTGAATGGTGCTGGCGATTTTACAATGAGCTGACGAAATTCACTTGGCAGTGGCATGGTCATGGTTCGCGATGTTGCCAAGTTTATACGGGTGAACGGAGACGGCGCCTTGGTTGCCTCTCGTTCACTCTCCGGCATAGCAAATACATGGCCCAGTACGTAATAGTGCTGATGGCGTATGTATTTACGGGGAGTTCAGCCGCAAGGGAGATGCTGATGTTCCCGTTCGTAAGAACGGCAACGTGGCGGACTTGGCCGAGCCCACCGCAGCATCCCGGCAAATAGCGGTCTTCTATTATGGTCGACTTGCTGTTTTGGACGGGGCTATGGATATTTAGATGATATCCACGCACTATTTAAGAAGCCAAAGGGCGACTTATACGAGATTCGGATAGGCGGCGTTGGATTTCGAGTTTGCAACCTCGAATCCTGCCATTATTTAACGTCTTATTTCAGGGAATAGCTGTGGGTGATCCCTACAATACCTATATATACATATTTATTTATTATGTGGGAATGGTATATGGTAATTTCCCTATAGGTCTATGAAGAATTTTATGTTTTCGTGCGAGATTGGCGTACGATTCTTTCCCTGCACGTACATACTAATTTTTGACTTTTATTTATTTTTAGTAAAAAAAATGTTTCCGGATCAGAATTTTCGGAGTTTTTTGATGCTTTTGGTGACGGGGGGGTAGGGCTCAGCCTACCCCGCACCTTGTAAAACGAGTATGGTCATCTCCTCCCTACAAATAGTGAGGGTGGGAGGCCATATCCGAGTTTACCACATCCCTTCACCATATGCATCTATGAAACCCCTGTAAAATATGGAATAATTTAAATTTTTCTTTTTATAATTTAATGAATATAATGTGGAATATGTGGGTATGAAAGATGGTAAGAGTCAGATGGTAGTATTTAAATTAATAAAGGGGGTGTTCCACCACTCCGGAGGAGGCCGGAGACCTATGAAGATGGGGGAGGGAGGCTCAACTGAAACTCCAGCCGAAGCGCTCCAGCATAGCTACAGATGGTAAGAATGCAAATTTTTATTATTTTAATTTTTACTGAATAATTTATTTAGCTAGGATTTATGATTTAATTTTAAGCATAAGAATTCCAAGGGCAGCGTAGCTCGGTGGCTGAGGTCAAGGCTGAGGATAATGTCATCCACGACCATGGCTTCGCCACCCCGAGCTCCCGACTCCCTGAGGGACTACGGAATCACCTCGACCGTGGATGGCAAACGGAGCGAGTTTACGGTCGAGTGATCCATGGTCCCCCAGACAATTCGGTCTGCCAGGGTAATTTTTGCCGATTACATTTTTACTGCCAATGATGAGGAGGAGTGGAGAGGAAGAAGACTTATGTATTTTGCTTCTATTTGCAGGAGAACAAGCCGGCGTGAAGGTTGCGGGCCTGGAGGATTGGCTTCATCCTCCGACGGTCCCCGGCTCCAACGCCGCTGGACGGGACGGACAAGGGACTGTGAGAAGCGCTTGTATTTCCGAGCATTCCAGACGGCAAGCGCTCCATGTCCCCGCCATCCCAGTTCAGCAGCAACGACTTGTCCTGAATTTTGACGAATGAAGGTGAGTTTTATATTTTCATTTAGGTTAATTTTATTTTGTTTATTTTTCAGGAGGGTCGTTGGGGAAGTGGTGCTGGCTCCGTGCCCAGCAACCACACCCAGCCCAGAAAGGACGGAGAGGTGCGGTGGAGAGTGTCTGCCGAACTGGGGAAAGCATGCGACAGACACACACCGCACCACCACCATCAGTTCAGGCCGACCAACGACCCTGAATTTTTGGATGCCAATCAGGTAAATCGTTTTATTTTTACATTTTATTTTAATTAGTTTTAGTTTTCATTTAGTTTAGTTAGTATTTCCAATTAGGTTAGTCGGGGAGGTTGGGCGAACGATGGCAAAGCCATGTTACAGGGAATGGCGAACAGTGTCCATGCTCCATCGTCCACTCCAACTTGGAGGACAAACCCGCAAAAGGCAGCCAGTGCTGCGGGTTCGTTCCTTCCAGTCCCCCCTCAATTTTGATTTCATTTTTGTTGATTTTTGCCTACTTTGTTATATGAACCGAAGTCCCTAAATTACGTCGAGCGGGTTCAGGGAACCACTGCTGACGACTAATGAATAAGTTAATGATTAACATGCAAATTATGATAATTGATTTTATATTTCTTAATTTCTAGATTCAATGTATGGAGATATGAGAATCAACAGACGGTTTTGCCAATAAATGAGAACACTCAACGAACGAAGATGAGAAGGTAAGTTTAAAGGTAAATGTTTATATTAATCATTAAATTAAAAGGAAAAGAAAAGTTATATTTCCTAAAGTAATATTTCCCAAACGACGTAAGGTCGAGGGCCACAACTGAATAATAATTGTTAATTCATGTTTTTGTTTTGTTTTCAGGTTTTCGTCCAAATGATTTACAATATAATGGATTACAATACAATAATTTATAAATGATACGCTTACGGGTGCCACGGGTGTGGCACCTGAGATTTCCGATTCCAGGTCCAGATTAATTACAGGTAATTCACAGTATATATTTTTATATTTTATAATTTATGTAATTTGATCCAATTGACCTCACATTAATTTATAACAAACTTAAGAAGAACTCGTAGAGAGGAATCGCGAACACAGTAAACACCATGAATAAGAATAGGAAAATATAGAAATTATCAGATTTTCTTTCTTTCTTGATTTTAGGTTCTTTTTGATGGCACCAACAGGAGCCATGGGGACAATCCCCTTTTGCTGTTCTTATTCCTTTCGGAGTCTCCATGTTCCTCAATTCCTTTCTATTCATTTTTCTATCAATTTTCCAGAAGGGAAAATTGAAAAAGAAATTAAAGATTTCGAAGGATTTTTGGAAGAATTCGTGTCGGAAACCCTCTCTCCTTCGCGGCGTGATTGTTTCTGCCTTAGCTAGTTCGCCTCCGCTCCTTCCTCGCTTCGTCTCCTGTCGCCTCGGGAAGCATCATTTTAATTCCTTTTGTGGCTCATAGACGCTGCGTGGTGGAGGGCTGCGAGTTGTATTTATTTTATTATCTCCTTCCGTGGATCTTCCTCACTCTCTGTCAGATGGCCGATGCTGTCTGGAGAATTTGAGGAGAATCTGTGGGAGGACGTGTCGTGATTTCTATTCCTTTCTCATTGGTAAATCCGTTTGATTCCAAAAACAATAGGGTTCTATTCCATCTTATTACCTATCATTTAAAATGTATTTGAACAATTTAGATTGAAAACTGTGACCTGTGGAGCACGACAAAAAAAAATATCGACAGACGGACAGAGCCATTCCTAATAGATGCTCAGCATCTAAAAAGGTGGGAGGGGGAGGGATGCCTGGGATGTTCTATAAATAACGTCATCCAAATTATCTTTCGTTTATTAGGATAATCCATAAATGACGACGCCCAATTTTTTATTCTCTTATAGTAATGGTCTATCAATTAAAGACCTCGGCGGCGTTGGTCGCGTGGGTTTGGAGACCAAACCCCTGCGAAAATAATAATAATGGTCTATCAATGACGTTACCCAAATCCCTATTCTTACATTAGGATAGTCCATAATTGACGTCGCCCATATTATCATTCTTTTATTTATATGGGCCATAAATGACGTCGCGCAATTCACTACTTTATAAGGAGTCCATAAATGACGTCGCTCAAATTGCTATATTGTAAGGATTTATAAAGGCTCAATTCGTATGCTGAATAAATGGTAGGAGTAGCAATAGGTTTGAAAGGTTTGGGAGAATCAAACTTGTATTTATTTTTACAAAAAATTAGTATAAGTTGCTGGTCGGTAGGTGGCTTGTTTGATTCTGAATTTACATTACGTTTTACATGACTGGGATTGGACCGATTAGATTGACTTGGTGAAATACAATGTTGGCGTGATTGATATTTCAAATATTACTAACTGAAACTGAGGTTGCTATCCCATCCTCAGTACTCCTTACAATATTATTACGATAGTCCATAAAGGAAGTCGTCCAACGTTTTATTTTGTTACAGCGATGGTAAATCAATGTTGTTACTCAAATCACTATTCTTACATCGGGATAGTCATTAATTACGTCGCCCACATTATCATACTTTTATTTAGATGGTCCATAAATGACGTCGCGCAAATCATTACTTACATTTTTAAAAGAAGGTGCAAAATGTCAATTAAGGAACAGCTGCCGCTAATTATAAAATACCGATATCTTGTAGATTATCTTCGATAGTGGCCAAAATAAGTACCTGCACATTCATTAAATGTAATGCTAGCAGGCTAACAACCCGATGGGTTGCAATTGAAGAAATTAATTCTTCACGTTTAGCTGTTACAGTGAATAATATTTTGCATTAATAGTAGTCAAATAGACTCAAGCCACGCTCGGTTTAAGCTTTGCATAATGGCTCCACTAGGTTAAGTTATTAAAACAGGATTGCCTGGGTAAGTTTTTACCAGATACCTGCTCACAGTTGAAGATAAGGTTTTCCCATAGGCGCGCTAGGTGTATGTCCAATTTTAAACTCCTGACCTGGTTTCCGGTAGGAACTTTCCAAGACGATAGAGCACTCGAGTTTATACTAAAATGACTCAAACCTAGGGTACTCAACAACTTTTGCTTTTATGTCTCAAACCCCTGCTTTGCATAGGTATTATTATTATTACGTTATTATTAGGTGTGTATTTATACAGCTGGTTCTTCACCTCGAGGGTATAACCTACTGTTTTTTTCATAAAACATTGCTATGTGAACCACTAGGAAGGTGCGAGTGTATTGTACAGTTGACCAGGTTTAGTTGTTCATGTTTTTCATCTTACTCTAGTTCAACTAGTATACTGATATAGTCTAAATACTAACGTACTCCTTGAAAGAGATATATTTATACTGGTTTACACCAGGTACCTTAGTCTGTATTTCCCGGCTAACCGAGGACAAGGAAGACAGAGTAGAACGAAACAGGTACAGCGTTCTCAGGACTGCAACTACTTTGCATTCGCTCCGCTCCAACCCGCCAGCAGTCACTCTTAACGAGAGTGGACAGGCGTCGATGGCCTCTAGTGGACGAGAAAGAGAGGAACTTCGAGATAAATCTTGAGCCTATACATTGAATGGACAGTGTTCAGGCAAGTAGATGTGCACTACTATTAAGCTAATTTGTATCTCTGTCTTAGGTACCAAGTACCACAGATAAATACAACCAGCACCCAATCACTTTAGACTCTAACACCCACCCCGTTCAACTCCCCTATCCCCCCACTGTCCGCAATCCAGAGCACTGCTGGCTGGCCCTGACTTGGTAGCAATGACATGCATTACATCTCCAAGCCACCAAGGCAGGGTTGCTTTGCATAGGTATGAAAGATGGAAATAGAAGAAGGAGCCGATGCCTCAGCATCAGTTCAACCAAAAAAAGAGAGCAATAGCAGTTAGTCCCTTTGCATTGCTCTCAGACGACCAAAACCCACTCAAGCGAAAGGACGTATCCGCTCGGAGCTCTGACCAGCCAAGTTTCATTTTTTCCTCAACATTATTTCTAAGTCAGATATTACTGACGTTTGTCACTAAGCATTAATTGTGCGAGTAGGGAGCTCTGTATAATGCCGCTCCAACGGGGACTCTGAAATATTTTGCTTCTCCACATATTACATATTATGGAGCTTATGGCATATTGCGAGTACTCTAGGAACACAGAACTCTCCGACCAGAACTCTCCCTTTCGCTTCCTTATTCGACAATCCCACTCCACGTGATACTCGTGTAGTCTACCAATTACATTTCAGGCGCTTGGATTAAGAGTGTGTATTGCATTGGAAAATAACGGAGTATGTGAATATTGCGAATCATTGACATTTTAGAATTTTTGATTGTTGTATGATTAGGGATCGTCCATAAATTATGTCATCAGTATGGTGAGAGAGTGCACTAAATTGATG
This sequence comes from Dicyrtomina minuta, assembly GCA_949802685.1. Classification (NCBI taxonomy): domain Eukaryota; kingdom Metazoa; phylum Arthropoda; class Collembola; order Symphypleona; family Dicyrtomidae; genus Dicyrtomina; species Dicyrtomina minuta. Next base: position 43,336,661 of record OX461809.1, on the reverse strand, counting down.
ACATGGGGTTGGGTGTGTCCTAAAAGAAGGAAAATTGTGACATCATTTACGAGCCATCCCTTTCTTTTTAATAAGAATTAAAATTACTTTGAAGTAGCGCAATAATTCACGTTCGATCACAAAGATAAAATAATCAAACGAAATATTTTTACACTCAACCAGCCTCCCAACATCCCGGTTTCTCTAGTCTCTCTGCGCTCGGAAAAGTTCTATTATTTAATAATGGAACTTCTCATTATTATAATATATAGTATTGCGCAGTCGTTAGCTGTGCGGTCTGGGGAGCGGCGACCCCAGCTCTGAAAACTCATTGGAATGATGAATATTATTTTAGTACATTTCTAAATACTATCCCGCTTGATTTTTCTGCGTCCAACACCATTATCAACTGCCTGAAAATATGAATATTAATAGGTGTAAATAATAATTACGGTCTCCGTGGACATTTTCCCCCCGTACACAATTTCCCCAGTCATTTTCCCCCCGGACACTTTCATCCCGATAAGCAGCAGCGGACATTTCTCCCCCAGCCCATTAATTCAACAACTGTCGTGTTGTGTGTGGTAGTTCACAATCGTGTAAAGGTACGTACTTTGAGACAATAACACAAATGTTTAAGTATTTTGTCATGATTTGGTTACTATAGCAGCAGCAGACATTTCTCCCCCAAACTCCTGCTTAGGATATTGTAGTGCAGTGTTAGATTAAGTGATGAGTTATGAAATGTCGGGTAATAAGACTATATTTTATTTTCGCTAAATTTATAGAAATGTCTCACGAATCCAATGCAAATTATACGAAATATAGGTAGGTAGTTTAAACCGTAATCAAATTCTAAATATTATAGCAGTAAAATTACACATTCCGGAAATATATGTACCTACCTACTATGCTATTTCTCAGTATGGCTAAAACATCTTTACATAATTATACAATACGCCACAAAACTCTAAAATGCGGACATTAAAATTTGAGTAGTATTTATAGTATATATATATTATAGTATATATATTTATTCATAGTATTCACATACTCCGTTATTTTCCAATGCAATACACACTCTTAATCCAAGCGCCTGAAATGTAATTGGTAGACTACACGAGTATCACGTGGAGTGGGATTGTCGAATAAGGAAGCGAAAGGGAGAGTTCTGGTCGGAGAGTTCTGACGACTGGATATTTGTAGTTTTATAAGTCGCACACTTAGAGAATTTTTCCCTTTTTTCTCCTTTTACCATTGAAGCGCATTTTGCCTTCTTGCGAGCAAACCCCGCCAACGTACAAGTTAGTTTTTCCACGTGATATTTTTTTTCGAAAAGAGCATCGTAAAAAACTAGAAATGGCTGAACAACATGCTGCGCACTCGGAAATTTTTTCGGTAAAATATGTTTTTTTGTAATTTTAAAAAGTGTCGAAATTTCAGATTCTGATTTTTCCCATTAACGAAACTATGGAAAAATTTAGTAATCACAGGTACCTACCTGTATAAATTATGAAATTACCGATAATTCTTAAATGTGTTCTAAGGAGCTGTGGTACTTCACGTAACCCACTTAGAAGCTTTTCGTAACTCCAGAATGTTCTATATGCGCCATTATAAAACCGAATACATTAGCTTAGGCTTGCACTGCATTGTTGGTTTTGCAAGCTAATTAGTCGTATTGTGTTGGCATTATGATTTAATTGAAACAAATTTCACTTATATAAATTACGGTAAGTACCAAAAGGGCTCATGTTCATATTTAGCTAAAACCGAAACCCACTACCTACAAAATCACTAAAATATCGTGTCACTCAAAGCATCTATATGGAGCTATTTCCAATTTTTTAGAGTAGGTAGTTAGAATATTTTGCAGTTTAAAAAACATCCTAATGCTTGTCTCTCTATATTTATGACTGCACCTTGAATGGTAAAAGGAGAAAAAAGGGAAAAATTCTCTAAGTGTGCGACTTATAAAACTACAAATATCCAGCCGTGAGAGTTCTGTGTTCCTAGAGTACTCGCAATATGCCATAAGCTCCATAATATGTAATATGTGGAGAAGCAAAATATTTCAGAGTCCCCGTTGGAGCGGCATTATACAGAGCTCCCTACTCGCACAATTAATGCTTAGTACGTTTGTCGTAATTGGTGTATAAACTCCGAAGTTTGAGCTTATTGTTATTTAGTGTAAGTTGTAATTAAGTGCGTAAGTAGTAATTAATATCAATTGGTAATTACTACCAAATCGAGCACATTCAGGAAATCAAAAACCGGCATTTTATTCCAACTACAACCGCTTCCACACCTTGTCGCACTTCACCCGGTTCACTACATAAGTAACTAAGTGCATCAAACTTCGGGTCCTCAGTGCATTCATCATATACCTCAATAGAGGCTACTAGTGCTGTTTTCATGCAGTGTAAGAAAAAAGTTCATAATCGTTCGTTTGGCCTCGCATGAGCTTCGTTCAATTTTTGGGCGCAAAAAACGGACTCATGGAGCTTTCGGCGTTTTGAAACGGACTCAAGGCTCATGTGGGTCCCTGAAAGCTCATGAAAGCGCGTTTCCACCTCCCGGCCGTCTTGACGGACGGATAATATTTTGTCTACCTGTAGATTTTTTCCCTTTCCAACTTTCCACTCTAAAAGTACCTAAGTACCTACTACCTACCAGGCCCGGCGCGACATGTACCCCGGCCATGGTCTAGCTCCTGGTTACAGCCCCCACTGTTTAAAATGGTATACGTTTTTGCACCACTATTTTGTTAGTAAGCCTGAGCCCGGCCCCTAATGGAGTCCGGCCCTGGTTCAGTGGACCACCTGAACCACCCGTCACGCCGGCCCTGCTACCTACTTACCCACCGCCTACCAGGGCCTGGGCTATATGAGACGATATGAGTATGAAATGTTTGAATACTATAAATTATCAAATTGTGATGTTATATCAATGGAGTTTAATAAGTTTAATTTATTTTATGACTGTGTGTGTAATTTACTATGTACTATCAATTTCCAACAACTAAAACAACAAAAAATAATTGTAGCCTTTGTTTTTTTTTTAATTTTTAATGTTTTTTTTATTTAAGATTTTATTCAAATTAACTTATAAATTAAAAACAGTAGAAAAAGCAAAATGTTGTCAAAATCATTAACCAAAAAAAATGCGTTGTAAATAACTATCATTATTTAAAAAAGTAAAACTTTATAAATATTCAGTAATAATAAATAAAAATAGAACATAGGTATAGTCGTATAGTATGTCGTATTATTATTATCGTTATCGTTAATATAGTAATAGTCAAGGGCTAGACAGAATTTGAGGAAGTTCGTATGACGTTATAGCTGTGAGACCCTTTATATTATAGTACCTTCTATACTTAATCCTTCCTATACTGTGTTCACGATATACATACTGCCTACCTACCTGTGCCAGCAGAAATTGTCAACTCCACTCCCTAATGGTAAAACGCCTCACCACCCCAAAGCGCGAGGGCTCCTTCGGGGGGCAAAACGGACTCAGAAGCTCGGCCTTCGTGCTTTCCAAATCGAAAGCTCATGCCTTCGGAGAAAAATAGAACTGCGCCCCGTTCGCGTGGCATCGTTCAGCCGTTCGAACGAGAAAAGTCTTACACTGTTTTCATGCAACCCGCATGTAGTCACGCATTTTACATTCTTGGTCATCTCTATTTTGGTCACTGTCCATCCTAGACCAACTTCCAAGTCACGTCCTCTGGTCTGAACCGCTCCCACATCCGCCTCTATCGGTATGACCCGCTTTCAGATCCACTTTACCAAGTTGAGACCCCTCTTAGACTCGCTTCCTCGGGTCAGAGCCGCTTTGTCTTACCTAGAATCAGACTCTCATACCATCTCAGACTCGGTCTGTTGGTATCAAGCTCATATCGCCCCGTCATACCATACCAGATCAGCTCAGACTCGGTCTGTGGGTATCAAGCTCAAACTGCTTCATCGTACCAGGTCATCTCACATCCGGTCCAGCGGTATCAAGTGGAGTTTGCTTCCTCGTCCTATCATCACATGGGACCGGATACCGCTTTCTATATCCCTAGTAAAGACCCGTCATCGACCTCTTCACTGCGATTTCGGTCTAAGGTCTCTGCCGTCTCTTTGCTGTCCTAGACCCCAAATCGGGTCCAAACCTCAATCTGTTGCCAGCCTCAACCTAGTCCAAGCCTCAACAGGTCCATGCCTCAGCAGGTCAAAGCCTCAAATCGTCTCCCAGCAATTTGGTCCCAGACCCCATACCAGCTCCCAGCTCTCATCTCTTCTCAAACATCAAATCTGGTCTCGACCTCAAATCAAGTCTCCGGTCTTCACCTCATTAGACCCGATTTCTAGTCTCAGCTCTCATCTGGTCTCCAACCTCCAACCTGGTCCCAGCTCCAACCTGGTCCCAGCTCCAAACTCTTGTCCCAGCTCCAACCTAGTCCCAGCTCCAAACTCTGGTCCCAGCATCAATCTAGTCCCAGACCACAAATTGGGTCAAACCCTCTACCTGGTCTCAAGTCTATTGAACCTGATCTCCAGCCCATCAGATCTCATCTCAACCGCATCAGATCCGGTCTCAACTTTCTCAAGCCTCAATCCAACCGCATTGAACCCATTCTCATCTCTCTATCCAGCCCAACCGATTACCACTCAATCCGGTCAGTCTGCTCCAACCATCAGGCTGTCTTTACTTACGCCAGTTGTCTCCGTTTATCTAATCATATTCACCTACCCAGATGTCAATCACTACCACCAACCTCATAACTACATCTTCAAATTGAATTAGGGATAGCCATCCAAACCCTCCTATTTACACAGAGGACGTCAAGTTGGGTTTGACGTTAAGGGTGCTGGAGATTTACAACCTCAACCAAATAGCATACCCCCAATCAGTGTAATTTTTGACCACGGTTTTGCCCTGGTTACACTATAGAATCCGATCCCCTGGGGTTTTTACACTTTGTGGGGCCAACCTAAACCCCATTATTTTGGACTTTTTAACTAAGATATAAAATAAAAGAATAAATTATTGGTACGTGATACTGCTAGGGCAATATTATTACCAAGCTTAGCGTTGACTTGAGTGTTGCTGCTGTCATGCAGAGTAGACATGGATACGATGCAGCTTTAAGTAGCAACCTATGTAAAATTGTAAACAACGGTTCTTTCAACTTTTGTTTTTACTTTACTTAACTTCTTTCTCTCTTAAAATCAATTTATTTCTTGACAAATAGTCTGAAAAATTAAAACAAAATTATTTTGGCTGATCTTAAGAACTTTTTTCTTTCAAAACTTTTTGCATCAGTTTTTAACTCTTTCTTGCACAGAATAATTTTGAAAATGGGAATAAATACGTTTTTATGGGGCTCTGTGCCAATCAGGATCACTTAATTTTTGAAATTTTAAATTCTAGTGCCGTGATTGGCGCAGAGTTAAAAAGTGTAAGTCAGCCATTAAAATTGCAAAACAGGAGTTTCTACAATATTGTTAAAAGAATCGAAACAAAATGTCGAAACGCGTCGAATGGTACCACAAAAGGTGTAATTAGTTAACAACTAAAGGCTCCAAGGCAGTTACAAGTTGCCCGTTGAACTTAGCACTAACCGATCTAACTGCACACTGCAAATCTTAATTAAAAGATTTGCTCAAAGCTCAGCATCTACTTCGGGCACACGAATGACAAATCTAGCAAAGTTTTTGAAGTAGCAGGTTTATGATTACATTTTGAGCGTTTACATAATGATGCTATAAATTATATGGCAAGGGGAAAGAAGTTTACAATTAAAAACAAATTACAATACAAAGGACAAGACTTTATCAATTCCAACTAACCAATGATTTCTAACACGTCTTGTCTTTCAACGCCAGAAACTGATCACCATTAGGCGTGTCGCTGCTACCTAAATCTCATTAAATACGGTCCTAGAGAACAGATTTTCGGAGTCATTCTCTAGGCTTTCTAGAGTTCCCTTCTCTAGAAAAAGTAGTCAGAAATAATACAATCAAATACAAAAGTAACGACTATAGTGAGTAGTAATGTAGTCAAAAGCTGTCCTTCCCTGGAAATCAGTGAGAATTCGCTGAGTGGAATTGACGTTAAAGCCATTACATTACATTAAAGCCATTACATTACTGCCACTGCATCTTCAAACTACAAGTTTTCATACCGGTTACGCCACTGTTCATAGTGGCAGCATTCGTAGTGTGTTGTTTCGTTGAACTTTTTTCGTAGTTGCCAGCATTCGTTGTCAAGCTGTATTCGTAGTTGAAATTATTCGTTGTAACAATTTTTTCTGCTCTGATATCTCTTTCTTTATATGTTGTCATTGTCAGTAATTACCATGCAACCTGATTACACCTGAAAATGCAAAAGCGGAACTAGTTGAGCTTAGTCGAGCTAAAGTAGGTTCCTTGCCAACAGGACAGTAAAATGGAATCCACCATGGTCCACCACCACCGCGTACGTCGACTCGTGTCTCATTCCCACCACCGCTGACATCGACTCCTATCTCATCCTCATCAGCTTTTTTGCCAATACTACATATGTCTTCATTTCCAGCTCTGTAGTATGACATAATTATTATTAGAGTTTCTCATACTTGCTAATATAATTACCAAAAATATTGTATATTGCAGTAGTAAGAGGTTAGAATAGTGTATAAAGACAGGATATAGTTTCTGTACTTAACGCGTGTAAAATTATTTCACTTAAATGTCAATGGGATAAATGTAGCTAAATTAAAAAGCTTAAAGTGTCTCATAAAATATTATAAAATTGATATTCTGTGTGTGACAGAGTCAAAGCTCAATATAGAAATGCTATCAGGTTTATATTGTATAAATAGATTCACGTTACATAGGTTTGATAGGCAACCTGGAAATGGTGGTGGGTTACTGATTTATGTAAAGGATAGCTGCACTTTATTTCCTTTAAGTGTTACATATGATTCTATTTCTAGCTTGGAAATTGTTAAACTTATAGTACAATCCCCATTTTGTAGGCCCTGGAACTTCACTGTAGTTTATAAGTTCCCTAAAGTGGACAGGACGTTATTTCTCCAAACGTTTCACAACTACTTATCTCAGCTCAGGGAGGCATCACCTGACCATGAGCAATTTATCACTGGGGATTTTAATATTGACCTGAGTACAAAGGATAGTTCTTCTAAAGAACTCATTAGCATCGCTCAAATGCATGGTACCAGGCAAATTATACATTACCAAACTAGAGTAACTCTTACAAGTTTTAGTTTAATAGATCACATATACACATCCAACGTTGATATAAAGCGGTCTAGTGGTGTACTTTCAGTAGGTATATCTGACCATTATGCTGTCTTTGCAATCATAAAGGCAGCAAAGAAATCATATCCTGTCAAGTATATAACACAAGAAAATTACGCTGATACTGATTGCGACGTGGTAAAGTCCGAGCTGGCAAATATTCCATGGTCGACTATGGTAATCTTTGACGATGCAGATGACGCTTTAAATTACTTTGAGCTTATAGTTACTGAGGTAATAAATCAATACGCACCAATTATAAGTCGTCGGGTTCAGGGTAAGCCGTCTGTATGGCTTACACCTAGCTTAAAAAGGCAAATGCATCGCCTAAATTATCTGAAAGCTCAAAGCACGAAATTAAAATGCACAGTACTTGAATGCGAATACAAAGCATTACGGAATAAGATTAATAATGAAGTAAAAGTGGCAAAGTACAGTCAGTATCAGCGGAAATTTTCAGAGGCACATACATCTACCAATGTCTAGAACGTGCATAATAAGCTGGTAGGTAGATCTAAACAAGCCCCTACTAGTTTCAATCTTAAAGTTAATGGGAAATCTATTATTCAAAACCAGGATGAAGCTGATGTACTGGCTAATGCTTTTGTTCTGAAGGGTTTAAATGTAGATTTAGATATACTGTACGATACTACACTTGTAAATGACGATGTTGTTCAGCTTTTTACAGAGGACAAGGTCAAAAATAGCTTTAAGTTAATTAAAAGGAAGAAAACTTCAAATTCTAAAGATTTATCGTACTGAGTTCTAGAGAATTGTATGAGTGAGTTAACCTTTCCTCTAGCACTACTTTTCACGCAGTTTCTGGTTTTGTGTGCGTATTCTACAAAATTCAAGTGTGCAATAGTAACTCCACTGTTCAAGGGTAAGGGCTCGCGCTTTGATGCGTTGTCCTATTGACCGATATCCTCTCTACCCTTATTGGATAAGTTGTTAAAAAATGCTCTACTTTAGAATAATAAATTTAAATTATTAATCTTTGTGATCAACAACATGGCTTTAGAAAGCAGAGATTATGTCAAACAGCTAATCTTTCATTCACTTAGGATGTGTCTTACTACATAGACAATAAGCGTGGTAGAGTAATTGCTGTTTTCATTGACCTTCAAAAAGCATTCAACTCAATACCACACGATAAGCTAATTACTAAGCTACGGGATGACTTTGGCATTCGTGGTCATCTGCTTAAACTAATTATAAATTATTTTAGAGACCGTATTTTCAAAATTCAAATAGAAGCATTTGTGTCAGAATCCTATTACTTGCAGCTAGGTGTACCTCAAGGTTCAATTTTGGGTCCATTACTTTTTATTATGTATATTGATAAGGTTGGTGAAGCTGTAATGCAGGGTTTTTGGTTTATACTGTATGCGGACGATATAGTCGTTTATTATTATGCACCTGTTTTTAGTGTAATGGTTGAGCGTATGCAACTGTGTGTGGATAATGTAAAACTTGGTTTGTAAATAATGGTCTAAATATAAATGTTGAAAAAACAAAGTTTATGATTTTGCATAAATCACATGATCATAAAGTACTTGTGTCTTCTTATCTGCAATGGTAACTAGATTAAAAGAGTGCAGACTTTCAAGTATCTTGGTATAATAATTAATTGCAATTTAACATTTAATCAGCATTTTAACTATGTAAAAAACCGAGTCACATCAGCTTTAGGTATGCTTTGTAATTTGAAGCGGTATCTTAATTTTAAAATATTTATAATAATAATGCTTAATGCGTACGTTTTGTCTATTTTTGATAATTGCCCTCATGTCTATGCTATTCAAAATTAAAAGGATTTACAAGGTATTCAAAATAAAATTATTAGAACAATTAAGTCCTTTCTTGGATGGCATGGCAATGAGACTTAGGATATTTTACTTGAACTAACTAATACATTATCTGTGTCAGAAAGAATTAGGTACTACTCTATGATGGTTGTTTTTAATACTTTAAAGTATGGATCTAATGTTTCAAATATCAGTAAATGGTTTGTCAGGAAAGAACAAGTTCGTGCTACTCGTTCTAGCAATATGTACCTGCTTGACTATCCTCTTAAGTTTAAGTCAGCGTCCTATAAAATTTCACTTGTTTATAGAGCTGTCAATGGATGGAATGATTTACCTGATAATATTGAAGTAGAGGAAGGCAAGCTCTGCGACAATTTTCAGGCTCGTCTAAATAACTACTTTTTAAATAATAGGCATTATCCGCCGTAGTATGCTTGTAATGTTGACCTCCTATCAGGTGGCGGATATTATTCTCAATGCATTACTGTATTATGTATTTATGCGTATAATTTTGAATTCACATAATTAATTTACTTTAGCTATTACTTAGTAAATTATAGTGTCCATCTTTTGATATCAATACTCTGTGCTGAATGATTTCACACTTAAATAAAACAAACTTCAAACTGTATATTCCAATGCTATAAGCCCCTTCTCGTCCATGAAACAGATTAAGCATAAAATATAATTCAAAGGATTGCTTTAATGTCAGTGTAATACCCAAATCACTCAACAATTGTTTATCACAATATAACTTCCGTAAATGAGATTACATTAATTGTAATAAATATAATACACCGGATTCCGGTATGCAACAATGGGCTTAACCTGTTATTAATAATAAATAAAATTATACAAATAGAACCTCCAAACTCAGCTATGACTCTCTCAATCTATCCACTGTGTAAAAAACACCTGTCTAGACAGTAAAGAGCGTTGCGACTCAACTGATCCAACGCTAGTGTACGCCGGGCTGCCTAATTTGTATCTGTGATTCCCATTGGCTCGCGGGCTCTCCTCATCCTCAATCGTCCTTCCCTTCTTCTTGATCGTCTATCTTTTCCGGTCTTGATGGCGTCGTCTGCCTACCGCTCAAACAATAACTACGTCAGCCCTTTGTTTCCCCTGACCAAATTTTTTCCATGCAATTTGTATCACAGTGCACACTGGATTAAGATTTGAAAAACCCTCTAGAAAGCATTGGGCAGGTTGTTTCATGCGAAAATCATGTACATATAAAAAATACTCACAAGGAATGGATCAAACAGGACTTACTCAAAGTTCCTCAAAGTTTATAAATACGAGTTGGTGTCGATTTTGAACGTGCAATACGACCGTTTTCCAACTTTTGAAAGCCACTGTGACCTTACTACGTCACTGAAAGTTCAAAAACAAAATTAGTCCAATTTTTACCACTTTCGCCTCCAGTAAGCCTTTAAATAAAAGTCACATTGCTTTGACAGGATCAGCATTAAAACATACACTGCATCATGCACATGAAATGTAATTTTTCAATGTTTTGACCATATTAAAGTTCAGGACCCTTGATCTAAACTCACCCAAATTTCGGTTTTAAAATATTTTTATTTAATTCAAAAACATGTTCAGCGTAAAAAAGAGTATCTAGAAATTGTTTTGTATGATTTGTGTTTCTCCGTAAAAAGTGTATGTAACATGTGGATATCCCTCGTAAATTTCACTAACCACACTTTTAAATTAGGATAAACTGGTTTTGCGCAAAAATGCGCAACTGTTTTTTTCGAAACATTCGCCAGTCAGGAATTCTCACCGCTAGCAGTAACACATACTCAGCTCCGCTCCACCACCAGAACTCTTTCTCTCTCCTTTAAGCATCAGCTCCGCTGCTATGCGCCACACTGAGTACCATTTTTCCTTCTAAACTACCAAGTTCTTCTTAATCTTCACTCCAACATTCAAGTTTCTTCCAACTTAAAGCAATATTTCCCCACGCCCAAGTTTTCCTCTTCATTATCATTAATATTGAGTCCTATTTCCCAGTAATACTCAAGAAACAGTTTTCATTTTCCTGATACCTGGATGATTAATGATACAGAAGGATTGGGAGAAGAATATGCATCAAGCTGATCCTAAGCCGATCCAACCCATATCTGAATCCTTAAAGGAATTCCAATTTAAATTAATTCACAATTGTATTCACTAATCTTTTCCCCGCAACTCTGTGAGCTCTCCAATTAATTAACATAAAATTTATCTCTAAACAATATTAATAAAAAAATACAAGGTCTATACAACAATTATAACTTGTTGTTAATTAGTGAATCAAAATTGTAAACTTACTTACCAGTTCACTCAAGACAATTCCATGCAACTCCTGTCAACCATTGGTCATAAGCCTTAAAACATTGTAATTAGGTTACAGGAGGTAGATGCTCGTCAAGTTTTGCTAATAAAATACACGTGGAATTTTTTCCGAATTTACGTTACAAGTAAAGGCACTGTATTTCAAATTTTAGTTCACACGGTGTATATACTATTCAAATTCCGACCTCGAAAATCTGTGACAAATAAAGAATAAAGGCTTGTGTATTGTTACGGACCTGCGCACTACCATGAAGAAATGTTAAATATTATACCCATAGACTATTTAAACTCATACCTCTCAGACCCGTGTAATAATACAGGCCCGTGTACAATTCTGAACCCTTGGTCTAAAATAGTAAATACTGTACTTATCTATGTACGTTCACAGGGCAGCCTAGTATTGTGGTCTTGAGTTTGGGACTGCTGCGTAGAATTTAAAGACCTCCATGCTCAGGTCTGTGCTCCAGGCTTTGATAACAACATCCGCTTTTTGGCATCTAACTTGTTCACTGCGTGTCACGTACATACTTACATGTTCGTCCGTTCAAATGTCACCATTTTACAAACACTCCTTTGTTACTACATATCAAACTCATACCTATGTGGTTTAAATATGGTTAGTTAAATATTGTAGATGACGTCAATTAAATATCACCTTCCGGCTCAGTTTAATATGTATGTATGTATGTATTGATTTATTGCATATACGGGCCTAGGCCCACACACAAATCTGATTATTATTTTGGTTACATTAGTTTTGTTTAAGCAAAGTTATTGTTAGACCATCGAAGCTCATATAATATTTGTTCTTAAAATTTAACATGTTTGATGTAATGCATTAGTTAACAATGATTAGTGATTAGTAATTGAAACCCTCATAGATATAATGCCAGACAGATACCTCTCCGAGACCTTATTTCGGTAAATTTGGAAGCGGTCCTGGCTGCCAGTTACTGAAGTCGAAATTCAGCCTACCGGTATTATATTTTCTAAGAATTTTTGATCACAATATCTTGTAAAAATAGTAACGTTATTATATTTTGATTTACTAACCTAATATTTCCTTCCGTATTTAACAATTTATTTCTAGTTTAATACTCATCATTAGCAGCTGTATCTTCTAATTTATTTTTTATTTATTGAACACAGTTTGCATAAAGCTGTACTTTAGAATTAAACACTAGCAATTCCCTCCAAGATCAAATTTTCACAGTTTGTTGCACTCGTTTTCACCTATGATCTTGGTTGAGAAGCTAGCTTTATTTGAACATGCTATAGGAAAATATTTAGCGTATTTTTCAATAATATTGTGTCCTTGTAGGTGTCAACTTTAATAGCTCCAAAAACAGCTCATTTATCACTCGCAGGTTAAAGTACAGTTACTAATTTTAATAAATTATATTAGTTTATTTACCATAGACGCATTTGACAATTTGATTCTAGTTTTAACTAGTTAGATTATATCGTTTAGATTATAAGATCATTTCAGCGGTGCACCTTGGTCAGAGTTATTCCGTCACTAGTGTATCTGATGCCATCAGCTTCAAAAGAGTAACTTCCAACGTATTTAACAGTTTTGATTGAAGGGTCCCGTTTCTTTATCCAGTATTGATTTGTTAGGTGCATGTAGATTTCTTGTTCTTTTTTACTTCGGCACGGTTGAATATAGACTTGCGGTAAAGATTCCTTTAATCGAGACTTCTTTTGAAGCACCAAACTCACTTCATCCTCGTCAGCTAGCTGGACAAAAAGAAGCGGAGGTTTGCCTTCAGTTTTGTTGCAGATTCGTTTTGCTTTCACAATATGTGTGTAATTTAGTTTAAGGGTGTCTATAATTACTGATTTAGCATCCTCGACTGGTGAGTAACTAACGGGTAGGCCTGTGATTAAAATTTCTTTACTTCTGTTCGGTCTCTCAGGTTCATTCACTTTTGACTCAACACTTTGAAGTCGTTTTTCTAACTCGCTAAATTTTGCTTTCATAATATTGACTTCAATTTCTAGTCTTGAGGTAGCTTTTTTCATCCTAGCATCTAGTGATTTCAATTTTGTTTCCATGTTGGTTTCCAAAGATACTAGTCTTAAATTAATTTCTTTCTTAAAGTCTTCAATCAGAATTATTATGTTAGCGGTGATTTGTGATGTTATTTGTTGGCTGAGTTGCGATAGTTGCTGAGATTGTTGCTGAGATTGCTGAGAGAATTGCTGAGAGAGGTAGGCGGCTAGCTGCTCTTGTCCGGTCGGTACTGGGATTTTCTTTTTGTTCGGCATAATTCGTATCTTTTTAGTATTCTTGTATTCCTGATGTTTTTCTCAATCCTACCAAAATATACGTGGTGCTAGTATCTTAACACCTTTTTACAGAAAATATGAAATTTGTGGGCCTACGGCCTACGTATAAAAGAGAAGGAACTTAGCTTTATGTTTTAAAGTTGATTCTTGCTTTTTGGATTTATTTCTTCTCCTCTTAATTTCCTATGTATGTACTTCCATGAGTTTCCTCCGTCTGATGAGCTGGCGGCGTGGCAGGATTTTGAACATTCGTGAAACACTAACTAGTTAAAATAAATCTATAAATTTTCGATCGAATTATACTTGCTGAGGTACTTTAGTATTCAATTACGAGTTGAAAGTATACAAAAACTGTTAATTAACTGTTCAAAATTCAAAAGTAAATTAAAATTTATGAATTACTTCGGGACTTCTTAAAAATTTAGATGTTCGCGGTTTGCGTGATCAGTTTAATAGCTAACCTTGTATTCAGCCTACTTTTAATGGCTCTAACTGCAAGAACTTTATGTTAGTGTTACTAAAAACTTTGGGTGCTGACACATGCAAACTTCCACGAGCCTGTGTGTTAGCATTTAAAAATATTCAAGCGTCAATGCTTTTTTAGTGTTGTAACAGCGTCGTAGTTGCTGTTTAAACATGCTGGGAAAGTGAGATCTTTGTCTTTGCTTCAGTGTATATACTGGGTGACTTACCTTTCCCTCCTCCTGGGCGGATCCTGATGGAACTTGTTGCACTCTGTGAAACAAACCTGCTACTGCTTGTTGTTGGTACAGATGCTAATGCACATCACCTTTTTTGAGGTAGTACTGATACCAACTCCAGAGAGGAATCACTTTTAGACTACCCAATCTCAACAGATGTTAGTGAAGGTCATGTTAGTAATTCTCCTACGTTTGTCGTTGCTAATCAAAGTTAGGTCTTAGATAGCACTCTGGCAAACGGACTAATAGAATCTCGTATCTGGAAGTGAAGAGCGTCGGATGATAAATCATCATCTGACCACAGGTACATTAAATTCCAGGTCTAAGAGAGAAAATCTCTTTCATCTACACTAACGCGTAGCATTTCCAAGTTGTACTGGCAAAAATTTGAATTCACCCTTGCAAGCAATGTATGAACTCTATCTACTAGTAAAACTATCTTTACTCCGATCGAGATAGACACTTACGCTAGTGAAATTACAAATTTAACTACAAGTAGTTTAAATTAAGCATGTCCGATGAGGCCTACAAAAAACAGTTGTACAGACAGTTGTTTAATGGTTCAGCAAAGATCTCACTTTGCTTTTTTTCGCCTGTACAGGCAAATAACGTCGGCTCAAACCTAAAACTCCTACCACTTAGAAAAATATGTTATTGTATGTAACCAATTTAATAATGCCTTAAGAAAGGCTAAGCAGGACTCCATAATTAGGTTCTGTAGTAAAGTTAACAATTACTCTGAAGGAGTCCGGGTTCTTCGGAGAATGGATTCGAGTGAATTTAGAGTCCTGGGTAACCCTATTGATCTGTCAATGGCACGAGAACTGAAAGCCATGAAGATGCCCTGGACCTCCTGCTTCGCAATCGCTTTCTAAAGACCTGGACTGCACTACTGGTCCCCCGGACTTCAATCCATATTCAACCTTATAAAAGGATGCGGAATTTTAAGTAACTCCGGATTAATTAAAAACAGCTTTACGCCATACAAACCTATAGAAGTTAATAGAATTTACCTGTTTTGCTACAGCTTAGACTAAAAATTATCTCTGGACATCTATGTGTGTTATATAAGACTTTTTTGTCCCAAGGGTATGTTCTTTCTGGACTGAAGTCTTTTAAAGTGGTTTTTATACCTAAATCAGGGAAACAGCTATGGGACGCCAAATGCTTGGCGCCCTATTCAATAAAACTCTGTCCGCCTTAAAATATTGTAAAAATTAGTTGACAGACATCTCAGAACTTCTGCTTTAAAAACGAGGTTAAAGAATAATCATCTCTTTGCCTACATTATGGGAGTATCAACGGACGCCGCCATTTATAGAGTGGTAGCGTTTGTTAAAATGTCCCTGAGTAGTAGGCTGATTTATCTAAGAGCGTTTGTTGACGTTAAGAGTACATATTATAATGTGCTATTTAAAGCTATTGACTGTGTTTTGGGCCAGTTTTAAGTGAAGACCTTCATTCGGCGCTGGATTAATTATCTTAGTTGGAATAGGGTGGTTGTCTCTACTATCAGTCATGTGTCCAGAACAAGTAGTATCAGCCGTGGCTGTCCGAAAGGTGTTTTATTGCTATTAATGTGGAATCTAGTAATGGATGGTTTACTTGTCTTCTTAAGCACGTCAGTGCCGTCTCTCCTTAATTAAGGATTTGCAGTTAATACTGGTATATTTTAAAGAAGTTCTAATGTTTGTGATGGCTTACGGGTCACCAAAATGTGGTCCCAGGATGTTTGTTTTAAACCTCACCCTGGTAAAACCAAACTAGTCTGGTTTAATATAAATTTAGGGATGCACCCGCCGTAATGCTGTTTAATGGCCGTTCTTTAGAAATTAAAGCAACAGTGAATTACCTGAAAGTCGTATTTGATAGAGGACTAACGTGGTTGTCTAACTGTAATTCTATATTTTTGAAAGCATCTACAGCGCTAGCTGGATGCAAAAAAATTGGTAGTAAGTAAGGACTTTTTCCAAGAGTGGTCAAGTAGACTCACACTGCCATTGTCAGGCCTCTACTTAAGTATGGCATAGTGGTGTGGGCCACAGCTTTGTTAAAGATATTTAAAAAAAATCAAAGGCAAGCATGCCTAATGATTACAGGGGCATATCGCTCAACTCTCACATATGCCATTCAGTTATTGATTCGCCTCAGGCCTATAGAGTTAACTCTGCATGCGGTGGTCATATGAGCATGGCACAGGCCTAATACAAGGTGTCTCTAGACTCGTAACCAAATGTTTATGAAGTCGTTAAGTAAAGGTAATCTGCAAGGGGTGAAGCAATAACAGCCCTACTCTTTGCATTTCAACTGACTAATCGAATATCAACGACATCAACAGCAAACGCTATGACGTTGATACTCAAAGTCGTGGCGTGTGGTCTTCGGATCTGTTGGAACTCACTTTAGGAGTTGTCTACTACACGGCTCTGGTAATGAAGCATTTACGGGAAGTAGAGGACTTATTGAGGAGAGGAAGAAGACAAGAACCGCACTATAGACTAAATTGGTTTACCTTGGTGAATACGCCTCGGTTTTTTAAGGTAAGGTACTTGGTATTTTACATGCTATCACATGGCTGAAGAAAGCTGATATACTAGATAAATCTATTCATATTTATGTGGATAGTCAGTTTTGTTCAAAAGAACTTTAAGCGCGGCCTACTACTTCTATGTTTGTTCTGGATTGTCATCACTGCCTAAAAAAGTTTGCTGCAAGCAACAGTGTACGGCTGGTTTGGATCCCAGCTCACTCAGGTTGCCGTGGCCAAGAAAGCTGACAGACTGGCAAAAACTGCCTTTAATGCCAATCATTGCAATTTAATTGGCCGTTTTCCCGTAGTCTATTTTCCCCTGTCGCTCATCCACTCAAAAAAATAGGAGCTATTGTGGGAAGTGCACAGAAAGTAGTGGACAATCAAACAGCAGTGTACGAAAATCAAAAATATGGATTAACTAACCTTTTTTATAGCAATTGATCCTTAGTTTAGCATTCTCGTAAGCACGTCCGTTGTCTTGTTAGATTAATTACTAAACATATAGAGCTACAAAGGCATACAGTTCTTTTTAACTTATCGGGCTCGCAAACTTGATTGTTTGCTGAGGAAAATGAGACTTCTATACATTATCTAACCACGTGCCCAAGGTTTGTATTCACTAGGGACTTCTATCTAGGTCGCTGCCTCCTCACATTAGGTATGTTAGGTCATGCCACATCTTGAGAACTGCTGGCATACAAACATGCCACTATTTATTTCGTTGGCAAAAATTAGTTATTATTATCAACAGGATGTCTGCAATAGGCCTTATTGGCTTTGACAGTGTCCATGTGAATCAGTTCCATGGTCTACATTGTGCCTAATGAAAATAATAATAATACTACCAACGCATTGCTCATTAGTTATAAAGTCAGTTTGTTGTAAACTCAGCATCTACTTTGGGCGCGCAGTTGCAAAAGAGAGCGCCAAACGCTTGAAGTTACATTTCCACAGAATTTTTATGAAATTATGCAAGGTTTTAGCTATATAACACCTTTTGGCTGTGCCTCTCCTGTTAGATAATGGTTCTTTGAAAACGTCTGTAATTCTTTAATTCCGAAAGCTATGATAAGTCAATGGTTTCAACGGCATTATTACTTACTAAACTTTGGACAACCTTTGGAACTGTGCCTTAAATTATCCATCCCAACTGAGAAGACTTGTAATAAAACCAGGTTCTCCCTACTCGGGTACTTGAGCTATTATAATTGACACAATGCTGGTTCCCCAAATCAAGTCAGTGAGACTAATTTTGTGCAATAAAGGATCAGTAAATTTTTTTATTCAATATCAGGCCACGTAGTGACACACTGTTGATTTAAAAGCTTTTTTGTTATCCCTGGACCTTATAAGTAGACTGAAAAATTAGAATCGTAATTTGATTTACGTTTCACATTCACAAGTTTTTAAAATATATGTGGCTAAGTATTTCATGTTCTAATCTGCATCTCGGTTTTACCTAAGTTACGCTTAAGTAACTTAGCAAGATGTGTGGTAATAAAGCTGACTTGCAAACTGTTATCAATGAGCGCACGTACAATTCTTTTGTTTTTAACCGCGTCAACGTTCTTTACTATTGCCATAGAAAGTAGGACTTGACTATCAAAATCTTAAACATCCGGTCTGGCTTGATGATGACTTTGGTAAGTCTACTTTTCATGTTTTTGCTTGGCAGGATAAGCTGACAAACTTTGCACTTATGCTTCCAGAATCATAGCAATCCTGCAAATGTTGGAATCGCAGTAGCTTTTAAACTGAGTTCCCACTGTTGCGTGGTCTCCGGATAAAGGCGAGATAGAACAAATAAGATGATCATAATTGGTCCGTGTGTGTCAAAAGAATGCCATAAAATTTTCAGAGCCACCAAGATTTTAGTTTGCGCGTCTAGTAGTTTTCTTAGCTGCTCGGCGTTTTCTGTTAAAACTGCGTTCTGCTGGAACAGAAGATTTCACGGGTTTCCGACTAATTCTCTGTCGTTTTAGTTAAAAGCGGGTGTGTAATTGGTATTGGTAGGTAAAAAGTAACAAATTAGATTTGCGGGTTTGTCAAATAATGATCCTTTTAGGTATTGCATTTTCACTTCGTCAGAAAAATCCAATTGCCAATAACAGCTGCCTTAAAAAGGGCATTAAATGACGTCCACTCGCTCAGGTTACCTGTAAATTTTAGAATAACAGATCTTAGTAGGTCGACTTTACCTGGCTTTGGTAGTGGTAGCACATCCAGGAATGCTTTTGTTACTTCCATAATCCGTGGTTTTACAATATTAGCTATAAAATTAATGGTTGCATACACACATTCGTGTTGCTTGGTTCTTTTTTTCGTATAATCTGAAGACGTCTATTTCGTTTTTGTAGAGATCCATTTATTGCTGCCCTATCTTAGCCATGGCGATGTTTGCCTTGTTTGTATTAACAAGTTCCGTATTTTGCTCATGCTTAGAGAGACGTTAGAAACGTCTTTTGTCGGTTATGCGGAATTTGTCTTGTAGACAATGCATTCGATAATGTTAACGCTGGAATCTTGGGCTTAGACGACTTCGATTTGCTAGAAAAAATTAATTCAACGCTGGTAAGATGGCACTGACAGGGTTTTACCATTAGCTTAGATACTGAGTTGAGGGTTGCAGAAACAACTCGTACTATTTCTTGGAAGATACGTTGCTTTTACCGCTAGTGATGACAGTTGAGAATTTGTGATTCGTAATCTTAAAAACAGCTATGTACATACGTAAGAACAGACACAATCACTTTTGGCACGTTAAAATGATTTTCATTGCTGGATCCCAGTTGAGCTTTATATGCTTAGGTGAAGTTTGTTGAGTTAGTGCTTTTCTTTAGATTTGTAGACTTCTCATAATAAGAAATGAGAATTTTGGTTTTCTCACGTAGTTTTAATAAGCTAAGAGAAATATCGTTAATTTGACACATCAAGTTATTTGATTCTTAAAAATATTACACTTCAGAAACAGCACGTCACAAAACCTATAGTATATTTATTAAGTAACTGGTAATTAAAATCAATTTTACACGATTTGGAGTATATACTAAGAAAATAGTTCACACGTAAGTCACCAGGTTGAGGGGTTTAAATTGCTGCTGTGTTAGATACTAGAGTGTATTTGTTTGTCAACGATTTGAGAAGACGAAGGAACTGTACCACTGGCTGGTTTATGTAGTGAAATGCAAGGGGCATAAAACTCGAAGGAGCTCCTTTTATCACGAAACCCGGTGTACAAATTGTAATGTAAGGTCAGAATGAAATGTCCTACATAAACCTATAACTCCCCACACGAACCGCCTCCCACACATATTAAATTATTGCTACGCACTATAAAAATGTAGTATAAAATTGAAAATTATAGTGCATTGCGATAATCAAACTTGTGTGGGAGGCTTGCGCGGGTGGTGTGAAGATTTATATTTGGGTTCCTTAAAAGCATTCGATTGTAGTTGCATGAGATAACTGAAATTGTAAGCGAGCGGGTGTGGGGTGTCTAGGAATGTATTTATGGGTTTCTCAAGAGCAAGTTTCTCCTACCACATACGCATTACATCTCTAACAGATTTTCCAAGGTTTAGTTATTTAATAAAAATAATTGTCAGCATCTTCTGAATCTTCACATAGGCGTCGTGAACATATTGCGTGTAGATACAAATAGAGGGGGGCGAGCGAGTCCTAGTGCCTAAAACGTTTGTATACAATATAAGGAAAAGAAGGGGGCGGTTCTGCGCACTTGATCACGAATACAACACAAAGTACCCAATTCCTAAGAAATTAGTTAATTATTATTTATTTTACTCCTTTTGATTTTATATTCTACATAATAATAAATGTCAAATAACGCTGTACCTTTCAGTCCGCCGTTTCTGTCCGCTGTTCTTCTTATTTGCTTTATATATCTCCTATGTACCGTGAAATTACTTTAAATGAGATAGGTTTTGTATTCTGAACAAAAAATTATTTCAGACCAACCAATATTATTATAATTATTTCTTTATTGTGCATTAAACCCGGGCATCGCCCATTACACACATTACAGCATTAATTTGCAGATAATACGTTTATTGCTTTTGTAATTTATATTGAGAATTTGTAAAGATCGCATACAATACGGGTTGGATTAGTATCTAGAAAACGTGAAAAAGTTTTACGATTTAGAGTATATAGATTAAATGAATTCAGAGTTTTATCCCTTTCGGTTTGGTACCTAGGACAGGACAAAAATGCATAATACAAGTCATCTGGTTTAGAATTAAAAAATTTACACATTTCTGCCTCATTAAAGTAAGAAGACATGCCACCAGCAGAAATAACGTTAACACCTAGCCTAATTTGGGAAAATGTAAGAATGTTGTGAATAGGAAGATATAGTTTAAGGTATCCAGAAACTAACGAAGTTGGTTTGTAAACTGAAAATATTCGTTTTAGGATGAGTTTTGATTCCTGCTCATGTCTCGCTGTACACATATATCGTTTATTCTTTGAGCGTTTGTTTTACGGCGTTTCACTACCACGAAGCGTGTGTTTAACTTGAGGAAGGGAGCATTTAAATTTCAAAGCTGAGCGTACGTTACTGCTGAACTGCCCCTTACTGTTGGAGCGGTTTTGGCTTCTGTGTAGTTTAGGATATATTGTAAATACGAAGTTTTGCGTACTTTTTTGTATCTCCACAATGCTAAACGAATTTTGCGTACTTTTTTGTATCTCCACAATGCTAAACGAATTTTGCGTACTTTTTTGAGTTCTCATAATGCTTTACAATGCTAACAGAGTTTTGCGTACTTTTCCTCGTTCCCACAAGAACAATAGAAAAGGGAAAGGGACGGCGGCATACCACAATAGTTAAACTGGGTCACCAGCTTCATGCTCGACTGCACAACAATGAAACAACATTACATTTACAACTAGTCTAACTGGTCACCAGCTTCATGCTCGACTGCACAACAATGAAATTCACACGGTTAAATGTACAATATCATAAGTAGCACAGTTAAATGCACCGTAGCATAACTACCACAGTTAAATGCATACTACCAAAAAAATAAAATCTTCTATTTGTTAATACATGTTATAAGAAGGTTATGAAATAGTAAAAAACCACGCACATTACATTTTACATTTACATAATTTTTTTTATTTCAATTTTCACACACAATTTTATTACATTTTTTTACAATAATCAAAAATTAATTTACAATACACAAATTATTTCATACAATAAAGTTAGCATATTAGAATACAATCGTTTTGTTACAAAGTTAAAGTTTTTTAAAATTATTTTTGAACCATATCAATAAACTCAATCAAGTTTTCCATCTCGGAAACAAGCAAATCAATAGTTGGGCCCGGCCAATTTCCATATTTTGTTGAAACAGCAGCAGGAACAGGTGAATTTATCAATAATTGATAATCACCAATGATGTGATTAAAAACGATCTGTAGCCTTACAGATGCAAGTTTTTGCTTGTGATTCATCCAGAATTTATGCGAATTAGTATCCTGTAGTTGTTTTTCAACAGGTTTGTTGTCAACTTGTAAGACAACATCTGAAAACTGTTTACCTTCCGCGATCTGCGTAGCTCGTTGTCCCAATATTGTTTTCATAAAAGTAGCAATCAATCCACTTTCATACTCAGAAAACCTGACAGTTGTGCACAAATTTGAATCGTTACGTTTTCTTCCAAGGTACAAGAACGAAGTCGATTGATTAGGTTCGAGCAATTTACGAGCAAGCAAGTTGGTTCCAATAACGAACGATTGAGATTTTTCCGCAGTAAAGAAATCCCACTCGTTAATTTTTTTGTTTCTGCTGTTGCTTCTCCAACCAGGTTCCATCAAGCTGAAGATCCGAATATTATATTTACACAAAGTATAAAAGACATTGAAACTTTAGCAACGGAAAATTCGCTTGTGATTGTTGATGATCAAATGGATTTACTAACAAAAGGCGAGAACTATGAGTTGATTACACGTTATTTCATTAAACATGCTCATCATCGCAACGTCAGCATTATTTTAATTCTACAAAACGCGTTCAAAAAACAATTACGCGAAGTTAATATCAATTCTCAATACCTTGTATTGTTCGACAGTCCACGTGACAGATCTACAATTCAACGACTTGCAACTCAAATTTGTCCTGGACAAGTAAAATATCTTCAGCAAGCATATATAAAAGCTGTGACACTGAGAAAGTTCGGTTATTTGTTTATGGACCTTCATCCAAGAAGTAACAATAGAAATTATTGGGCGCGGTCACATACTTTTTCTGACAATGAGTGTGAAGTATATACCCCAGAATGAGTACATTATTAGAGCAAGAGTGTGAATACTTGTATAATATAACAATATTGTCTAACACCACAAGTTTATTAAAAAAATCAACAGAAATTCAACTAACTGCAATTGCTGAGTGTTTGCAAAACTACGAGTTGTTTTGTGAGTTTAATCAATTAAAGTGTTATAAAATAAAATTGCTCAACAAACGTTTAGCACAAAACCCAAATAAGCTGAAACAATTACTTATAAAAAACCAAAATTTAATAAAAAAAGTCCTGTCACACATTTTTAAAACAATACTTTTTGGGGAATTTGTAATACTATTAACACATGATGGCTAAAGTGATGAAAGTTATTGATCCGGAACTATATAATACATTGATGAATATTTATATTAAACAGTGTACACAAAACTCTCCTACTATACCAATTGGTTGTGACCCAGTTAGATCAACAAACTCTGTACTTGTAAAATCTAAATATCCAAAACCAATAAACCAATCGCTTGCAAGTCGGCGAAAACTAATTGATGTTGAAAACAACTTTAAGTTTGAAGAGCCATCTAGCTGGATCAAGTTCAAGCGAAATAAAACTTTAAATAAGAAACTACAAAGACAAATTTTAGGTAAAGTTGTTTCAAAAAAACAAAATTAGTGTTTTTCAAAATGGCAGTATATAAAATCAGCGGGTATATACTATGCTTAGCATTTTATATATGTATAGCACAAGTAACGAGTTACACAAATGTTACATTAGTTAATCAGTTAGACCAACCGTATTGGAACCGATCGTTATCTTACTTAACAGTACAAAATGAAGAAAAGGAACTTTTTAGAATGTTCTTTGACATACTTTGTCAATTGCATAAGACACAACAAAGTAGCGCAGTGCTTTATATTGTGTTTGTTTCATTGCTGGGACTTGTGCTCGTCAAGGTGTATACTTTTGTTGTTAAGCAAAGCACATCGCGAGCTGACTCATTAGAGGCTGAAGCTCAGTCTTTAAACCGTCAGTCTTAGGAAAAGAGTCTAGCAAGAATCATCATGGGTGGAAACCAAGTACCTGTCATTGTCTACGAATCAAGAAATTATCCTACGCCTCGACTTGAATTCCCAAATGAACATTGTTCATTTTTTTGTTGTACAGTACCTGCTTGTATTTTTAAGTGTAGAAGACACATTGGCTAAGACGCACATGTTGAAGAAATACATTTCTGTCAAGATTGCAAGCTGTATGTAGCTGAAAAACATTTACACAAATGTTTACAACTCGGACAACGTGGTGGACATGCAGACACTGGGCACAAGTTGGATTTATCTTTTTTTAAAGAAAGCAACAGATCACATTTAGGAACAATAATCCACTACATCTATATTGCTCCCGAAACACTGCAACTAAAAGATGTTGAAGAAACTTTTCAACATGTTAATTCTGCTGCTATAAAACTATTACAACAAAATTTAGTTATACATTCAGCTTTGCGTGTTCAAATTGGAATTGATATACTAATGGAAAAAGACATTGTTAATGAAGATGGTGTATCAACTGTCCATGAAGAGTTGATATATCTAAAGAGTGAAAACCACGATCTGAAATGTGATCTGTTGCTTTCTTTAAAAAAAGATAAATCCAACTTGTGCCCAGTGTCTGCATGTCCACCACGTTGTCCGAGTTGTAAACATTTGTGTAAATGTTTTTCAGCTACATACAGCTTGCAATCTTGACAGAAATGTATTTCTTCAATATGCGCGTCGTAGCCAATGTGTCTTCTGCACTTAAAAATACAAGCAGGTACTGTACAACAAAAGAATGAACAATTTTGATTTGGGAATTCAAGTCGAGGCGTGGGATAATGTCTTGATTCGTAGACAATGACAGGTACTTGGTTCCCGGCCATGATGATTCTTGCTAGACGCTTTTCTTAAGACTGACGGTTTGAAGTCTGAGCTTCAGACTCTAATGCTACGCTTTTTGCTCAACAACAAAAGCATAAAACTCGACAATTACAAGTCCCAGCTATAAAACAAACATAATTTAATGCATTGCGTCACTTTGTTGTGTCTTATGCAATTGACAAAGTATATCAAAGAACATTCTAGAAATTTCCTTTTTTTCACTCTAAAATGTTAATTTCATCAACGTGGTGTTCCAATACGGTCTATTCAATTGATTTAATAATGTAATATTTGTGTTACTAGTTACTCGTGATGTGCATATACAGAGGGCTAAGCACAATATATACCCGCTGATTTTATATACAACTATTTTAAAAAACGCTATTTTTGTTTTTTTACATGTTTTTATTATAAAATTCTAAATTTGATAACGATGTGTACCAATACGGTTTATTTAATTGATTACATAATGTTATATTTGTGTTACTAGTTACTCGTGCTGTCTATATACAGAGTGCTAAACACAATATATACCTGCTGATTTTATATACAAGCATTTTAAAAACGCAATTTTTGTTTTTGTTTTACATTTTTTCATTCTAAAATGCTAAATTTAATAATGATGTGTACCAATACGGTTTAATTTAATTGATTACATAATGTTATATTTGTGTTATTAGTTACTTTTGCTATGGATATACAGAATAGTAAGCATAGTATATACCCGCTGATTTTATATACAGCCATTTTAAAAAACACTAATTTGTTTTTTTAAACATTTTTTTATCCTACAATAGTTAATTTGATATCCATGTGTTCCAATACAGTTTTTTGATTGATTATTGCGATATTTGTGTTGTTAGTTACTTGTGCTATGCATATACAAACTGGTAAG
>OX461809.1:42986135-43310438 GCA_949802685.1 Dicyrtomina minuta | reverse complement strand
GGAACACATGGATATCAAATTAACTATTGTAGGATAAAAAATGTTTAAAAAAACAAATTAGTGTTTTTTAAAATGGCTGTATATAAAATCAGCGGGTATATACTATGCTTACTATTCTGTATATCCATAGCAAAAGTAACTAATAACCACAAATATAACATTATGTAATCAATTAAATTAAACCGTATTGGTACACATCATTATTAAATTTAGCATTTTAGAATGAAAAAATGTAAAACAAAAACAAAAATTGCGTTTTTTAAAATGCTTGTATATAAAATCAGCAGGTATATATTGTGTTTAGCACTCTGTATATAGACAGCACGAGTAACTAGTAACACAAATATAACATTATGTAATCAATTAAATAAACCGTATTGGTACACATCGTTATCAAATTTAGAATTTTATAATAA
Source organism: Dicyrtomina minuta (assembly GCA_949802685.1). Taxonomy (NCBI): domain Eukaryota; kingdom Metazoa; phylum Arthropoda; class Collembola; order Symphypleona; family Dicyrtomidae; genus Dicyrtomina; species Dicyrtomina minuta. The sequence goes on along the minus strand of OX461809.1, from coordinate 43,310,022 downwards.
AAACATGTAAAAAAACAAAAATAGCGTTTTTTTAAAATAGTTGTATATAAAATCAGCGGGGTATATATTGTGGCTTAGCCCTCTGTATATGCACATCACGAGTAACTAGTAACACAAATATTATATTATTAAATCAATTGAATAGACCGTATTGGAACACCACGTGATGAATTAACATTTTAGAGTGAAAAAAAGGAAATTTCTAGAATGTTCTTTGACATACTTTGTCAATTGCATAAGACACAACAAAGTGACGCAATGCATTAAATTATGTTTGTTTTATAGCTGGGACTTGTAATTGTCGAGTTTTATGCTTTTGTTGTTGAGCAAAAAGCGTAGCATTAGAGTCTGAAGCTCAGACTTCAAACCGTCAGTCTTAAGAAAAGCGTCTAGCAAGAATCATCATGGCCGGGAACCAAGTACCTGTCATTGTCTACGAATCAAGACATTATCCCACGCCTCGACTTGAATTCCCAAATCAAAATTGTTCATTCTTTTGTTGTACAGTACCTGCTTGTATTTTTAAGTGCAGAAGACACATTGGCTACGACGCGCATATTGAAGAAATACATTTCTGTCAAGATTGCAAGCTGTATGTAGCTGAAAAACATTTACACAAATGTTTACAACTCGGACAACGTGGTGGACATGCAGACACTGGGCACAAGTTGGATTTATCTTTTTTCAAAGAAAGCAACAGATCACATTTCAGATCGTGGTTTTCACTCTTTAGATATATCAACTCTTCATGGACAGTTGATACACCATCTTCATTAACAATGTCTTTTTCCATTAGTATATCAATTCCAATTTGAACACGCAAAGCTGAATGTATAACTAAATTTTGTTGTAATAGTTTTATAGCAGCAGAATTAACATGTTGAAAAGTTTCTTCAACATCTTTTAGTTGCAGTGTTTCGGGAGCAATATAGATGTAGTGGATTATTGTTCCTAAATGTGATCTGTTGCTTTCTTTAAAAAAAGATAAATCCAACTTGTGCCCAGTGTCTGCATGTCCACCACGTTGTCCGAGTTGTAAACATTTGTGTAAATGTTTTTCAGCTACATACAGCTTGCAATCTTGACAGAAATGTATTTCTTCAACATGTGCGTCTTAGCCAATGTGTCTTCTACACTTAAAAATACAAGCAGGTACTGTACAACAAAAAAATGAACAATGTTCATTTGGGAATTCAAGTCGAGGCGTAGGATAATTTCTTGATTCGTAGACAATGACAGGTACTTGGTTTCCACCCATGATGATTCTTGCTAGACTCTTTTCCTAAGACTGACGGTTTAAAGACTGAGCTTCAGCCTCTAATGAGTCAGCTCGCGATGTGCTTTGCTTAACAACAAAAGTATACACCTTGACGAGCACAAGTCCCAGCAATGAAACAAACACAATATAAAGCACTGCGCTACTTTGTTGTGTCTTATGCAATTGACAAAGTATGTCAAAGAACATTCTAAAAAGTTCCTTTTCTTCATTTTGTACTGTTAAGTAAGATAACGATCGGTTCCAATACGGTTGGTCTAACTGATTAACTAATGTAACATTTGTGTAACTCGTTACTTGTGCTATACATATATAAAATGCTAAGCATAGTATATACCCGCTGATTTTATATACTGCCATTTTGAAAAACACTAATTTTGTTTTTTTGAAACAACTTTACCTAAAATTTGTCTTTGTAGTTTCTTATTTAAAGTTTTATTTCGCTTGAACTTGATCCAGCTAGATGGCTCTTCAAACTTAAAGTTGTTTTCAACATCAATTAGTTTTCGCCGACTTGCAAGCGATTGGTTTATTGGTTTTGGATATTTAGATTTTACAAGTACAGAGTTTGTTGATCTAACTGGGTCACAACCAATTGGTATAGTAGGAGAGTTTTGTGTACACTGTTTAATATAAATATTCATCAATGTATTATATAGTTCCGGATCAATAACTTTCATCACTTTAGCCATCATGTGTTAATAGTATTACAAATTCCCCAAAAAGTATTGTTTTAAAAATGTGTGACAGGACTTTTTTTATTAAATTTTGGTTTTTTATAAGTAATTGTTTCAGCTTATTTGGGTTTTGTGCTAAACGTTTGTTGAGCAATTTTATTTTATAACACTTTAATTGATTAAACTCACAAAACAACTCGTAGTTTTGCAAACACTCAGCAATTGCAGTTAGTTGAATTTCTGTTGATTTTTTAATAAACTTGTGGTGTTAGACAATATTGTTATATTATACAAGTATTCACACTCTTGCTCTAATAATGTACTCATTCTGGGGTATATACTTCACACTCATTGTCAGAAAAAGTATGTGACCGCGCCCAATAATTTCTATTGTTACTTCTTGGATGAAGGTCCATAAACAAATAACCGAACTTTCTCAGTGTCACAGCTTTTATATATGCTTGCTGAAGATATTTTACTTGTCCAGGACAAATTTGAGTTGCAAGTCGTTGAATTGTAGATCTGTCACGTGGACTGTCGAACAATACAAGGTATTGAGAATTGATATTAACTTCGCGTAATTGTTTTTTGAACGCGTTTTGTAGAATTAAAATAATGCTGACGTTGCGATGATGAGCATGTTTAATGAAATAACGTGTAATCAACTCATAGTTCTCGCCTTTTGTTAGTAAATCCATTTGATCATCAACAATCACAAGCGAATTTTCCGTTGCTAAAGTTTCAATGTCTTTTATACTTTGTGTAAATATAATATTCGGATCTTCAGCTTGATGGAACCTGGTTGGAGAAGCAACAGCAGAAACAAAAAAATTAACGAGTGGGATTTCTTTACTGCGGAAAAATCTCAATCGTTCGTTATTGGAACCAACTTGCTTGCTCGTAAATTGCTCGAACCTAATCAATCGACTTCGTTCTTGTACCTTGGAAGAAAACGTAACGATTCAAATTTGTGCACAACTGTCAGGTTTTCTGAGTATGAAAGTGGATTGATTGCTACTTTTATGAAAACAATATTGGGACAACGAGCTACGCAGATCGCGGAAGGTAAACAGTTTTCAGATGTTGTCTTACAAGTTGACAACAAACCTGTTGAAAAACAACTACAGGATACTAATTCGCATAAATTCTGGATGAATCACAAGCAAAAACTTGCATCTGTAAGGCTACAGATCGTTTTTAATCACATCATTGGTGATTATCAATTATTGATAAATTCACCTGTTCCTGCTGCTGTTTCAACAAAATATGGAAATTGGCCGGGCCCAACTATTGATTTGCTTGTTTCCGAGATGGAAAACTTGATTGAGTTTATTCATATGGTTCAAAAATAATTTTAAAAAACTTTAACTTTGTAACAAAACGATTGTATTCTAATATGCTAACTTTATTGTATGAAATAATTTGTGTATTGTAAATTAATTTTTGATTATTGTAAAAAAATGTAATAAAATTGTGTGTGAAAATTGAAATAAAAAAAATTATGTAAATGTAAAATGTAATGTGCGTGGTTTTTTACTATTTCATAACCTTCTTATAACATGTATTAACAAATAGAAGATTTTATTTTTTTGGTAGTATGCATTTAACTGTGGTAGTTATGCTACGGTGCATTTAACTGTGCTACTTATGATATTGTACATTTAACCGTGTGAATTTCATTGTTGTGCAGTCGAGCATGAAGCTGGTGACCAGTTAGACTAGTTGTAAATGTAATGTTGTTTCATTGTTGTGCAGTCGAGCATGAAGCTGGTGACCCAGTTTAACTATTGTGGTATGCCGCCGTCCCTTTCCCTTTTCTATTGTTCTTGTGGGAACGAGGAAAAGTACGCAAAACTCTGTTAGCATTGTAAAGCATTATGAGAACTCAAAAAAGTACGCAAAATTCGTTTAGCATTGTGGAGATACAAAAAAGTACGCAAAATTCGTTTAGCATTGTGGAGATACAAAAAAGTACGCAAAACTTCGTATTTACAATATATTTTAGGTATGTAGACTGATTAGACCTAAAATAAAAAATACTATTTCTTTCGTTTTTGATGGGCTAAACGTATTTCTAATCAACAAATTAGGAGTCGTCCGTTAATAATGTCATAGAAATATCCCTGATTCAATTGCACTAGAAACCCCGATGTATCCACTTAACCATGGTGCTTATCCAGCTCTGGAGTATAAACAGTGCCTGCCTAGTCGCAATGATGCATTCGATAACATTCTTAATGAGCGATCCTAAGTGTTCAAATATTACAATTCTAGATCTTTTTAAGAAATATATTTACTCTATTTAGGGTAGTTTTCATACATTAGAGTGTAATCTACTTATGTAAACAATAACCCCCTTCCTCAAATTAAACACACACTTCGTAGTAGTGAAACACCGTAAAACAAACGATCCTCCGCCTTTCTCAAATTTGGATGCAACTAACACCAGGTGGAAATAAGTCTGCGTGATGAGGGGTTTTATGAATTACAATACATATAATTCATAAACGGTTCAGAGCAAATAACATTCAAAAATTTAAGAAAACAAAATGAGGGAAAAAAGTTTGCGTGATTTTGGATTTGTTTAAAAATAAATCTATTTAATATCTAGTATGACCTCCCTTTGCGCCCAAAAGCTCCCGAATCCTATTCGGAACAGAGTCGACTAGCTTCTTTGCAAATTCAGGGCTAATCTTCTCCCACTCTTCTTTTAGGACAGTGATAAATTCGGTTGTATTTTTTGGTAAAGGTTCACGAGTGCGAATTTTTCTCTCCAACTCCCCCCACAGTATTCAATCGGATTCATGTCCGGTGACTGAGCTAGCCATGGCAGGACTGTTGTATTGGTATCCTTAAGCCATTTGGTTACTATTTTAGTTGTGTGTTTGGGGTCATTGTCTTGTTGAAAGATGAACCTTCGACCTAGTCCCGCTTTTCGAGCCGAATTCCGGAGATTTTCATTCAATATATATCCATGTAAACTTCTTTTGTCATGGTTGTGGGGATATGGACTAACGTTCCAACTCCGTGAGCAAAAAAACAGCTCCATACCATTACGCTCTCTGAAAAACACAACGAGTTAAATACATGGTCAAATTCGGGTAAAGTAGGACATTTAAAGGGCGTTTGAAGGGTGAACAAACCTCCTCCGTGCTTGACTGTAGATGTCACACATCCAGGTTCAAGGGCTTCTCCAGGTCTTCTCCATACCTGCTGAACACCTTCGACACCATACCGGCAGAATTTTGATTCATCGGACCAAAGAACATTGCTCCACTGATGAGGTCCCCAGGACCGGTGAACGCGGCCCCACTTTATTCTTTTGTCTCTATGTTTCTTTGTGAGCAAAGGCTTCTTTTTTGCAATTCTTCCCTTCAAATTAACTTCATGGAATCTTTTTCTTATTGTCTTGTCACACACATTTAATTTAAATTGCCTCCAAATGTCTGTGGCTAGGTCAGGAAAAGAAATTTGGCGGTTCAAGAGAGCTGTTCTCACAAGTTTTCGGTCAATCCTAGCAGTTGTCTTACGCGGACAACTGCTAACGGATCGAGAATGATTAATGACAGTTCGACGTTGATTCCACCTAACTATAATTGTTTTCACAGTTGTCTAGCTCAAACATGTAATTTTTGCTATTTCAACTACTTTTTTTCCTTCTTTAAATAGTCTTATGATTAGTTTCTTCAATTCTTCGCTTAACTCCTTTCCAGCACCACACATTATAATTTAATTGAACTCAGTCGTTCAATAGCTTTTAAATAGCCATAAACTACACTACAATAATTTATTAATGTCGAGTGCAACAAATTTAAAGAAACCAACAGCGTTACGAGTAAAATAATTTACATCATTTCCAAGTCACACAAGCTTAATTCCCTCTCAAAACTGGCGGTCTTCATTTAATTTATTTAAATCGTCGAAGCCTTATCAGCTAATTCTAATTAGTACTTAGAATTGTTTTAAGAAATGCTTTTGGGATGCTCTGAACATATTTTGAATGATTTCAATTTAGCATTGTGAGAAATAAGCATATCATAACGTCTCATTTATGCAATCACGCAGACTTATTTCCATATAGTGTATGCATTGCCCCTTTCAAGTTTGAATTTTTCCTGGCGGGTTTGATTAAAGTCGGCATAGCGTACGTTCACTGGTCAACATTTATTAGTTTTCAGTTTATTTGTTTCAAAACTGAAACTATTAAAATTCATAACATACCCAATTTTCAACGTACTGCAAATGTGGACGATGTCCTTGTAATGGCACAATCTAACGAGCAATGTTTCAGACCCGATTCTCTAGATTTCCATCGAAATGTAGATATACTGATTCAGCATATTTGACTGAGTGTGCAAACCCCCTAAACATGTCATTTTCAAAAAAAATAAAAACGGATTTTCAAAATTCGCGAAATTCAAAAACTTTTTTTTCTTATGGGATTTAACATGCAAATTTTTAAAAAACACGATACAAAGTATGGAAATTTTTCAATTTTCTGAGAAATCAGGGTTTTTAAAATTTTTAGTACAAAAGTTAACCCATATGATTGGGTCCCTTCCAGAAAGTACTTATAATGCAAACAGGGCTATCTACTGTCATTTTTATAAATTTGCGTGACATCGCATGTCATAATATGTAATACATAGTTATCCTCAAAATCATATTTAATCTAGCAATTCATCCACCCGTACAACAAAGACCGGGCGCTTCGCGCCTGATTTTTCCTCAGTGGGCCCAAAGAAGATGCTGAGCTTACAGCGAATTGGGTTGATCACAGGGAAAAGACGCTTGTGTAGTAAGGCCAGAATAAAAAATCTACAGGTAACACCAGTGGAAGTGGGCCAGGTACGAGTTTTTCTTGCAAGAATGAGCAGGTTGCAAGTAGTGTAAGTGTAGGTACGCGTGGCCTCAATAAAAACATCGCCGGTTCAGGTGGGTTTTAGTATTGGCTTTAGTGAAACGAAAGTGCGCGGTTCGAGTGGCATTAGTAGCAGTGCGTTCGGTAGCAGCAGCACATATGCGGTGCCGATACTTGGGGCCTATAGAGAAAAGTGCCGTTACAAGTAGCCTAGGCTCTAGTTTGTGAACCGAGTGGGTGGGGCACAAGTAAGCTTGACAAAATTGTGTCGGTATGAGTAGGCTATGTGCGGTTATCGCTGGTATTGGTGGGCAGGAAACAAGGCATGCAAGCGGTATTGGCGAGAGTAATGAGGCTACGATTTGGCTCAATACGAGCTTGACTGGTACAAGTAGAAAGGGTTCGAGTAATACGGGTGTTGTCGGTACAAGCTTTGCTAATACAAAGGGGCAGAATAAAAATAACGTCTGTACGATTGGGCTATGTATTAGTTTTGCTGGCGCCAGTCGCCAGGTTATGAATGATGACGTCTTGATTGGCTTGGGCAAAAATAGCGCCGTTGCAATTGAGCTAGATACATACGAGCTATGATTATTAGTGTAGGCAGTGTACAAGTAGTAATATTGTGAGTTAGTTTGGTAACATTAGTACAGTTACAAGTTAGCTGGGTAAGAGGGGTTTCGGCACAAATGGGCTAGTTAGGAACAGTTGCGGTACTCGCATTTCTGGTCCTTTAAAACTATTTTAAGCAAAATCGTTGCAATACCGTGACATGTTTCATACGACCTACAGACGGGCAGACAGAAATACAGATGGGAAAAATTATTACAATTTATTTTAATAAGCTGAAGCGTAACATCTAGTAAGCCGTTTTCTGGAATGTTCTATTTTATTTTTTGAAACTTACCCAACCACTGAACTGACTCCACCCGTTTTAACGCAGTTACTAAAGCTGCAAGATTAACTTGTACGTCAATTTTGCGCAAATTTGAATAAAAGGGGTTTACCAGCAATGTGTGTGAATTTGTTGCACACATTTGGGTTCTTATACAAATGATGCCGCACATGATAAGTGTTGGTTACGTGGAAAAAGATGACACCTTACGTTACAAATAATTATTCACGTTATGCTTAGGAGAGTGACTACATGGGTGAGTGGATCCAAAAAAATTGTAACTTTGGGTGGCGTCATTTACGTACAACCCTTTCACCCGTTTTTGTTCTCCTTTTATTCCATTTGTTGTGCCATGGGTCTATTTAACTGTTAATTGTGTAAAAATGGTTTGTATCAAGCAAATGTAAAACACAATAAAGACCTGCTGGTTCGCATTTGTGGTCGCTTAAAAGTATTTTTAAGAAAATTGGTTTAATGCTATAACCTTAAGTGTATGGCAAACAGGCAGACAGATCTGTTTTACAGTGCTTTCGCGATGAGCAACAGATACAGAGTTAGGTTGACTTTCGGCGAAAGAGGACCAACTTCCAAATTCCAATCTGGCTGAAAGTCCAACTTTTATCTGGAACCTTCTAAGCCTAAAGTCCTGATCTTGACAGTAGTTCATCCTGTCCAAAAAGTAATTTATTCTTGGAATGTATTGTAAGAGTTTTGTAGCTTCAGTAATTAGTTATATATCGCACTACTTTTTATGTGTAATTATAGAATAAAAAAGATAATATTATTAGCAACAGCGACAAAAATGAGCTAACTTTAACTACAGTAACGTTCGCTCGTGAACTTGTCAAAATGGACTCATATAGGCTCAGCGGTAGATCCACAATTGTTGTCTTGAAGGGGGGATGGGATAACTGCCGCGTGGGGCGTCCAATGATAAGCCGCCATATTTTAAATGGCCGATTGTATCTCTGCAATGTTAGGCAATTTCTATGTTGGAGGGTTGAAGATACCTGTTCCCCCCCTCCCCCTTCTCCCAGGATTCCCGGCTCCATCACGGTTTCGCGGTGCCAGTACTTTTTGTAATTTTGGTATATTCTTAGCAGTAATGGTGGTCAAGCGGGAGTACCCAGCAGGCTTTGTTAAACGCATGCCTGCCCTACTTGCACCCTGCTCCTCGTACCTGTGGAGTTCTTATTTTGGCCTTACTACACAAGCGTCTTTTCCCAGTGATCAACACAATTCGCTGTAAGCTCAGCATCTTCTTTGGGCCTACTGAGGAAAAATCAGGCGCGAAGCGCCCGGTCTTTGTTGTACGGGTGGATGAATTGCTGGATTATATATGATTTTGAGGATAACTATGTACTACATATTATGACATGCGATGTCACGCAAATTTATAAAAATGACAGTAGATAGCCCTGTTTGCATTATAAGTACTTTCTGGAAGGGACCCAATCATATGAGTTAACTTTTGTACTAAAAATTTTAAAAACCCTGATTTCTCAGAAAATTAAAAAATTTCCATACCTTGTATCGTGTTTGTTGAAAATTTGCATGTTAAATCCCATAAGAAAAAAAAGTTTTTGAATTTCGCGAATTTTGAAAATCCGTTTTTATTTTTTTTGAAAATGAAAACGTACATATGCGGAACATGTTTGGGGGGTTTGCACACTTAGTCAAACATGCTAAATCCGTATATCTACATTTCGATGGAAATCTAGAGATTCAGGTCTGAAACATTGCTCGTAAGCTACATAAAAAAAAATTTCGAAATCACGAAAAAAACTGGCATACATCTTTTGACATGAATAGGAAGCTATTTCTCGTTTAACTAATGTTAAAGTTGAAAATTCAAAAATTATTTTCGCGCCAATTTTGTACACATATTTTAAAATAATTTTATCTACGTTATCTGTAGGTAATATATTGCTACAAAAAAAAAATATATCAAAAATTTTCACTATAGTTAGTTCCCTCGTAGGCTTTTCACTCCTGAGCGACGTAGGGGCAAACGGACACAGTGTGTAGTGTGACTGGATGGCTCAACTTTGTTACTACCTATATACATAATTTACCGGATTTTTTTTTAATAATAATAATTGTATAGATTATCAGCAACAAAATATTGTTTTTTTTCTCAACGTTATTAGTTTTTTGTCAACTTCTGAATTTTGAATATTAAAATTATTTTGTCGCTGGTCAGTGCAATGCTTTACTATATCATGCTTTACTATAGTCAGTACTGACAATAGAAACGTTTTTTTATTATTACAACATACTTTATTACGACTGCTTCCATTGCTATCAACCACTTGTCATAGACATTGCCTACATTCAAAATCAACATGACGGGACACGACTTACTTCTTACCGTTAGTCAGATTAGTAATTAAATATTTAAAATCAATCATGATTGTGCCACGCAAAATTGCTGCTGGTGTAGGGAACAGAAAAATTATTTTTAAAATGATTTGCTAAAATGTTTGTTTCAGTTGATTCACCCAGTTAAATGTTGCAGTAGTGCAGTTGTTCAAACTGTCTAGATATCTGAGTCTCTCGTAGACCACACGGGGGATTTTTGATTTTTCCATCTTGAGAATTTTCTCTGAACAAAGCAAAGCTTGGCGGAAGAAAATAATTTCTATTTTGCATCTTCCAGCTTCCAACCTTACTAGATAGTCTGGGGTGTTTCTTGGAAAAGCCAGCAAAGATTTAATGAAGCGGGTTTGAACAGGTTCTATTAGATCACAATATTGTATAGCCCATAATCCACTGTTATACTGTAAAGTCGCCATTAAAACAGATTTAAAAATTTTATCTCAGATCCCCACTAGTTAGACTTGCTTCTGCCTATGATGTCCTAGAGGCACCCGTTGGCTATCAGTGCTTTAATATAATTTTTTTTGCAGCATTGCAGAACACGCCTGAAGAGTTAAATAGCACACCTAAGAACATATATTCTTTTACTATTTCCATTTTTTTCCTAACATATCTGAAAGACGTTCAATTTTATGTTTGTTCGTTTAGCGACTACCATTATTTTTGTTTTATCCACCTTGACAGCTAGCTGGTTCTCCCTATAGTACTTTTCAAGAGTTTCTAATTTCTTTTTGAGATCCTTTTCTGAGTAGGCAAGAATAACTGTGTCATCGGCGTACATAAGCATAAAAATAGCTACTTTCTGGTTAATACCTAATCCTGGTAAGTTATTTGCTACAAAGAATTTATCCATGTCAGAAATAAAGAGAGACAATAATAGAATGGATAACAGCTCACCCTGTAGCACACCCTTAGTGAATTTTATCGGGTACGTGTCTGTAATCAGTTCTGACTTTCAACACCGAGGTAAAATATAAATTCCTTATAACTTATCAGCTTTGCACTAAGTCCCAGCCTAAAAAGATCAGGCCATAATAGGTCATAGTTAATGGAGTCAAACGCACATTGTAGTCCACAAATAGGGCATTTTAATCTGTCAGCTAGCTGCACAAACATGAGCGAAAGGTTTGGTGTTGTCCCTGTTATTGGCTCTTTTGGCTTTGATAATTTTGACATTTATAAGACCTAGCTTGTTTGTTAGTAGAGAATTTGCATCCTCTGTAGGAGACTAAGACCTTTATTTCACTAGCGACTTTAACAACTGTTAGTCAACAATTGCTAAGTTATCAATGGTTAACTTTGCGATTTCACGAGTAGTTACCAATTGTTAAACTACTAATGGTTAGTGCGATTTTACTACATAAATTGACAATTGTTAGCCATAGTGCCCGCTAAAATTTTAAATGTTGAAGTTTAACAATTGTTAACGTAATTTCAATACATAAATTAACAATTGTTAGTTAAAGATCCCGGGAAATTTCAAATTTTAAAGTTTAACAATTGTTTGTGCAATTTCACAGGTTAAGTTATCAATTTTTAACGCTAATTATCGATTTTAACAATTGTTAAAAGTTAATCATTGTTAAAATTTTAACAATTTTAAGTTCACATTTTACGTAAAAATGAGGAATTAGCTAACTGTTGTTAGAGTTAACAATTGTTAAAGTCGCTAGTGAAATCAAGATCTAAGCCACCGGCAGGCCAGTAATTAGGATTTATTTTCTTCTTTTGTCCATATCAAAAGATTCCAGTTTGAATTTGGCCATTTCAAGTCTTTTAGTGACCTGAGCCAGCTGCCGTATTTTGCAGGAACATATTTTAATCATGTTGATAATAAGATTGAATCGGAAACGTTTTCGTGCGTTATATTTTGCTCATCTGTAATTACTTGCGCCACAGTTACGCTTGCCGTTAAATTAAATTAGCTTTATGATAATTAAGTTGTGTCTGAAGCTTGCGCTCAGGTTTGCTTATCATTGGTGCTTTTATGCTATTGAAAACTTGAGTTTTACACAAAACAGGTAATGATGTCATACCTCAAAAACATAAATTAGCCCTTAACTTGTAAAGAATTTAAACAGAAATAATTTTTTTTATTTTACGAAGCATAAAAGTCACAGTAATTAAATTGTAAGAGCAGGAGAAAAAAATTGCATTATTTATTTCCTGCGTGTGTATTTACAAGTTCATTTGCGTCTTTATTTAGGCTGCAACTAAAAGTTTGACAAACAGTAAATGCTCTTTAGCGTTTGCTTGGATAATGACTTATTTTACACGCGACAATTTTGCAATATTGCCCGTGCTTAGAGGGCAGCGCAGGCAGCCCCCGCTGCCTAAATTTTCAAAAACTTTTTGAATTTATGAAATACGTCGATTTCCGCATATATATTTGCATACATAAATTTGCCTATAAAAATATTTTATGAATATTTTTAGATTATAAAGCTACAGCTATAACAAACTCCATCAAACCCACGATGCACAAATTCCCGCTGCCTAAAGCAGAAATCTTTTACTTCCACTGCCTGGCCCCTGCGTTGTATTTGTTTTTGTTTCGATGCCTGATTGTTATACACGTTGAAAATGCCATCTACCCCAATGAGCTTCTGGCGGAAATACTTTACCAAGAGATTGCCCCTGATATTCTCTTATCCAAAATAAGCAAAAAATCTAGCATCGTGCTATATCGGGTATTAGGGAAATTCAGAGTACACAAAACAATGTAATTTACAACTTTCCGCTGAAAAATATCCAAGTACATTGTTGTCCAAAAAATAATTTTTGGATCGACGTACGAGCGTCACTAGTGACCGAAATTTTCCGCGCTCTTTTGCCAGATGATCGCAAATTAATGTAAGGGCTCGATTAAAATCACCACGAGGATCCCTGATGCAAGGATAATAATTAATATAATTTCCTGATGTCCCCCGATAAAAACTAGATTTTACGCATTATTCAAATCCTTGTTAGGAATCAGGCGTTTTTGTAACAACTGTGCTAGAGTAAATGCGTGAGAAAGCTAACAGCTAGCACAAATGGCGCTATCAAAATTCTCAATTTTAATACCTATCCACCTCCATTGTCATTTTATTAAAAATTAATAATATAGCTATCTTTCTCATTAGGTGTCATACTTTGACAATCTTAGCACCAAATATAACTAATGGCGTCATTTCTGGTACCTCTGTATGTAGGTAACAGGCACTAGATACTAGTCATCACAGTTAGTAGGTTTACAGTAAACGGCAATAAACGTAATAATGTACAGTAAGGGCAACCGAGAGTGATATCTGGCAAGAATAAATTTTGCGTGCAAACAAATGGCAGCTTTATCCTTGCCAGACCTTACTTTCGGTTGTCCCACCAATAGTTGCAAAGGAAGTAACAGCAGTATTGCTCACGCTCTGTTTTTAGGTATTTGACACCCATATTGTAATCATAAATTGGCGACGCCCTTTTACTTGCCGGCCTTGTAAAGTCCAGGAATCTACCAGTTTGCCTACAAAGTCAGGCATCTATTGGTTTCTTTAAAGGCAGGACATCTATCAGTTTGCTTGAAGGGCGGACATCTATCGGTTTGCTTAAAGAGAAGACATCTTTCAGATTGCTTGAAGGCCGGACATCTATCAGTTTGTTAAAGAGCCGACATCTATCAGTTTGCTTGAAGGCTGGACGTCTATCGGTTTGCCTATAAAATCAGATGTCTGTTATTTGAGTAATGAAGTCGTACACATATCAGTTTCCTTGAAGGCCGTATTTAAACCCGTTTCTATGAAGGCTGGACTTCTACCAGTATGCTAGAAGGCCGGTTATCTATCAGTTTGCTCAAAGGGCAGACATCTATCAGTTTGCCTGAAAGCCGGGCATCTATCAGTTTGATTGAAGGCCGGACATCTATCAGTGCTTTTAAACAGTGAACATCTGCGGGTTTGCTCAAACGCCGTATATCTTTCAGTTTGCTTGCAGGCCCGAAATCTATCAGTTTCCTTGAAGAATGGACATCTAAATGTTTGCTTAAAGGCTGTAAATCTATACGTTTCCTTAAACGATGGACATCTATCAGTTTTCTTGAAGGCTGGACATCTATTAGTTTCCTTAAACGGTGTACATCTTTCAGTTTGCTTGAAGGCCAGACATCTATCAGTTTGCTTAAACGGTGGACATCTTTCAGTTTGCTTGAAGGCCAGACATCTATCAGTTTGCTTAAGGGCCTGATATCTATCAGTTTGCTTACAGGCCGGACATCTATCAGTTTCCTTAAAGAATAGACATCTATTAGTTTGCTTGAAGGCTGTAAATCTATTAGTTTTCTTGAACTTTGGACATCTATCACTTTGCTTAACGGCAGTTTATCAGCCAGTTTGCTTGAAGACTGGACTTTCATCAGTTTCCTTGAACGGTGGACATCTATCAGTTTTCATGAAGGCCGGACATCTATCAGTTTGCTTGATGGCCGGACATCTATCAGTTTTCTCCAAGGCCGGACATCTATAAGTTTGATTGAGTTTATCTTTCGAAAATACCAAAGATATTCGAACTTACTTTTCTGATTTACAAACTATGGCTTGTGTTCATTAATGTTTGTTCTAAGAATCCAAGGACAACTTTCATAATTCCTATTCACCTGTAGCCTGTAACCTCGGCAATACTTAGTGTGCAGTCGAGATAAAGATTAAACCAACGTAATTTTTGTATATAGCCTTTTTGGTTTTTGGCAAATAGGGAAAGTTTTACTAGATTATTTTTAGCAAAATGGTATAGGTCTATCCAAAACATTTAAATCTGAATTAAATTTGGTCTTTAAGAGTTGTCGTAGTTTTCTGAAGTCCTTAAACTGCGTCAGTGATTTTATGCAAGATACAAAAGATTTATTTTACTCGAAACCAATAAAACTTTATGTCACGGACTTATTGTTACATGGTAAGGCATTGATTTTTTGGCAAATAGGGGTCACTTGACAAACTAAATTTTTTTAAATTTTCTAATAATTCCAGAGTAAAACATAACAATTTTTATATGACGTAATATCCGCAGCGCGCACTCGGCCTCCACCCCCCCCCCCCCCAAGAAAAATAATTTAGCTGCCTAAAAAAAATACCTAAGCACGGCCCTGAATTTGTTCGGACTCGACAGCAAAGAATGTTTGCTGGAAGTATTTATTAGACTACGTCGCAAGAGAACAATATATTAGTTAAGCAAATCCTGGACAGATTGTGCCATTATTTATTTATTAAAATTAATTTAACAAGCAACTTTCTAATAGATCAATCAGTAGAACTAACATTAGCTTACTTAAAAAATTAGTTTTATTAAATTGTATACCAGTAATTGTGTACATAGTAACAATTTTAAACATTTTTAACTCTATCGTGTTAACATTCATCTTTTGTGTAATGATAAAGCTGACAGGAATTTATTTAGCGACAAGAATTTATACAAATATATTAATGTACGCTTCAATTTGTAAGCGATCATTCATTATATGGTACAAAAAAATGTTAAACAAAATGCATCTGTATTGCAAACGTTAAGGTTCACGTTATTTGCGATACCCAAATTTCACATCGCATTGCATCATCTATTGCTAACGTTATTTTATGAGATAAGTTTAAAGATTTTATTTATGGATCCCGCAGGATTCTACTGGTAAATGAATGTTATCACTAATTCTTAAACGTATGATTTTTATTTCAGATAACTGCTTCGTATGCTTAACAGATTTCAACATCGATCTTTTCGAAGTATCTTAGTAAATTTTGTTGCATCAGCCTAAGGCTTACTAGTTAGTTATCTGCCTTTTAAGCGCGATGGGAGCCTGAATTCACTAAAATGAGCACTTCATCATGAGCATGCCCAGTTGGAATCGCTTAGCAATTCTAAACGAAAAAGAAGATTTGAGCTCTGATGAATCATTCAGTTCAAGTAATTTTTCTAATTTTACAAAAAGTGACTCTGATAATTTTTCGTCTCTGTTTGAAACTTCAAGGTCTGCATTTACTGTTTGCTCAACTAATGCTAACTTTAGTTCAAGCACAACTTCCTATACCAAAAGATTTCAAGACGGACATCATTCATGTTCTGATTTCATTAATTTTCCTAAAATTAATGCTACTAACACACCTCTCAATATTAACTCTAACGTAAATTATCCCTTGTGTCTTTGCACATCAGGTGATCTATCATTTCACCAATCGGATCAATTGGGTAGTGAGCAATCTAGTTTGAAGTTTTTAGAGGACCCTTTTGAAAGAAGTAAAGTATCCAGCTCTAAAATCACCCATCAGAAGCATAACTTGCAAAATCAACTGGAAATATTTTTGTTTTCTAAACTAATTAGAGGACGAGATAAAATATTTATTCGCAAAATGTATAAATTTTCAGTCAAGTACCACAAAGAGATTTGCATTGTCATTTTCCTGTTGGCCAGCGGATTACCATTTTTGCGCTCAAAGTAAGTTTTACCTGCATATAATTTCCAACCCATGTATTTATCAATATCTTGTCTAGTAGGGTGTACCCTAATGATGATTGGATCCCTAATGGTGATCAGTAGACGCTGTTCAAATACTTTAAAAGAATGTGCTACGGAGTATAGTATAATAATAATAATAATAATAATAATGATTTATTGCCAGGAAAGCATACATGAAACAGACACCAATTTTTACAAAAACAGAGTTAGGAGTAAATAGTAATAGGTTTCAGAGATAGCAGACAAAAGTATACCAAAAGTATGGCAAAAATAATAAAGAACAACTTAACAACAACTAACACAATTATTAACAAGAATAAAAAAACAATAGTGTACACTACGCAGAATAAAGGCACAGAAAGTAGATAACCATAAGTAATAGTTTTAAGGAGGAGCAGCCTTTGTCAGTTTCACGATTTCAGTTGCTGACAACTTATTTAAGTGATTGATTATAGTAGGTACTACAGATTTTTGGTATCGTTTAGTTTTACATAATATAGACCGGAAGGAGTTTGTTGACCTTGTAGACAAATGGTTTTTTTTTGAGGTTTCAGGATGTGCTTAAATCTACTAGAAGAGATTAATGATTTACCAAGTTTTAAATTGAGGTGATTAATTCTATCAACGATAGCCATCATCTTAACGGTATTTAATACATTCATGTAGTTACAAGAGCTAACCTTTTTCCTTGTAATAATAGATAGACAACGTTTTTCAATTCTACTAATTCTGATTAGATCACATTTATTAAGGCTTACCCCCCATACGGCTATAGCATATTCTATTTGGGATCTAACGTATGTTTTATAAACATTTAAGAGTTCATTTACAGAAAAGCCAAAGTGGCGTAATTTGGTTATCATAAATATTTTTTTGCCCGCTTTTTTTAATATAAGGTCAACATGGTTTTTCCAGTTAAGTTTATCATTAATTAAAACACCCAGGAGTTTACTACAGTTAACACGGGGGATGACAACATTATTTATTGTGAGGTTGAGGTTGATACTTGATTGTTTCTTCGGATTTGAATTTCTTCTATTATCAATAACGAGAACTGCACTTTTCAGAGGGTCAATTTCCATATGAATTTTTTGAGTCCATTTACTGATATTATTTAATACTAATTGCATGTTTGGTTGTGCTGTGTACATAACTTTTTCTGGTAGAGCCAGATCATCCACAAAACCAGAATTACAGTGATTTTCGGGTTTGAGTTCGGAACATAAATTGGTGATTTTGACTAGTAGTTTGTTTATTAACAATATGAAGAGGAGAGGAGCTAATTTAGTACCCTGAGGGGTACCATTACTTAATTCAATAAATTCAGACGTTGCTGATAGGCCTTTTACGCACTGAGATCTGTTTTTGAGAAAATCAATAATCCATAAGATGTCATGACTGTTTACTTCCAATTCGATTAAAATAGAGACTAGGACGTTGTGATCAACCAGATCAAAAGCTTTCTTAAGGTCCAACAGGACAATAATGATGTAACAGTTGGGCTGGTCAAGCGCTTTAAGTGAAAAATCGATAAGCTGAATGAGATAGAAAGATGTAGAGGAACCTTTTAAGGACCCAAATTGGTTAATGTTAATTTTTAATTCAACTTGTTTGATAAGGCGGAAATACATGAAATTTTCCTGAATTTTTGAAAAAATGTCTGTTTGAGTAATCGGTCGAAGGTCATTCAATGATTCGATGCTTGCTGTTTTGGGGATTGGGGTTATGTATCCTTTTTTCCACTGTTGTGGCACAGTATATTGACTGAAGGATTCATTGAAAATATGAGCAAGCGAGTCAGCGACAAGAAAACCAAATTCTTTCAATATGGAAGTAGGGGTGAGGTGGTTGAGGTTACTTTTGGTGGTTACTAGAGAGTCCAATTGTCTTGTAACATCTAGCGCACTGACTGATATTGGTTTGTATGAGGAGTTAACTGGTGCAAGTAAGATATTTTTTATAGCTGGGTAGCTATTGTTTATAGCTGAGAAATGAGCACAAATTTTATTTAGTGTTTCAAGCTCAGAATTACTGTTGAGGAGGCATGATACAGAGTCGATGCAGGAGTCACTTGATTTGTTGGCACATATGTCTTTAACAATTTTGAACCAATAATGTGGCCCATTTGCTTTGATTTTTGAATCCAATGATTTACGGAAAGACGACTTAGCTTGTAGGCAGTTGAGATTATATGCTATGTCAATATCAGTAACAGATTTTTTAAGGTAATAGTATTTTAGGCGTATTAAAGTATGGCATAAATTAAATGAGCGGTACCAAAAATCAAATTGGCGGTAGCGGTTTTAAAATTGGCTGTTAATTATATATTTCTGGAATTGGCGGTAGGGCAAATATAAGAATTTCCGACAGAATTATTTTACGACTATTGGCGGTAGCATAAATATTTTATATTTTGCTATACTTTGCATTCTTTTGTCAATGTTAATCACCAATTTGGATTATTTTTCATAGTGTGCTTATATTCATATTCTAGTTTTTGACTGTCCACAACTTTTCTCATTTCTTTTATCATTCAGCTGCTGTGACTCTCGGTAACAACATGTCTAACCAAAGTTACTAGTAACTACTGTATTAGTTGGGGTTTCAATGAGTGGGTTGTAGAAAAGGGGAGTTTGGGTGGTGGTGGGGTGGGTGTGGAGATGGGAAATGAGAATGACAGTGTAGCTAGGATGGGGACAGTGTCTGGGAAGATATTCGGGAAGGAACGGAAAGTACATGGGCAAATATGGAAGGAATGAAAATGGGAAGATGTGGAAAAAATGAAAACGTAAAGATGCGATGGGATGTATTGGGGGACAGGCGGATTAGCATTGCTTTGCATTGTGCTGTACGTCTATGCAATATAATACTCATCAATTATTAATAATATGGCATGTGTGTATCTGTGTAGATAGGTAGATACGTACATAGGTGGTAGGTAGCTCCCTATGAATGGGAATTGCCTTGTGTTGTATGCCGAACATGGGAAGGGGTGAAAGAATGGACAGGAAATGAGAAAAATGAGGGGAAGTGGCCGCAGTCGGGGATTTAAAAAGAGTGGCGGGGAGCTTGGACACGAAGATTATCTACGGTGGGTAGCTTCGGAATATCAACGAGGTACGGTGGTGGTGGCAGGAGTGTAGTATGCAGTAGGTACGAAGGGAAGGAATGGGACAGGAGGAATGGGGATGAGATAGGACAGGGAAGGGAGACATGCAGACCTATTGGGATGGGAGATGAGACAGGTATTTTATTGATTTGTACAGTCATCTATCTAATATTATAATAATATGATTAAAATATTATCAGAGCTTGTGCAGGTAGACAGGTACTTGATATGGCAACTTTGCCTTGCATTGTGTGCTTCGTTTGGAACAGCGAGGGAGGAATTGATAGAAAATAGGGGAAATAGATGAAATAAAAAATTAAGAAACTTTGAATTTTTCTACTGCCTCGCTTCGCTTCGACTTCAACTACAGCAATCGTTGTTCAAATATATGAGTGGTTAACACTAATATATAGTATGAGTTCCTATGAATTACATATATGCTCACTCTCAAGGAGTGACAATAAAGCACATTGTCCCACCAGCTCAGTTTAACAGCGACTTATTTTATTTTCGTATGTCAAGATTCAACCAGTCCTACAGACTTACAATGTTTACTATTCCTTATGATAATATCCTAATACAATTAATTCAAGCAACTATGCATTATCATATTTATATTATTAAGCGTACATGTGTAATTAACCACTTCAGTAAATAACACATCAATGCTCAATACAATATATGCTGTATTGCATTTATGCTTCTAACATTACATTATATTTATGCAACCTCCATTACAACTGCAACTCTGCAATACTAATGCCGTTACATTTGCAACTCTTCAAGTAATCTTAGTAGTTAACTATGCACTATTGTTTGTACATTGTCTGTATGCTTAATACTGTACATATATGTGTAAGTGATTTGCCCATCACTGACACATTCCCAACTCTAACCATTGCTACCACATGCGTCACCGCCACAGTTACAACTCAATCCATCACCGACACATGAATCTGTAGCACACTCGCAACTCGAGCTATTTCTGATACATGAATATATGGTACACTTACAACTCACAATATAACTTACACACATTATTTCAACAATCGTACATACAGCTTCCACGCCTACTTCCGACTTAGACTTTCGGCTTCGCCTTTGACTTCGAATTCGACTTCCGCTCTACTACAAACTACGAATTGTACAATATTTTGTACTTAACTACTTCTTGCGTAATGATATCTATTCCATAGTTTTAAACTCTTAGCTACAATTACTCAAATTTGACTCTCAATAACCAATACTCTAAAATAGAAAATTAAAGTTGTCATTTTATGCATCTTTTCATGTGAAAATGCAAACATTTACACTTTGCTACTCACTTCTCGACGTACAATATTTTATACTTTACTACTTCTCGCTACTACTTCTCTCTAGTACTACTTTGTCTTTCAAAAATATCTATTAAATATTATAAAAATCTTCATCACGACTACTCGAATTTAAACTTTAGCAACCAAAACTCTAAAATAGAGAACTGAAGTTGATATTATTATTAAGGGACTAGTTTTGTTTTGTATTGTGTAGTATGATGGCTGAAGCAATGTAGAAGTTACGTGATGCGCGATAGCAGCATACATGTAGGTATGTAGATAGGTACATAAGTAATTATAAAGGGACTTAAGTTTAAAAGATGTAGTTTTAAACTAGGCAAGACTTTCATATAGAGAAACAGTAGTAAGTGGTTAAGTAAAAGCACAAGCAAAATAATGGACCTAGTTAGTAGTAGTGCAGTGAAGGGTTGAGCATTGTAAAGTTTGAATCGCACTCTACCTCAAAGATTTTTGTCTTCACTCTTTTGTCTCTCAAACATGATCAAAAATGTATAAAGAAAAACTCCACATTAAAATACTTGGTCACTTGTTGGCCACCACGACAACGACTAGTACTTTGTCGCCTCTCTTCGACCACACCTCTGACTAATGCCGACGTTAATTTGTATTGCTCAACTACGCTTCGCTTTCATATTTTTTTAAATTATGAATTTATAAACAAGCTACCAGTACACAAATAAAATGTATTCTATACGAATACAAACTCGACATTGATTACAGCAGTCGTTAATTCATATGGCTAAACTACGCTTCGCTTTGCTATCGTGTTAAAAAACAGTTAGCTAAGCAGGCGTAGCCTTTGGGCAGAGAGCTAAAGGAAAAATAATTCATGAAATAAACATATATAAATAAGTGAAGCAGAACAAATTAAACGTCAAATAAGACTAATGAAAAAAGAAAATGAAAATGATAAAAAATTAAGAGAACAATTTATTATTGAAAAACAGGTGATGATGCTTTTACATTAGAACAAGAAAAAAAGTATGCACATTTAATAAAAGCTACACAAAATATTACTGATACAGTAGAAAACAAAGCAATATCAGCTTCAAAAGAATTAGTTCTTTTTTAAAAATATTTCAATTTAAAACATCCACATTTAAAAAATATTGCACATCATCAATACACTAAATTAAAAGAATTTAAAGCTAGTAATGATCAATTGTTAGAAAATCTAGCTTTAACAAATCAATCTGTACAGAAAGAAAGAGGCACAATTAGCGATTGAAAATGTACTAGAACTTTCATACCAAAAATATAAAGGGGGTCCTATATCTTTTGAATATTTAGGTAATTTATCTAAGAATGCTTTATTTATTAAACTTTAAGTAAACAATGATGTGTACACAGATAGTTATTATATTAGAAATGAAAAATACAAGATTGAGGTAATAATTTTATACAAATATTAGGGAAAAAAAGACCAATGGCTATTGGTTTATGGGAATTATTAACAAGACAACATCCTGTTAATTATGACGCTAACGATGCTAAATCATATGTGTCGTTTATGGTTAAAACTAAAGCATGTTATACTAAAGATGGAACACCTAGAAGTTCTAAAGGTGAAAAATGGGGTATTATTTCTGATTATTTTAAAAAACAAGGTGTAATCACTGAATAAAGATTACAGAGCGATACTACATTAGATGAAGCAAGTTTCAAAACAGCAATAGGACAAGGCCTCAGGAATGGTTTCCAGGGCGGGTCAGAGACCCTCAAGGGCAGATCCTGTTCTGACAGAGTAAAATAGTAATATTAAATTTATTAAAGATGATCCAGATATTCTTACCAAATTCGTACCAAAGTTAGAAACTACATCAGCTAATATACAAGCAGGACATACAAATATTGATAAAAATGATACAGAATTAGCTACTGAAATACTAGATAAATTTAAATCACATTTTTCAGATAAAGCTTTTACAAATATATATTCTATACTTATAAAAAAATTACATTATAAATGAATAATGAAAATATTATAAAATTCTTGCACAAATTTCTACAAGAAATCAAAATATTGAGTAATGAGAGCAAAATATTAAATAATAAGCGAGAAGCAAATATATTGTTGCATACAAAAGAAAAAAATATTACAGTTTAATATGGGGTACCAATTCCTATCAAAAATAGAGCCTAAATAGCCTTGAAACAGATATCTGCTTACTATTCAATACCTAATATAGATGAAAGAAATAATAATTTTAGACATAAAAAAGATGGTAATGATTTTATTGATATTACTTTATTACTTACAAGAAGTTATGAGATTAAAGGTATTGCTAATGAAATCCAAGATTAAATGCGTTTAGATGTTAATAAAAATGTCATAACAAAAGAAGATAAAAACAACTTTTTAAGTAATGTTATACGAATCAAGCCAGATACTTCGATTGCCAAATGTGTAATTGAAATTCCAGCTGGTTATGTTGTAGATTTTTCTCCAAGTAATTTAATTAGAAAAACGTTACGACTTACGCGTAAACTACTTACATCTGGTAGATATTTTTTAGATACAACTGTTGATATTAATCCTGTTAACTCAGTACTTGTACATTGTGATTAAGTGACAGGATGTTCTATAAATGCTAGACCATCTAAGTGTATCTATTCATTTACACCAAAAGTACTACCAGGTTATAAAGTTATAGACGAAGCCACACAACCAGTATTTTATAATGTAAATCAGGAATATATCAATGAAATAAAAGTTTAGTTGACTGATGAAGAACTCAATCTAATTAATTTTAAAAATAAAAAAATAACAATTACTTTATCTTTAAAATATTAATAAATGAATACAAATACTGAATTTATCAAATATAGTAAAACGTTAATTAAAAAAATTAATTACAAATTTTTATTTTAATAAATGAATGCACAAAAAGTAATTGAAAAATATTTAGATATTCAACATCTAATAACTACTAGTGATGCAATAAAATTTTGTAAATTTAAAGATTATTTACAACAAGAAAAATCACATTTGAATGAATCAGTAGCAACTACAATTAGCATTGATAATGTAGATAACTTTTTTCCATCAGTCAATAGTTTCTTTATTATTGAGGTTGATTAGGTAAAAAAATCAAATGGTACAACATTTACAGGTACAGAGTTAATTACATCAGTAAAAAATGGACCCATGTTTCTATTTAGTAAAGTAATCCTAACATTTGACGATACAACTGTTGAACAGTATAACAGGCCAGGACATGTAAGTTTAATTTAAGAATTATTAAAATTTAATGATGCTTGTAGTTCAAATAAAGGACATGGTCAATGCTGGTCTTTAGATGATAATAAATATTCTGCAACAACTGATAAAAACCCAAGATTTGCAAATAAACATGATTTATTTTTCAAATTTAATGCAAATGCAGGAGATAAAGGTAAAGGTCGTTTTATAATTCCATTCTCACATATCTTTGGATTTAGAGGTAAAATAGTATCAGGAATAAAAGTTTTCGTCGATTTTGTTGGAGTACTTAATGATGATGCTATATTTAAATTTAGTGCTCAAGCAACAGCAGGTACAGATGATGTAGTTGATGGTTTAATTAATATAACATCTGTAAAATGGTGAATGCCTTATATTAAACTAAATTCTGAAATTTCTAGTGAAATATCTGAATATCTTACAACTCAACCACAGATTCTGTATAAATTTATAATGAAACAACTAGAAACATTTCCAGTTTTACCAGCAATGACTTTAGATCGTAATTCAACTACTATCTCAGGACCTGAGAAGATTTTAAATTTTGTTGTTACATTTCAAACTAGTTGTTTAAATAGTCAAAAATCAAATATTTCAGTATTTGATAATTGTAATGTTTGAGATGCTTCTATATCTTCAAATAATGTAAATTATCCTGAGATTAAATTAAATGGTGGTAATGGTCTAGCTTGTATAGAAAACTACGATCGATATTTAAAATTTAGACAACTATTTACAAATTTAGAACCAGGAATTGCACCATATGAATTTTAAATAGCTTATCCTTTGTATTGTTTCGATACAACTTTTCAAGAAGATCGTATTAGAGGCAATACATTAAGTATTAAAATTCAATTCGAATTTAGTGAAAATGTACCAGCAAATACAACTGCCTATGTTATTATAATTAGAAAACAAGTACTTTCTATGACTACAACAGGTGGTAGAAAAATGCAAGTTGAATATATGAGTACCTATTAGTACTTCGTAAAAATTATTAAATTTGTTTTATATAAATGATTAATATTTCATTCACAGAAAGTCAATATACAGCTATTGGAAATGCCTTTACAAACAAAAAAGGTGTAACAGTACATTTAAATAAAGCTTAATTCAAAAAAGATGATGGATATCCAATTTATTAAACACAAACTTAAATAAAACAAATAAATGAAGGCAATTTTATTTGAAAATTGTCAACTAATCAATGTAAAAAGATTATTTCAGATTTATCAAAACATAATAAATCAGGAGGACCTCTTTAACTCTAATTCCATTAATTACGAAAGCAGCTGCTATTATTGGTGGAGTAGGGGCTGCTAAAGGACGTGTAAGCAAAGTCGTTAATGCAGTTAATAATAAAAAGTCACAAGATAAAAATTTAGCTAAAACAAAGAGACATAATTTAGAAATGAAGTCAAAGACATAGTCTGGAAGTGGTTTTTATTAAAACCTTATTCTTAAAAGCACTAACAAATACAGAAATAGATAAATATTCAAGACAAATATGCGTTTTAAAGCCTGGTTTATTTAGAGGCGTATATATAAGGGATAATTTACCACGAAGTTCAAGCCCCTCCGGGGCGCTCATAAAGCCTCTAAAGCCTAAAAATATAGAAATTGGAATATTAGATCTTGATAGCAATAATATCCTAGGAACTCATTGGACTTTATGGTATAATAACAAAAACAAACACAATTATTTTGATTTTTTTGGCTATGGACCACCTATAGAGTTGTGTAAATATTTAAAAGCACATATAGTTTATTTAACTCATAAATTATAAGAAATTGGAACAAATGCTTGCGGTTCATTATGTTTGCAGTTAGAGTTTCATATTGTTAATAATGAAGAAGATTTCATACTTGCATGTAATGAAATAAAAATTTCATAATAAATGATTTGAAAATTTGGATATATTAGAAAAACGAGTAATGAGATAACATCAAATACTTTAAATATATTAAACAAAATACAAAGTAATGATGTTGAAATAAAGAAATTAACTAATAAGACCAATGAATTAAAAAATAGTTTAGCTAATGAAAACAGTGAAATAGAGAATCTTATAGGGGTAATAGAAGAAATAAAACGTGATATTACTAACCAAACAACTGTTTTTGATAACAAATGTAAAATTAAAAGTACAACAGTAAAAATCAACCGTACTCAAATTAACAATCTCATTCAAGAAGATAGTTATGTTAATAAGATATATACAGAAATAGCTGAAAGTAAAAGAAAACTAAAAAAAGAAAATATTAAAATTATTGATTTAATAGAACGTAATAAACAAGCTGAAATTGCATCAAAAGATTCATTATTTACAGATTTAGATAGTCAAATCAATACAGAAGTAATAAAAATAGATGAAAATATTAGGCTTCTAGAAGAAAGAATAGAAAACAAGCCAGTAGGAATACCAAAAGCTATACTCATAAAACAATATGAAGAATATGTCTTGGGAAGTCCTAATTTAACAAAGCTGAATTATAAAATAGCATTTCTAACTAGTTTTATCCGTATTACCACACTCTGTTTTGAAACAACTAGTTTTAGTCAAAAAATTTGTTATATACCTTTTATAAATTTTGCTAATACATGTATTAATTTCAAAACTAAACAAGCGGCAATATTTCGAATATTTAATACAAGCTTACAAATTGAGGTAACTGATTATAAACCAGGTACAATATATTGGTTTAACAGTATTCTTCAATAAAAATAATAATAACCTATTGTTTTATTTTATCAAACAAGTAATTGTTAGCATTTATTGTTTGTTAGCGTTAGCGTTAGCGTTCATAATTCGTTAGCGTTGTAGTGTTAGCGTTAGCGTTACGTTAGCGTTTGTTAGCGTTGTTACGTTTAATATTATTATTTTACAAATTTCAAATTTATTTTAATATAAATGGGTTCATGTATTACACATTTATGCCTTTACAGTAGATGCACTATTGTTTTAGAAGATATTAGTATTAAATTAACAAATTTTTAAAATGTTAATGCTTTACAAGATAAAAAATTAAAAATCTTTGAAAATCAATTTTTAAAGCTTGAATCACGTATTAATATGCTTTTAATGAAAAATAAAGATTATAATAAATGAATAATAAAACAATATTTGTTTGGAATAAAAATCCAAAATTTAATCATAACCCATTGTTTCCCAATATATTTAGATCTTTTATCATTGGTGAAAGTAATTGTGGAAGGAGCGGTCCAGTTATCAAATTTCTATTACAAAAAGAAATATTAGAATATAATAATCTAATTTTAGTAGGAGACAGCCTCCAACAAGATATTTATCAAATATTAATTAAAGCATTTGAAAATAATCTATCAAAAAACCATGTGATTGTGTTATTTGAGAATAAAAACCAAATACAAAAAAATGGTATTTGTGAATTAAAACTTATAGAAAAAGTAGGTAAAGGATTAAAAACAAATAATAAAAATAATATAAATATAACAATATTTAACACTAAAGATGATATACCAGACCCTAAAGAGGTTGATTTTAAGTTAAAAACTATTATAATTTTTTATGATGTAATGAATCGTAAGAATCAGCATTTTGTGAAAAGTTTTTTTACAAGAGGTAGACTTAATAATATCTGAGTATTTTATCTAAGTCAGTCATATTTCAAATTAGATCGAAGATATTTTAAAATGAATTCTAACTTTTTAATTATGTTTAGGTTATCTAATAAGGACATACAAAACTTACATAGTGATAGAATTGCTGTAGATATGAATTTCAAAGAATTTATTTTATTTTGTCAACAAGGCCCGAAAAAAGATTATTATTCCTTCATACCTATTAATTTTAGAGCAAATGCTAGTGAAAAGCGATATAGACATAACTTAGACAATTTTTATATTCCTAGTAAATATCTAAAATAATAGTTAGTCTCAGACTTTCTACATAAAATAGTTAGATTAACGGACCTTTGTCCCCTAGACGAGCTTTGCCCCGCTTTTAAATTTTAGTTCAAATTTATTTCTTATAAAATCGAAATGGAAAATCGTAGCGCTTTGCTTAAGGGCAATGTAAAATTAGGAGAGTTACAAATTGGTGAGAAATTTACCTATTTTAGATTGTGAAATAGTACATTCTAAAGCATATAAAGTAGATCAAGTTAAACTGCGTATAAATATTGATGCTAAAAATAGTAAACATATTTATTCACCTGCTTGATGTATTAAAATGCATATACAGCCATTAGAATATAATAAAAAAAGGTGTTGCTAAACTTAGATGTGACATATGTAATGATAAAGTGGTTGATATGGATAAACATTTACTAACTAAAACCCGTATTAAAATTTTAAAAAACACCTTTTAAAAAAAAATGTTGTACTGATTGCAATAATTATTATTCTAGAAAAAAGTGAAATAGTTATATACCATCTAAAAAACATTTGGGTGAAGAAAAGATAACAAATAAAATATTAAAGTATGACATTCTTTTAGAAAATGATGAATTTAAATTACATAAGTCTAAAGAAGCTTTGAAAGGTACATTTCTTACATTAAGCTTACATTTCAAAAACGAAACAAAAATGATAGGAATAGATGATACAGATGTGTTATATAAATTTAATAATATTCTTAAGGAAAATCTAATAAAAAAACAAATAAAATTACAATTAGTTTTGAATGAAACATTTAGAAAATTTTTACCTTTAACAGGAGAAAAAACATCAAGTTATGACCTATTCTTCTATTAATCAAACAATATTAAAAAATAAGATATTAATTTAAGTATTGCTGAATGTTTTATTAAACCTCGAAATAATGTTGAGGAGAAAGACAATAATGAAGCCTATTATCACCTTGATAAGATAAATAAAAACTAAGAGAATATAAAACTTTGAAAGGGTTATCTAATATTTAGTTTAGTTTTACAATAAGGGCTCTGTGGGACTCATCTTATGGCCCTGGGTTATTTTATATAGAATTAGCAACATGGATATCTAACAAAAAAGCATGTATAAATATCAAAAAGGATGACTACAAATGCTTAAAATACTGTTTGTTATATCATAAACATCAGAATAAAATTATAAAAGATCCTCAAAGAGTTTCAAATTATAATAATTCTGATTAATATAATGATTTTAATTGAAGGAATAGAATTTACTGTAACTAAAGATGGTATAAAAAGTTTAGATTACAAAATAATATATCAATTAATCTCTACATTTAAGAAGGTAACAATGTTATAATTTATGAAAACAGAAAAACTAACCATGTTAACTTGCTTTTATCAACCAAGAAAGATGGTAACAATCATTACATATATATAAGAAATTTATCAAAACTAGTAAAAAGTCAACTAACAAAACCTAAAGAAGCAGATGTTTTTATTACACCCATAATGACGAAGCATTAAAATGACATTATTTAGTATGTAATAATTATTTTAAAAGTTGTAGAGCAATCCGCGTAATGCTGAAAAACGATGGCAAAGCTTATATTTCAATATTTAAATACTTTAGTAAAATGATAAAAGTACCAATAGTTTATTATGCTGATATGGAATCTGTATTGAAAAAATTAGATTTCGTTGATCAAAACAGTACTAAATGTAATAACAAAATCAAACACTAAACTTGTTCTTATGCTTTTATTACTGTGAGTCAGAATAATATTCATAACAAATTTAAAAAGTATACTGGGTGTAGTGGAAAAGATACAATTAATTATTTCGTGGAAGCTTTTTTTGAAGTGTCTAGAATTAGATGAAAAGTTAAAGGATATATTAGAAAAGTATAAATCACTTAAACTGTCTAATGATGAAAAAAAATATTTCGTAATAGTACAGTTTGTTATTTTTGTCAGAAGGCGTTTGTTGATGATGAATTAAATTATAAAGGAAGAGATCATTGTCATATTACTGGAGTATTTAGAGGTGCGGCTTATAATTCTTGTAATTTGAATGTTAGAACGTCTCTAAATATACCAGTTTTCTTTTGTAATGAGGCAAATTATGATTATAAATTTTTTGTAAGGCAACTTCATAAGATGACAAATAAAAACGAAACAGTATGTGGTGAATTATAAATTGTACCTCAAACAGAGGAAAAATATTATTCTATAACTGTTGGTATACCTGATACAAAAATGACATTGACATTTAAAGATTCATTAAAATTTTTACCTGCATCATTTGATGGGTTAGCATCTTATTTGAAAAAGGGTAATATGAAGAATTTTGAGAATTTGCTAGATTATTTCAAAAATGAACCAGTTGCAATTCAAGAGTTATTAACACAAAAAGGAGTGTTTTCTTATTTATATTTAAATTCTTTTAATAAACTTCAATATAATAGATATGCTAGTTATGAGGAGCTTCATGATGACTTAAAAGATAAAAATATTTCAGAAAAGTAATATAAAAGAGGTGAAACGCAATGGAATTATTTTAAGAATAAAGGAAATAAAGCCAATAATGAATATCTATTCAAAGATTATATGGAGATGTATTTAACATGCGATGTTTTAATATTAGCTGATTGCTTTAAATCATTCAGAGATTTATCTTTACATCATTAAGAATAAGATCCTGCACATTATATTACAACTCCTGGATTTTCTTGGAATGCTATGTTGAAAATCACTGGAGTGGAAATAGAACTTTTAACGGATCTAGATATGCTTTTAATGTTTCAGGAGGAAATAAGAGGTGGGTTATCTGTAATAATGAATAGGGATGTAAGAGCTTATAATAAATATATGAGTAATTATGATAACACTAATGATTAATCATATCTAGTCCCTGTTGATTCTAATAACCTATATGGTGATGCTATGTCATTTAGGTTACCTATTATTGGGTTTAAATGGTGAACGGAAGATGGAATTAATAATTTATATAACAATATAACAACATTACATATTGATAGTGATATTGGATATACACTTAAAGTGGATTTAGAATATCCTAAAAAATTGCATGATTTACATAATGATTATCCATTGTTTTCTATGCATAAAACAGTACAAGATACTGAATTATCTGAGTAGTAACATAGATTAAAAGAAAGTATAAAGGATCTATAAAATTAATAGCTATTTTAGAGGATAAAAAAGGATTAGCATGTAATTATAAAACTTCACAACAAGCTGTACAACATGGATTAGTACTAACAAAAATTCATAGCGCAATTAAATATAATTAAAGTGCCTGGTTAGAACCATATATTGATGGAAATACAAAACTAAAGCAAGAAGCTGCATCTGATTTTGAAAAAGATTTCTTTAAGCTCATGAATGATTAAGTATTTTGTAAAACAATAGAAAATATTCTAAAAAGACTAGATATGAAATTTTGTACTAGTAAGGAAAAAGCTTTAAAATATGTAGTTAAATTAATTTTAATCGTGAAACAATATTAGGTAAAGATTTAGTAGCTCTACATATGAATAAAATGAGTATATTTTTCAATAAACCAATATTTGTAGGATTTGGTTTGAGATCGCGGTAATATGTTTTCCGCAGTCAGCGGTTAAATGAAGCATCTTTCAACGTTTTGCAACATTGTTTACTCTCCAAAAAAACGCTTATGTAAATACATTAGGGTACATACTTATCTTTGTTTCTAGCTAGGTAAGTTGTACGTTACGATAACGCCATTTTGGGACCGCACACCAATAATGTCATCTAAATTGAGCGTGAGTCACTTTAAAAAAGGGTTAATCTTATTTGCTCAGTGATATTACTTTTAACTGCAGTGCATATATTTTAAATCTTCATTGGAATTCCTTGTTTTATAAGTAAATGTATTAGCAATTACTTTATTCTTCAGTAAAGACCTTCAGTGACTCAAACACAAATTCTTTTATTTGTCAGTGATATTACTTTACATGTCAGTGGATTTTATTGTAAAATAAAAAGAAGTGAAAATAACTATGTAAGGCCTGGGGTAGAAACATTTACAAAAATTTACATATTCGTACAACATTTAAATAAGAACTGCTAGCCTGTGATAGTTCCTTTGAACTTGCGGATGTTACTTTGGCAGGTCTTCCACGCTTTAGTTTACCAGTTAGAGAAACATCTTTTGCCTTGTTAGGAGAGGAATGTAGTTTATTGTAAATAGCCAATCCGTAAGTATTCTTGCAAGTAAGGTTTTCTTGGAAGAAAACGCAAGAATAGGAAAACATCTGCCAGGAATACATTAAATTTGTATTCAAGTTTGATTCCGGCGGCCGAATTTTATAGCTTGAAAGCAAAAATGTTAATTATCTTTAGCTTCCCCACTGAAGATCTTTACCCCACATGGGTGAAAACCCCGATTGTCGTCACTCACCCCCACAACAATCATTGGATAGCCTTAAAAGTTTAATTTGTACGTCACATCGTATAAAGCACACTTCGATAACATAGCAACTTTTAAGTATAATTTAGTTTTTTGTACTTTGCACGGTTGCAGGGCAACTTCTTCGTCTTCAGTATTTTCCGAAGCATGCTTTTCATACGCACCACACCGCTACTCATATTGTTACTTAATTTAGCTAACACAGTACAAAACAACATTCAGAAACGGCTACGCAACTCCACTGAAAGACTCCAACTCCTCTGTTACACAGAGGAATAAAAAGCTTACCTTATTAGTTTCTGACGTCATTCAAAAACATAAATAGTTTTCCTTCCAGCAAGTCCGACGCTAAACTCATAATTCAATTATCCTAATTTTTTGATTTGTCAGATAAAACAAGCATAGGTAAATAAATTGTGTCTAAATATATGACTGCAAGAAAAAGTATGTTACATAAAGTTACTTCGCTGAATATAATTTGAATAATCACTGCATATACAAGTAAAGGTAAATTAGGGATTTCCACTTCACTTTACTGAAGCACTAAAATACCACCCCTTTAAAAAACAAGACGCCTTACAAAATAGTATTGACGCCAACATGTGAGTACAGGAAATGTAAAAGTATATTATGTAGGAGACATTTGGTTGGGATTGTAATCATCCCCAGCACAGAAGTTCCTAGTTTGTTTTGGTATGCGAAACGCACAATTTTAAATTGTAGATTAATGCAGGTGCTTTATTTGCTGATTATATTTGAATAGAAATACAATAATCATCATTCTGATGTCTAACCAGTACACGTTGGTAGCACGAGTCAAAATCAAGTACATGTACTGTACTGGTTGAGTTTTGTATTTTTCCCAGTATTTCAGTCTCAAAACTAGTACTGTACTAGGAAATCCAGTACGGATGGTCAGCTTAGTTTCACGGTTAACGTCGAATTGTTACATGCACACTTGTTTCTAATTATGTTCCTAGTTATGTTTAATAGTTAGCGATTTTAACTATCCTGAAATCAATTGGCAAGATGACATAATTAGTTACGTAGATGAAAGTGCCGCCTCAGCCTTTCTAAAACTGCTTGATAAATGTTTTATTAATCAACATGCAGAATTCATAACACGATGTAGAGGATCACAGCAAATTAAACTAAGGTATAATAAAAGATGAAATTATAGGTGAAAATCAGGCACTAGCACCGCTTGGTAAAAGTAATCATGTTATAATTAAGTGCCTATTTCAATAAACAGAAGCAACTTTAGATCTTTCCATCTGTAAAAAACTTAATAACCCAAAAGGAAGTTATGCCAAAATGAGATCTGAATTCTTAAAAGTCAACTGGGAGCAGGAGCTATCACAATTGTTGGATATCAATAAAAAGTGGGAATAAAGCGAGCCCGTGTAGCTCAGTGCATACTGCACTGGTGTCTATAAATCTGCTGTTTAAGCATATGCTCGCTTCAGGTCTTGGTTACCCACACCAGCGGCGGTGGCAAGTTTTCCCACTGGGTTTCCCTTGTCCGAAGGCAGTGAAGGGCTCGGCGGCTCTGAACGTCAATGTAAAAATGAAGTTCGCCATAAACGTAGGCCCGACTAATGTTGGAATGACAAAACCTGCGTGATGGCATAGTACAAGAAGTGAATTTGAGGTCCGGCACCCTGTAAGAACTGCGGTTAAATTGGGGCAACCTCAAATTTATTTTATTTTATTTATTTATTAAAAAGTGGGAATATTTCAAATGCACTGTATGACGTAACGTAGAAACATGTGTACCAAGCTTATCTGCAGCTACAGCAACAATTCTATTACAAAATTAACCAGCAATAAGAAGACAAAAACTGGCTTTTAGGAACTTTATTTTATGCGCACAAGACAACAAGTGTAAATTTTGGGCAATCTATAAAAAAATTTGCAAAAAAGAGACTTTAGTTAGAAGGCAAGTACAATGTAGTCTGAAAAAAAAACTATTTGAAAATTCTAAAGTGAACCCAAAAGCCTTTTACAAATATATAAGTACTAAGAAAGTAAGAATGCAAATCCCCATGCTTAATAGAACAAACGGAGAAACAACAACATTTAGTGAGGTTGCAAGGGCTCTAGCTAAGGAATTCCAGGATGTATTTGTTAGGAAAAGAGTTAATGATAGTGACAGTAAAAGTAAAACTTTGACAAATAACAGCAACGACGAATGCCTCTTACAACTAAATGTTACTTCGGTGCACTTTATTGACACACCTTAATCCATATAAAGCTCCAGGGCCGGATGGCATTCACCCCAAAATCTTCAAGGAATGTGCGCGTGAACTAAGTATCCCAATGACAATATCTTTCCAATCGTCAGTCAATGTAGGTAAACTACCAAATGACTGGAAAACAGCAAATGTCGCTTGCATACATAAAAGTGGTTTCAAATGTCAAGCTTGTAAATATAGGCCAATAAGCTTTACTTTGGTATGCTGCAAAATTAATGAGCAATTTGTGAGACGAAATTTTTAACCAGTGCACGTTTAACAAAAGATAACATGGATTTCTTCCTAGAAGATCCTGCTTCACCAACTTATTGGAATTTTACGACAACATTACAAAGCTTGTCGATGACGGCCAAGTTGTGGACTGCGTATATGTAGATTTTTTGACGGCCGTTGATAAAATTTGCTATGGAAATCTCATAAGCAAGCTTCGCAACAGGTACAAATTAGAGCCGTATTTAATCCAATGGGTACAAGACTTTTTGAATGGCAGATCCTTTCAAGTGGTAGTCAATGGTCATAGGACAGAAGTCAAGTTCGTTCTAAGCGGATGTCCACAAGGCTCTGTGCTCGGCTCAATTTTATTTCTCTTATACGTCGACAAACCCAGCAAAATTATTGACAGTTTGCTAAAAATGTATGCCGACAACTCTAAAATATATCGAGCAAGACGGACAGACAATGACTACTACCAGTTGCAGAAAGATATTAATAGTCTAGCTGAATGGTGCAACAAGAACTATATGGAAATGAATATCTCGAAAACCCACGTAGTGCACTTTTGTGGAAAACACTTGATCAATCCTGTATATATCTGTAACTGGAATCCCTTGGAAAGATCGGAATGTGAAAGAGACCTCGGAGTTTACATAGACAGTGGATTTAAGTCAACGCAAAACTGTTTGAAATCGACAAAAAGTGCAAGGTTAGTGTGTTTTCAAATTTAAAGAAAATTTAAGTACCTTGACCCTTATGGGTTGAAGAAATTAATTTGTACTTTTGTGAGAACTTAGCTGGAGTACAGTAATTCAATAGTGTTCCTATCCCTAAAAAGAGAAAAATACGAAAAAGTGCAAAAATTAGCATAACGTATATCCCTTGCAAATAAATCATACAGTGAAAAACTTGAAGTGCTTCAAATTCTTACCCTTCACGAAAGAAGACTTCGAGGAGACTAAATTGAAACCTACAAAGTTATCAACGGTTCATACAACATTAACCCATCAAATTTCTTCTAGGTAAACAATGAAGGACGTCATGCCCCATTTTTGAAATATTTACTGTAGAATAACACCGCAAGGCCAATGCAGTTCTTCACAAATCGTGTTGTGCCAGAATGGAACAAATTACCTAGTCATGTAAAAAACAGCAGAACTAAGAAAGGAACAATCAGTGTCAATTCGTTTAAGAACAATCTAGATGAGTACATAGGCTAGAACTTTAAAGACACCGCCAACGATTCGAGTAGCACAGAGTTAAATAAAGTGATATCGGGCAAACAAGAGATTTATCTCAAATCCACCAGGATTCTACCCGGAAACTAATATTATTATTATTCATTAATTGACGTTTAGGTTTTCAGACTGATTTGAAAAGCGTATTTTGTACTTGCCTTTAACCTTTTAACTCAAATTATGCTAACAGCTGTCTCTCCGTACTTACTAGTTAAGTATAGTAGGCAGACCATACTCTCGTAAACACTACAAGCTCCCACTCACTTTCATGCTGTGTCGATCTACTTGACGTAATTACGTGGGGTGCAGTGGACAGATACTGCTTCTACGTCTAAGGGGTGATGCTCACAGGCGGAGTCGCGCGGATGGCCAATAATACTGAGCCTGGGATTTCCCAAATACTTTCAAATACTTCAAAATATTATCGCAAGTTCAGCAACCGCAGTATACAATTAAGTGGTTTTCATTTCTATTCTATCTTCTTTCCTTCGTTACTAGCTGTGCATTTAAACGAGTCTTCATACAACATGGTTTACTCCAGAATACACATAGCACACAGTAAAATACAGTAAAAAGGGAATAGAATCCTCAACACGCGCTCCCACAGGTTCTCCCCAGATCTTCTAGACAGCATCGGCCATCTGACAGAAAAGGAGCGAGATCCATGGGAGAAGATAACATGAAAATATGACTATATGCGATCCTTCGATCTGATGCGGATTGACCAAGAGATGGATCAAAAAAAGGACGCTGCCCTGCGGCCAAAGATGCATCTCGAGGAAAAGAAGCAAGGAAGAAGGAGAGCTCAGCATGCTTCGGCAGTCGGATTTTCCTCTTCAGCACGGACTGAAGTTCGATTTTGCTCTTCAAGCACGACTCCACGAGCGACTCCTCAAGAAGAGAGGAATTCAGAATCTTCTTCATTCATTTTCTTTTTCCTAAAATTATATTCAGTTTTTGAAATGAAAAATACTCATCGGAAGGGAAGGGAAAACATGTAAACCCCAAAAGGCATAAGACGTTTAAAAGGGGATTGCTCCTACAATGTATGTTGGTATAATCGTAAAATCAAAGAAAATAGAAAAAGTTACTGTTGTGAAAATCTATATATAGTAATTTTCCTGTGCCACGTGGTTTCCATATTCTCCGCTCTCTTCTATGAGTTTGCATTGAGTTTATTCTAATTATCTTTCGAGGTCGATAGACCATAAGTTAAAATGTAATAATCAAAAAGAAAAATTAATATTTGTGAATTACCTGTACTTCAATTGGACCTAGATTCGGAAACTATAAGCACTGCTCTCGCAGTGCGCGTAAGAAATCATTGTAAAAATTATTATTGTAAAATTATTCATGTGTAGACGAAAACCTAAAAAGAAAAACAAAAATAATTATTATAATATTTTGAATCATTAACTCTTGAGCTCCCGGCCTTCTGCCGAAAGGAGAAAACCGTATCGTTTCATGTTGAATTATATTTTCATTTGCCTTTTTCGAATTAATATAATATTATCCTTAAAATTACCTCTCCTCTTCGATTGTTCGTGTTCTCAATTAATTTGCAAACTTATAAATTGATTCTTATCATCCGCATCCTTAAAAATATAACGAAAAATGAATTATAAATTAATCGAATTTAGTATAACCTGATCGGCATAAAATATAGGCGTTGGGTGAAGTTCTCCGGGACTCCCCACACGTAATAATAGGTATCTGGCCCCGTTCATAAAATAATAGAAATTCTTCGTATAAGATTTCACCTAAAATATTAAGGAAAAATTAACTAAGCTTAAATCATAACTATAAATAGGTATAAATAGGATAAATAAAAATTAACTTCGTAACTATATTTGAGATTCTTGGCTGTCCGCGGCAGCCGAGCTTCTCCCTCTTTTTATGGGTCTCCGGCCTACTCTGGAGTAGTGGACACCCCCTTCATAAACTATATCTACCATCTGACATTAACTAAATTATAATTAAAAATAAAAATATAGGTGTAAAAACAAAGAAATCATCAATTCATCAATAAAATGGGGAGATAAGTCCCTAAGCGCTAACATGAGGAGGTAAGGTAAACTCGGGAATGGCCTCCCACCCGCTTACCAGACCGGGGGAGTATATTATTCTTGTTTTACAAGGTGCGGGGTATGGCTAAGCCATACCCCCTCCTCAAACTGCGCATTAAAATCACCGAAAAATTCGGTCCAGAAACCATTTTTCTGGAAAATAAAAAATTTAAAATCCAGACATAGGTACATCATTGGTCTTAATTCACCGTACCTATGCCGTATTCCAAAATTATTTTTGTGGCTGACTCCTGTGGTTCGAAACACAGGGGCCGCGCCACCTATTCTTTCGACAAGGGAAACAAGCAAAAAGCGTGTTCCTAAACTAGTACACGGTAGCAAATAGACTACAACGTGTCCCCGTAGTGCACAGTAGCGAATAGACTGCAACGTGCCCCGTCAGGATTCGCGGAAGGCGTCTCCAATATAGTACACAGTAGCCACGAGACTACAGCGTGTCCCCAGTATAGTGCATAGTAGCGAATAGACTACATCATGCCCCGTAAGGATTCGCGGAAGGCGTTTCCAATATAGAACACAGTAGCCAAGAGACTACAGCGTGTCCCTAGAATAGTGCACAGTAGCAAATAGACTACAACGTGCCCCGTCAGGATTCGCGGAAGGCGTTTCCAATATAGTACACAGTAGCCAAGAGACTACAGCGTGTCCCCAGAATAGTGCACAGTAGCAAATAGACTACAACTTGCCCCGTCAGGATTCGCGGAAGGCGTTTCCAATATAGTACACAGTAGCGAATAGACTACAGCGTGTCCTGTCAGAATAAGCAAGTCGACCCTAAATGAAGACCGCACTTTGCAGGGAAGCTGTGGCAAACTCGGCCAAGTTTGCCATGTTGCCTTTCTTACGATTGGCAACAACAGCATCTGCGTGTGGCAGGCTCCCGAAGTTAGCGTCGGTCAGGCTTGAATATGAACCTTCCTACGCTTCTTTTATGCCGGAGAGCAAATAAGAGATAACCAAGGAGCCGTCTCTATTTGCTTAAATAAATTTGACAACGTGGCGTACCAATACCACTGCCACTTAAACGACTACGACTTAATTTAGAGCAGCTAGATAAAACACCGCCTCATTCACGTGTTTATTCTTGCCCTGTGCAAGTTAAGTTTTGAAAGCTCCCAATTTTCGTCGTGAAAATTTTGGAAAAATACCATTATAAATTCAGGTTGTCAAGGAAAAATAAATCAAAAAGGGAGAACGTCATCCCCTCAATTCATTTTTTACATTTTTCAGTTCGTCAGTTTATCATTACCTCCCGAAAATCGAAGTTAGAATTTTCGAGGGGTCATTGCCTACAATAAAGGCTTGGACTTCTTTGTCCTTGTAAAAGCAAGATTGCAAATTTGTCATTAGCGAACGAATAAAAAAATAGTCAGTGTGACCATAGGTCAACAGGGAGAACCCCCAATATTTCGGAAAATCGAAAATAAAATCTGTCATGTCATCTGGGACATTAGGGAATTTTCCATATCCGTAGTTTTCATCTGTCCCCGTGCTGAGGCATTCGCCTCATTTGTCCAAAGAATAGCAAACCAGGTACGTAATTTTATTACTCCTTTAGTTTGCCCTAAGGATAAGATTTTCGTATTCGGGATTTCTTAATTCATGTTGCCGGGCGTTCGCCACCCGGATATATTATGAATCCCCTAGGAAACAGAGCTATTATGCCGATAGTTAGCCCTTCGGGTAGCGATGTTTCAGGACAATTGGCATTGGAAAAAATAGATGAAAAACGGCGGATGGAAATCCCATTTCCAAGTGGCATCAAAAAGTTTAATTTATGTGTAACCTTCATTACTTTCATAGTCACGGAAAAATAGGAAATTTTCCTAATAACGAAGGACAACGGCGGATCCTTCATCAACAGGAATCAACAGAAGTCAACAGGAAAGAAGAGTGGAAATCAGCTACTACCTGAACATCAACCTCATCGCCACGGAATTAGAAGAAATTTGGCGTTCAATTCCCATTAAGGGGAGAAATCTACAAGTCAACGAAGAAAGAAAACGGACCGGAATTCCACATCTAAGGTTCCACCCACAGGAATCGTAAGTCCGCTTTATAAAATTAAGCTAATAATTATTAAAATAAAAATAAGAGTCATAGAAATATAAATCATTTCATTCACATTTAAAGATTATATTGAAAATCTTCTTACGGAAGTAGTAAGGTCCAAGACCTTCCTTCCCCACCAAAATCCATTCTAGTTCTCTATTATCTTTAGTCAGAGAGTCAAAAATTATCAGGAGAAGGTCAAGTAAATAATTATTATAAGAAATAGTGTAGGTCTGATCATAGTCAGATCATTATTTATCGTCAGGTCGATCGATCCATAAGATACTAATACCAGATACTCGGCCATAGGTTCTTGTCCGAGGCACGGTATCAATTTTTGGTACATATATTTGCAAAGGACTGGGTGTTAATCCAGTAACCGGATTTCCCCCCAACCTCCCTGAAATAAGAGTAGTATTCTATAATTTCCACGAAAAGTTTAACTGCATAATTAGGAACTGGCATTCAGAGGTAGGATATTTATATTTATCCATAAGCCAGCTAGAAACATTTATTAATACGATCCTCGGTTTTCATCGAGCATTAGAACAGACAGGAAACTAAAAATAAGATTCCTTAAAATCCAAATTGCATGACTTCCAATATTCTCCCTAAAATTTTTGCAGGGAACATAGGAGACGCGATTAGATTTTAGCATCGAAATCTAGTTTATCAAATATTGAGCACCTCACAAATCGAAGATTTCATCGAATTATTTTTGTCTATTTGCGATTAAAAGAAACTCGTATTTCTCCCATCACTACTTCATTAGTAAGTATTACCAGGGAAAATTTCGAAGGAAAGTTTCATCAAGCCGTCTTCGACTGGCATAGATATATCGGGATCGCATATGCTACCCCATCAGAAATCACCCAGTTGTTAAAAAAGCCATCAGTTTACTTCGAGTCAAATCCAATTTCCTAAGTAAAATAGAAATTTCAATAAAGATAAGAATCGTATTGTATGCCTGACGCCCTTCCTCAAATTCTCGCAGGAAGAATTGAGGATGCCATTCGGCACTGGCATCATACCAGACCGTCTCCCATATTGAATGAGCCACAAGTCAAAGAATTAATTGATTTCGTGCTCATTCATTTATGATTACAGGAAACCCGCGTTTCTCCCAGAATTACTTCAAAAGTATACGTTAATAGAGAAACTATTGAAATTAATTTTCGAAAGGCTGTTTTGGATTGGCATCGATACAGCGGAAGATTACTTAACTCTTTCCGATATCGTAAAATTGTTCGAAAAAGCAGAATTTCATTTCATTAGTAATCCCATCTGCGAAAACATTCAACATTGTACATGTCATTCGTCATCCGAATAATTTTAGCAGATAGAATAGCAGGTGCCATTAACCACTGGCATCACATCATTAACCCGAAATTGTTGAGTGATCAACAAGTTGGGGAGTTCATAATTCTGTTGAAATTTACCTCAATTTGAGGGAAAATTCAGAAACCCCAGTAGTATCTACATTACAAGCATACTTAAATTTGACAAACTTCGAATTAACTTTTCGGCGAGCAGTCCTCAGTTGGTATCATCATACTGGAAGAAAATACGTCAACTTTACACAAGCCAATCATTTGATCAGATTGACTTCTAGTTGCTTTCAAATAAACCCGATAAACCTCAGATGTTAAATTAACACCGATAAATTGGGTTCAAATTGAGTGAAGTGACAGTAATTACGAATTCTAAGCATTTGCCCAACTCACGGGCAAATGTCATTTGTAACCAACACCGAATTAAATCATTGGATCAAAAAGGGCATAACATATTGGGAAAAATACGTAGGTCGGCATTATCTTAAACGCCATCAGGTAGACGGGCTAAATATCAAACTATCAGCTATAAGCTATCAAACTACTTGAAACTTCGATCGACTCATAGTACATCAATAGCCACATACATCCCTCACTGAAATCTCTCTAACTTTCCAGCAAAGTCGAGGCACTCAGTGCTTAATTACCATCACATTTAGGACTTTTTAGTATCTAACTGAGCCTCAAATAAATTTACTGCCCCTCATCATTTATTTGACGAATTTTAAACGTTAACTTCCCTAAGATATCTATATGTACTTCGGTACACCCAGTGAGATCAAAGACCAATTCCTAGCTCAGGTCAATCATTGGTATATTCTTAAAGGGTTTAAAACCCATACCCAGCTCCCAAAAAATATATTCATTAAATTCGTATAAGCCCATTTAGGAATACAGGAAGACAGACATTCCCCAGTAGCGACCACGCATACGCGTTTAACTCACATCAACTATTTAGATCTTTACGCGGAGGCAGTGTATACGTGGTTCTTTACTCGTTACGAACATCCAGAAGCAACTGTGCGTACGAATCAATTCCTATTATTGGCAGCCGCCCATGAAAAATTTGCACAAATTAGTTGAAACGATAGAAACTGAAAACTAATATTGGCAAATCGTGAGGAACACAAAAATTTTTTTGTCTCCACGATCAAGTGGGGAACTTCATTAATTTTGTGCTAAACCAGTTGGGACTCCGAGCAAGTCGGAATTCTCCAATTGCTGTTTCGTTTCCACACCTAAATTCCAATACCTACTTAGAAAAATACTGTTAGTCTTTTACCAGCCGTGACAGTATTAAACCATCATCGATAATAAATATTTCGTTTGCCATTTCTTTTTCCAGAAGACTCAGACCCTTTTGTTTCCCTTCGGAATTAATTAATAACATTTAACCGTTACATATGTATAGGGTTAGAAAAACTCATTCTGCCCGTTAAATCGTTCAAAGCATAGTACTGTGGTACCGGAGATACGGACGTAGATACCTAATCCGACTTTAATTATTCGGTTTTTTCGTTTTTGTGTTAAATTACATTAGGGAACAGTGCATCGGGAGGGAACGTTCAAACGCATTCATTCGAAGACAGTGGGAAAGAATGTGGACTGAAATTAAAGTAAAATCCCAAGGTCTTAGACCTCTTCACCGTCAACTTTGTTAAAAGAGTGACCCTCCCCAAAATAGTCATATCTTCTCGGTTTAAAAGGATATTAATGAATTACTCAAAATATTGTAATTGCAGTTTTTGAAATTCGGGAGTCAAACAGCTTCTCGAATCTCAACTACATCAGTCTTCGTAGGAAACATTTAGAAAAATTCGGAACGCAATCAGCGTCTCGTACCTTACCACGGCTTGTAGGTCAAAAGATCTAAAAGACAGGTCAAATAAACATTAATATATTGAGAGGTTAAAAACTAAATTAATTTTTCTTATGTTTGAGTAAACTTTATTTAGAGTTCATGCAAATCGTACCTCTTGAACAGTACTACGCTTTTGCGATTGACGTCATATATTGGTTTTACCAAAGAGGTCGAACGTTAACCACTCTCGATCACCTATTTATGGTCATAATAATTTATTTCGCCGTTTTCGACACGGTGAACGAATTCTTTCCGGAATTGGCGATTCAGGAACTCAATAAATCGTTGGCTCATCTCGGATTATGGGAATAACTTGAGGAAAGCTTCACGCCCCATAAATCCACCACCGAGACGCCAAGGATTTACCCTGTATCCCCACGGAGACGAACAAATAAATAAAGTTTCAACAAAAAAAAAAGATTTAAATAAAAATTCCCACTTTTGAAAAATATAACTTCCACTAATCATTATTCCAAAATTGTGAGAACAGGT
Organism: Dicyrtomina minuta; assembly: GCA_949802685.1. Classification (NCBI taxonomy): domain Eukaryota; kingdom Metazoa; phylum Arthropoda; class Collembola; order Symphypleona; family Dicyrtomidae; genus Dicyrtomina; species Dicyrtomina minuta. The sequence goes on along the minus strand of OX461809.1, from coordinate 43,265,936 downwards.
GGAGGTCCGCGAAAAGCTTCAAGCCGTCTCCGGCCTCATCACTAACTTGCGAGTGTTCCTAAATACACCCACCTACACCAGTCCGTTCTCACAACCGAAAAAAGAAGAAATTTACCTTTCAAAACTAGTTTCCTCAAGAGCAAACAGCCCGAAGCGCACGGATACTAATAAATCCGACACTCACGGACTGATTCTTACACACCCATATCCCTATTTAAAAGATTTAGAACGGCAATAGCCGATTGTCTCAATTCATTAAATATAATTGACGATACTAGGAAAAATAACAAAATCAGTATTCGGTTCATGTAAGAAAAATAAAAAGGTATGACTTAGGAGTTTACCATTTTACTTAAGAGTTAATAATAAATTAGTTAGGCCTTCAAATTTCTTAAAAACTCCTCGGAGCTCAGAAAAGAATCTTAGGATTCATAAAGTCAATCAGTAACGATTCACGACTCCCACTTCACAATGGGTGATGCAAGAAATACTGTAATTTCTATAGTGGATCTAAATAAGACTGACCCTGAGGAGAAGTCTATCAAGGTCCACGCTTCACGGAGTCGTTCCCAGATTAATGCTCACATGAGACACCGGTATCAAAACCGACTCGTACCTTAGAAACAAATCGACCGCATGCTAAGCGCATTGGACGATGAATTCTATAAGGGCATATTGAATTTTGCTCATATCTATAATTGCTCTTTATACATAGCTGTAAGAAATTACTTACACATCCCAAATAATCAAAACGTAGTAATGGAAACTACGTCAACTCTCTCCAGGGATGAACTTTACCCCAAGGAGCGAGCAAGGAGCGATTCCTCGGAATCATTCCGACCGTACTCGACGTTCACAACAACGGGCAACTGTAGTGAACCTTCTCAAACACAAATAATACAGGAGATTGGACAACGGCGCCGAACACGGGCACCTTCTCCAACCTCTCCACTCTCGCAACAGCAGCTTCGAGCTGCGCTCGCGTCCGTGAATCTTGGGGAAACCCAGGAATCGCTGAGAAAGAGCCAAAGGCCTTCGCATTTAATACATCCACCATCCATTCCAAACAGGGTAATGCACTCTGTACAATATACGGGTACAGCGAAAAGTTCGCGTTCCTTGAATCCGACAGAGGGGGGCTTCGAAACATTTGGACCCCTTCAATCACCTCTTAAAAATTGTACGGTTTTTGCAGAAATAATGGACCATGTCCTAAATAAATCGGTCAAATTAGTACTCTTTCAGACGTTACCTAATACCCCCTACTTAACAGGGGAAACTGCTCAATACATGGAGGTAAATCCATGCGACGTGGCTCCCAGTTCACCAAGTAGTGACGATTCCGACGACGATGTTGCATTCAACTTTAAATTCATCAACAGCGATGACATTATCACAAATGATGATATTTTTACGATCCCCGATGAGGGATCCCTTCAATACGTTCGTACCTTTACAAAAAGGGAAATGGAAATTCGTAGGATTTTACCAGCCAAAAATAAATACGGTTGCGATATCGACGTTGAAGCTCTCATTGACACGGGAGCCACAATTAGCACAGTTAGTCCCAGTAATCTTTGTAAATTAGATCTTTATTCGAAAATCCAACTATGTGCGCCCATACGGGCTATCCTATCAATTAATAATGGGAAAAAGCACATAATAAAGAAATTTGCATTTCTCATAATATATATAACGGAATTTAAAAAGTGAATAAGGTGGGGATTCTTCGTCATCGAAAAAGCCAGTGATCACCTGCTTTTTGGCATGGATCTCCTAAGGGAAAATCGCGCACACATAATATGCCATGAGGGTAGAATAATTTTCATGCCTTGTGACCACGACGAAGAAAACTCACCCCCACTCCCAAACCTAAGCAGTTCAATTCCCACCTACCTACGAACAACCAAAGCTAAAAGACTAAAGGTTATGAACTAACCTTACTTAATAATAATAAAAATATAACCAATATAATAATAAAAATAACAATAATAATTTAATAATTTAATAATGCAAACGGATCGCATTGATACGGAATTAAATATAAATTCCGATTCATTACTTGTAGTTAACCCCGTAATATCAATTTTAGGATTTCCACGAAACTGTCAAAAACCTCCTTTAGGGAAAAAGTATAGAAATTACAATAACTAGGTTAGGTACATCAGACATGCTCCAAAATCCTACAGTCATATCTCAAAAGTTTCAATAAGTAATGGAACAAAGACTCTATCAGGTTTGGCATGGAAAAGCATTGAGGAATGCGAGAGCTCAACAGAATCCCACATATAAGTGTAAAGAAAGGAGTCAATGATTGGCATCCAGTAAAAGAATATCGGGAAGTAAACGAAAGGGTGAAGTCTATAGCAGCTCCCATACCCTACCTTAAATAGCTTATTTTCAAAATTGTTTGAATGCACTTAATTATGTAATGTAAATATTGTAAATCCCTCAGAACAGATTCGAGTTCGTAAACCTGATCAAAATTTTTCAGCCTATATCAACCATATGGGAGTCTTTCGACCCCTTTGACTTCCGTATGGATATCTTAATTCTGGTACTTGCTTTTAACAAGTCATGAATAAAATTTGGTATCCTTTATTATGTGATTTTCTAGCCTCGTATGTCGATGACACAAGCTTCGGGGGTTCAAGCTTTAGCCAGATGCTTAAGAGGTTGGAACAGGTTCTTCACACTTGTTTGAAAGCAAACGTAAAATTAAAACCCTCCAAATGCTTCTGTGGATATGCTTCCATTATTTTATTCGGACATAGGGTTAGCGCCAAAGGTATAGAAATAGATAGTGAAAGAGTTAAGGTCATAGCAGAGTATCCATATCCCAGGAACACTACCTAAATTCGGAGGTTCATAGGCATCTCCAACTTCTTTCGCCGCATGATTAACGGGTATTCTCACGTGGCTCGACTTCTCTTCAAACTTCTCATGAAGAACTCTCCGTTCAATTTCGACCAAGAATGTCGGAATGCGATCGACAGACTAAAACAGCTTATCATTGACGCTCCTCTATTAGTCTTTCCAGTTTCACATGGTAAATTGGAACTCTGGTCAGACGCCAGCGATTATTGCGTCGGTTCTTGCCACGTCCGTTTTGGATGGGTTTAGAAGGCCTCTTGCCTTTAACTCACATCTACGCACCGGTCCGCAGCTAAAATGGTCTACTCCAGAAAAGGAGTGATACGCAATCATACACAGTCTCTCTAAACAACACTCATTAGTGTTAGGCAGAACCATCAACGTCTTTACTGACCATTCTGCGTTGACATCAATCCTTAAAACTTTGGAGACCCATCCGAGACTCATACGCTGGAGCTTATTATTAAGTTCATACGACATAAAAATTTATCATATCAAAGGCAAGAATAACAAGATGGCTGATGGTCTGAGCAGACCACCAAAAGATATCCCTACTCAGGCATGGAAGGGACCGGAACCTGATACCACTGTCCATATTCGTAGTCTTTGGGACGCGAAACTGGTTCATCCGAACCTCGCCACCCTTGACTTAGATCATGAAATATTCGCAAGCCAAAAGCGAGATCCCAAATGTCTCAAGATCATTAACTCATTAGAAAAAGATAGGGCAAATAACTATAAAGGCGAAAATAAATTTCGAAAGGACTACCAGCTCACTGAAGAAGGACTTCTCCAACGAATTAACTATGATCCCACAGGTCCGATGTGGCTAACCGTTCTTCCATATCCTTTATCAGAGGAAGCAACCCAGGACTTCCATCAAAAATCCCACTTAGGCGATGAAAAGATTTTCCAAATCATGAAAAACAAATTTTGGTTTTTCAATATGCATCGCATATTTCTCAATGTTTGCCGCTCTTGCGAAACTTGTCAGAGGTTTGCGAGAATTAACCATAAGAAAATGGGACCCCTTCATGTAATGATAACTCCACAAATCCCATTTCATAGGATTTCGGTAGATCATATGGGCCCCATTAATAAAACTTTCCGAGGTAACAAGTACATCTTAGCTATTTTAGATCAGTGTACTAGGTATCTCTGGTTATTCCCCTGTAAATCCACAAGTTGAAAAAAATTTCTTAAAACATTTCATTTTATTTGTACAGGAGCATCATCCTCATAGTATAGTTTCAGATAATGGTGGAGCCTTTGTAGCAACTGAGTACATCCAATTCTGCCTCGAGCAGAATATAACTCGGATCACCATGGCTCCTTACCACCCAGCTTCTAATGCTTATTGCGAAAGAGTAAAATCTACTTTCAAGAGCATACTCAAGAAGCTACAGTTTGAAAAAAAAATCACTCGGATCTTAAACTCCCAAGCATACAAGACTCATATAATAATGCCCCACACTCTAGTACCAAATTCACTCCATATTTCTTAATGCATGGCATCAGCCTGCCCAATACTAATCTCAATTTACTAACAGGACATCTGAATCCTGAGTGGGATTTAGAACAACAACAAGTTCGCAATGGCGAATTATTTAGTCTAAGAATGCAGGCTTTCCAGAATTCCTGTGAAAGTCAATTAAAAAGAAAATTGGCGTTTGATAAACGCTTCCTAGCTGTACGATTCGAAATTTGAGACTTGGTGTGGAAACGCAACTACAGGCGCCCACTGGGTACTAAATCCAAATTCGTGATGAAATACACTGGGCCATTTAAAATTTACAGTGTGAATGAAAATATTCATTCATACTTTCTATGTCCACACACTGAAGACATTAATGTCTTCCTACCCGAGCGAACGCTCTGATTGACCCATGGTCATAATTTAAGGAAATATGTTTAAAGTCAGCCTATTCCGGCTCTGGAAGAATCCGACGTAAATACCGACTGGCTAAATAATATTAGACCTGTCGCAGCGGAGCATGCTTTTATAGCCGAACCGCGTTTGGATCCTACAGATGATCCTCCCATCTTAATGGTGTTCCTATTGTGGATGTCCTTTCTCGTGGGGATTTTACCACTCCGGAAAAACAACCGATGCAACAGGACCCCCCTCCACAACCGGAGGAACCCACACCTAAAGAGCCTCAGGCTACGGTACAGAGCGACAGTGGCTCATCTTATGTACCTCATCAGAGTATTAGAGAGACAGACGGTTCACATTTCTCATGGAATGTCCGTACTCAATTACCCATAAGACAAAAGGCAGACAGTGCCCCTCCACAATTTGGACCCTCGCGTCCATCTTTTGTGAACATGTCGGCGTTTAGTAAAACGCCTGGGGGTGTAGTCAGGGATGGTCTGATTTTAAACCATCAAAATCTAAAAGAATGGACACATCGGGTCTCAGAAGCAGAGCAGTTCTCGGCCTCGTCCATAGAAACACCAACGAGATTAGAAAAAATAGTGCAACCAGAACGAACAGGCAGAAGTGACGCCACAAGCTCGACTGGTCCAGTTAGACTTCCGGCTGCTCCAAGTGATATGAGCAGTACAGAGAGCTCCGACACCGAGAGCGAACCCTCCGTACACGGAAGTAGAATAAATGTAAGTCCAGATCAGAATAACAATCAGGACTTACCCACACAAGGAATCCCCGAAGAAAGCCTAAGAGAAACCCTTCAAGAAGACATTCCTTCCCCCAACCAAACTCAAGGCACAAATACGGCCACGGTCGGGGAAATAAATCTCAATTCAATGCATCCTATGGGGAATATACCCATAAGAACCCCACAAAACCCTTTAATACAACCCACAAAATTTAAATTAAATTATAAATTTAATAAACCACAAGTTCAAGAGCTAAATACACACGTTGAACAAACACCACATAATAACACAGGTAATAATCTTTGTATCCCATGAAGTGGAGGGAATAGTCCAGTTGTACCATTCAATTCTCTCTCTTCCCTAAAATAAATAGAAAATGGTCATCTTAGTGTAGGTGAAGAAGTCGTAAGCCCAATAGCTCCGAATCAATCCGAATAGTTAGATGCATGGGAAACATGCATACAAACATTTCCAACCTAATTCCGACTCCCTCGGATTCGGAATAATAATAATCCCCAAAACAACCTTAATCCCAAAATTAAAAGGGGATTCACGATCTTGATTCCCGTGTCATTATCGGATCCCTATCTAATTCTATCATGGTCACCTATAAAGCACATTCAGCTCCCGAACCTCAAGAAGAATTTCTTGAGTGTTTCGCAGGTTAATCTCTATGAACGCCGGAGACCAGACTTCCCCAGGCTCCTACTACCGAATCAATCCCATAAAATAAGCTTCTCAGGGCTTTGCCTGAAGCAGATTCGGCTCCTGGATTAAGGAGAATTCCTTAAATCCCCAGAAAAATGTTTATGAACACCGAACACCCAAATATTCCATAGGTTCCGATCGCTGAATCATTTCCCCAAATTAGCTTCAATTCAGGTATAGCCATGACAGGAAAAGCTTTTCCCTGGGAAACCGATGCTTACATGGGGGATCGCGGCCGTGAACCTCAATCTCCTTCCCCACCATAAAATAATGTTAAGAAAATTTAATGAAATAAAATAAAAAATATGAAAAATTAGTTAGGATGTAAGTTTAATTCCCATAAAACAATCTGCCGCAGTAAACAGATGGAGATTTTGCTCAGCAATAGCGATGAAGGAAACTTCCCCTCTGACCAGGAAGATTTTTGGTTAGAACCTGATACACAGAAATTCAGGTTTCTTCCACACAGTCCTACTCCTACAATAAATTAAGACCCTGATCCAATTCTTCCTTTACCAGCAACTACAGACTCGGAAGCTTCCTCAGCATCCGCCTCTGCCCGAAACGAGAAAGGTCTCTCATCCGCCGAAGGCAAAGCCAACGGGCGACCAAAGACTCACGGAGACGGGGTCATTGAATTAAAGATATAATTGCAAAATTAGGGAAAGCCCTAAGTTTATAGAACATTACATAAAAGAGGATAATAGGCATATCTATAGAGATTGCCCCCTTTTTAAGCCTCCTAAGAAAAAGCAAATTCAACGGGAATTCAGAGTTTAGAGTTTAGGGTTTAGAACAAAAACGAACTATCTTACATTAAAAACTTAAAAATAAAATTAACGTAAAACCAAAACTCTAACTTTAAAATTAAAATGTGCTTTATACGCGAACATTCAGTGCTTCACGCGGGGAGAAAAACCTTTAGTGATCAAAAGTGTACAATTTTATTACACATGACTTTCTCTTTCCCCCTCTCTTGGTACAGATGTCTTTGTCCTTGTTTTCAGAAAGTGAGGGTAAACAAGTCAGTATTTTAACTCCTACGTCGACTTCGAAGCGAATTTGCCCCAGGGGACGTTACTTCAAAAATCGCCCCGATCCACCGGTTGAAACCGATCTAAATTTTACTTGGGAATGGGGACCTCCCCCGAAAATTTCCGATGAAGAATCTTGTCGCCGTAAAATCGAGTATGAACAACGACGTCGTGAAAATCCAGAATGGAGAGCCCTATCCTCTGGGAGGCCAGCTTGTCTATGGAACCGTGTCCTAGTACTTCATCCAGCAGGTCCCGAACCAATCGCAGGACCCTCGGGAGTGCAAAAACCTGTTCTTCGTTCGCCTCTACAGGAAGTTTCTCTCAATGCTCCAATAATCTCGAAAGAACAAGTCCGAAGCGCCATAGCATCGGCCAGCAACCCAGATGCTCAGATTTCTTATTTGCTTAAATCAGGGTCGAAAACTCTATTAGCTTCTGAAAACTCAGGGGCTTAAAACAAAGACTCATTAGCTCCAACACGATTACCTGTCAAATCAAAACCGGGTCCTTCCAAATTTAGCGATCCGCCGTCTCTTGCACTTCTACTGAAACCAGCAAAAGCAGATAAAGACTCTTCCTCCATTAGGGAACACCACAGTGAGCATGAACCAACTCCACAACGACATCGATTTAACCTGCAATCTCCAACGATGACGGGAATTCGCCTTATTCATCTTGGAGCCATGCCCTAAGTTGGTAAATGAGTTCCTATTCAAGGTATTGGTCAAATATTTCATAATCCTCCAAAACAGGAAAAATTTTTGATAGGATCAGGGAAAGATCTAATGACTTCTACTCATTCAAAGCCATAACTTCTGAATTAATCCCAGAACTACCGCCACTTAACCCGAGAGCAATCGTAATCCGAATGCCAACAATTCCAGACACCGCCAGGCCTCAAGTTACTAGTGCAGAAATGACCGCGGTAGGCATAAGACAAATGGCCATGGCCTCGGCATACCAAGTATTCCTACAAGAACAATTTCAAACAATAGTGGCAAATCCAGGAAGTCGTTTCCCCTACCGCATCCGCTTCGAATTCGACCCGGAATTCCAATTATATCTGTTACCAAGGTTCTTAAACCAGCAGAACCCTGCCTTGGGAAATTATCACTTTAGGAACCTCATGACGATGCATGTCATCAACCTAAATGCACGTATATCGTTCATACCAACTCATAGAAATATGGTCCCACAGGAAGCACTGGTTATCTACATCCCGATAATAATTCCACGAATACAGCTGGAAATCGAAGATCGTAGGCCATCGATCCCGGAACATCAATCAGCAGGCAGTGAAATTTCACTACTTGGCTTAGGGAGGGGGGTTTGAGAGTTGTTTAAATGTTCAAGGTATATGAGTTTGCTTTCGTTTATCTGTATCAGTTTAATACTGATGGAGACAGATGCGATAGCAGTAATAGACGACATGAGTCAGCTCAATGCCGAGCGTGAGCATGAACATAATATGACAACTCAATATAACTTTCCAATCCATTCTGCAAGTAGCTGCTGTACTTTTCCTCGTGGAGGATTGGAGGGCTAACTGGCGGGGTGTGCAAGCGGGCGTAAGTATTTCATTTAGTTAGAGCGTGATGAACTCTGCCTACTTGATCGATACCCAACCGCTCCTCCTCGCCCAAGAGCAATCTTGGGCGGAAAGTTGAAATAGCTCCTGAATAAGGATACTAAATAAATTATCTCTAAGTGGTCCGCAGCAAGTAGCGACTTATCCAAATACTACAAGTGTAGGTAATTAAAGTAAAGTAAAATACGATGCGAAGCCCAATGCGATTTAGTATAATACTACTTCGCGGGAACTTCAAATCACACAGTAAAGTTGAGTGGGATATAACCTCAGGTTGAAAATCTCTAAACTCATACATACATACATACATACAGTGAAATTTCACCACCAGGATTACTTCCACAACCACAACAGCACCCCGTAGCTCCAGCTCAACTGCCAGTTCAACAACCAGCCCAAATTCGTCCAGCCAAAGCTGAAGAAGCACCCTCCTAAGAGAATCCCTAGGAGCCTGAAGAATCTCAAAGCTCCCAGTAAAGCACACCGAAAGAATGAATTAATTCCCATAAAGATAAAATAACTACGTTAAAAACAAATAACTTCGTAAAAATAAATAAAAATATATCCGGTTAAAATATATTTTCACAAGACCCGGGATATCTACGTTAAAACTAAAATTATATTTTTGTTGCTAAAATAATATTCTCATAAAAATTAAACCCTCATGACTTTTTATAAATTAACGTGAATGAATTACGAAAGAAAAACCTCAATTAGAGCCGTTTGACTATGTTAGATTTATTATGTTTTTCATTATCTCAGAAAACTCTTTAATACGCTTGAATTCCTGAAAAGTAGAAAGAAATGTACCGCTACGCATAGTGAACTAAGTCGTAGGGTTAACTAGTTTTTGATTCAAATAATTTTTGTTATTATTTCATCTTCTGATATTTTCTCTTAAAAGCTTAATTAATTCCGTAACCCCAGTAGGGGAATTCTGTGTCTAAACATCAGCATAGGATTAGTTCAGGGATTAATTAAGGAAACCCAGAATGTTAGCCTTTCTATGCATTAGCAATTAAGACGTAGGAGGTTAGCTAGGTTATAATTTTAGTTCAACGACAATCCTTTATTTTTGTTGTCAATTAATATTTTTTTGATCACTGATTTCGACCCAGTCAAGAGAATCTGGTCGGAATCAAATCTAAATCGTTCACGATGGGTATTGATTACGATTATTAGCCTTGACTGTGCATCTGTTTCTGACAGACGGCCAGTCAAGGTAAAAAAGTTATGACGTTTCCTAGGATAGACAAAATTTATAAGTTTACGTTATGCAATGAATTTATTCGATGCCATTTTGTTGAGAAAGAAAACAAAAAACAAAAAAACAAAGGTTTCCAAAAATGAATCCAAACCAGGTCCGAAATTCGTTTCTTTATTGGTCAAAGATCAATGTGAAGTAAAACACGTTAAAAGTTAAATTATAACCAGGTCCAATAATCCATTATCAATAAATAAAAATCTAACTCATGAAACGCGTGTCGTGTCTTCTATTCTGTCTTTTTAGCCACCCTCCGTGGGGACACGGAGGATTAAAAGGGGATTGTAAAAAGGGAATAGAATCCTCAACACGCGCTCCTACAGGTTCTCCCCAGATCTTTCAGACAGCATCGGCCATCTGACAGAAAAGGAGCGAGATCCATGGGAGAAGATAACATGAAAATATGACTATATGCGATCTTTCGATCTGATGCGGATTGACCAAGAGATGGATCAAAAAAAGGACGCTGCCCTGCGGCCAAAGATGCATCTCGAGGAAAAGAAGCAAGGAAGAAGGAGAGCTCAGCATGCTTCGGCAGTCGGATTTTCCTCTTCAGCACGGACTGAAGTTCGATTTTGCTCTTCAAGCACGACTCCACGAGCGACTCCTCAAGAAGAGAGGAATTCAGAATCTTCTTCATTCATTTTCTTTTTCCTAAAATTATATTCAGTTTTTGAAATGAAAAATACTCATCGGAAGGGAAGGGAAAACATGTTAACCCCAAAAGGCATAAGACGTTTAAAAGGGGATTGCTCCTACAATGTATGTTGGTATAATCGTAAAATCAAAGAAAATAGAAAAAGTTACTGTTGTGAAAATCTATATATAGTAATTTTCCTGTGCCACGTGGTTTCCATATTCTCCGCTCTCTTCTGTGAGTTCGCATTGAGTTTATTCTAATTATCTTTCGAGGTCGATAGACCATAAGTTAAAATGTAATAATCAAAAAGAAAAATTAATATTTGTGAATTACCTGTACTTCAATTGGACCTAGATTCGGAAACTATAAGCACTGCTCTCGCAGTGCGCGTAAGAAATCATTGTAAAAATTACCATTGTAAAATTATTCATGTGTGGACGAAAACCTAAAAAGAAAAACAAAAATAATTATTATAATATTTTAAATCATTAACTCTTGAGCTCCCGGCCTTCTGCCGAAAGGAGAAAACCGTATCGTTTCATGTTGAATTATATTTTCATTTGCCTTTTTCGAATTAATATAATATTATCCTTAAAATTACCTCTCCTCTTCGATTGTTCGTGTTCTCAATTAATTTGCAAACTTATAAATTGATTCTTATCCTCCGCATCCTTAAAAATATAAGGAAAAATGAATTATAAATTAATCGAATTTAGTATAACCTGATCGGCATAAAATATAGGTGTTAAGTGAAGTTCTCCGGGACTCCCCACACGTAATAATAGGGATTTGGCCCCGTTCATAAAATAATAGAGATTCTTCGTATAAGATTTCACCTAAAATATTGAGGAAAAATTAACTAAGCTTAAATCATAACTATAAATAGGTATAAATAGGATAAATAAAACTTACCTTCGTAACTATATTTGAGATTCTTGGCTGTCCGCGGCAGCCGAGCTTCTCCCCCTTTTTATGGGTCTTCGGCCTACTCCGGAGTAGTGGACACCCCCTTCATAAACTATATCTACCATCTGACATTAACTAAATTATAATTAAAAATAAAAATATGGGTGTAAAAACAAAGAAATCATCAATTCATCAATAAAATGGGGAGATAAGTCCCCAAGCGCTAACATAAGGAGGTAAGGTAAACTCGGGAATGGCCTCCCACCCGCTCACCAAACCGGGGGAGTATACCATTCTCGTTTTAACAGTGTCGTGATGGGTGTTATGCCTTCAGGCCGCTATACTGTGACATTACATACATAAATATTCTTATTGCCCAACATTTCATAAATCATCACTTAATCTCACAACACTGTGCACTTCAGTAACCTAAACAAGATTTGGAGGGTGGGGGAAATATCCCCTGTTGCTTATCGGGGGAAAATGTCCGGAGAGACAGTGGCTGGGGGGAAATGTCCAGAGATACTTTGTCCTACAACCGCATTACCACTACGATATGCCGAGGAACGACCAGCTACATATACGACCCTCACTCGCTCATTTAGCTGACAGTCCACAATAGATTTTTACAAAATTCTGGTCTAGTATTTACTAAAACTGAAATACATCTGCTCTGAGATCTAGGGTTGACATTTAATGAATTCAATAAAATATTCGGTCCAAAATAACACAAACCAATAAACTAGCTTACATCAGCCGACATTATAAACGCATTATTACAGCATAACTGTCAGCGAAATGATAGGTAAATACTGACAAAAATCCTTTGCTTGCCATCATTTTCACTAAGCTGTGTTAGGGTGGTAGCAGAGAACAAGTTACTGACTCCCATGATTATCTGCATAAATCCAGCAGTGTCCAAGTGTGTTACAATTGTAACTGCAGCTAATTTGGATATTGAAAGTTTTAACATGAATTCAATCAAACTCAAAATACTAACAGAAACGTGGACTAATAGTTAGAGTTTAAAGGAATAATGTGGAATCTTTGCATTTTGATCTGCGTGAATAGTGAAAGATCGTTTATAAATGATATATTTTCATTTTTTATGTTATAACACTAAGAATTTTGCAAAACAAAAAAATAATTGAATTTTTTAGAAAGGAAACAAAACTTCATTTTAAATATATTAATCCATCAATCATGAAATCCATTTTTAATTTAATTATATAGCAATGTCAAGTATCACTAATTGTTATAGCCAGGTAGAAGTAAACGATTTCTTATTTAAATAGTTTAAAAAAAAATCAAAAAATTATTTCCTCTTTGCCAGAATCGAAACCTAGTCGCACGGATTTACTGCTAACGCCTTGCGCATGGCGCTAGTCAGCTTGTTTAGGGTAGTGGGTTATTTAAACTGCCTATACCACTTCAGGAATTCTAACGAAATCCCGCGTTACGCAGCCACATTCTGAAGCTGAAGTGATTTTATTATATAGTCTTAGTCTATATAATAATGGGACGGGAAAAAAGAGAGTTGGTAATAGGTGGAAATATAATAAATCCTTTGAATCTATACATGAACCGAAAAAAAGTATTGCCCAAAAATTGGAGAAAGTGTTATTATAGCAACAGATCTCAACTGCAACATTTCGTATTTTGAATTAGAGGACATGAAACACAGTAATTTACCCGACAAAAATATGTCTGGCCTGCTTGATTCACAGAAAGAAGCAGCTAAAAAAATTACCATCAGGGAAAAGGACGACCCAGTGCTATTATTAGAACCATAGAAGCTCTTCAAATGTGTGACATTCCAATAAAACGGATATAATTAACCATATCCGCCATTAACGTACCAAAGTCAACACTTCAGTGATATAAATAAGTGATGTCTTCGATGTCTCGAATGGTGCAGTACACGCAACAACATTCCAGAAAGCAAAGATAAACCATATTTGGTTGCGTATAATGCTGATGTGACTGAGGGCGAGAATCAATGCATTTATCAAGTTGCAATTTCAACTAATCAACGTTTGCGTTTGCTGAAACACCGTAAAAAAGCGAGGTAGACCAACAAACGCAAGTCAAAAACCATTTGTGCTTAGTTTTACTGTGGATTCATGTATCATATTTTTTTATCATTTCACCTTTAAAAATCAATAAACTTTATCATCAATCATTATATCAAAACGTAAAATATCTCTCCCGCTTATTGCTCCAAAAGACCTACTGCCAAATCCGTTAGGACTTAATTAACATCCAATTCCCACCCCCCCCCATACTGCCAATGCCAATTTACACCCAGCCTTAAAGTACCGTTTATTCTATTATAGTACCCGCGTACTATTTAAATTTGGACATCTTAGACCCGCGTGCTATAACAGACCCGCGTGCTAAAGAAATTGTACAAATTCCTACTTTATGAAAATTATTTTCTCCAGCCATCACCTTGGAAACAACAAGATTATCAAAACAGATATTTTATTTACAAATAGATTTTAACAAAAACAGTTAGATAATTTAAATATAAACCTACTGACGTTTTAATTCCACTTTTTCCTTCCTCCCCACCCGCGTACTATTCAAGAGACCTCTCAGACCCGCGTACCCTGGCAAATGCATTTGTTGTTAAAAACAATACTTACTGTCCCACTAGTAATACTGACATATCTAGATTTAGTGATGCTCTTGATTGTGATATACCTCTTTTATTCTCAGCAGTGACTGCTACTGAAGTTGCTACCTTAATCAAGGAAACAAAAGGTAGTACTTCAGCTGGCCTGTTGAATGTACCCCCTAAAATATTAAAGTTGTGTTCAACACAATTTGCTCCAGTCCTGGCTGAATTATTCAATTTTGCTTTTAAAACTGGGGAGTTTCCAAGTGACTGGAAAGAAGCAATTGTAACCCCAATTCTAAAAGCAAACGCAAACAAGTATGTCTCTACGTCGTATAGACCTATTTCAATACTTCCATTTTTGTCAAAAATATTTGAAGCTGTGATATCGCATAGAATTGTAAACTTTGTTGAGGGCAATAAGTTGTTATCCAAATTTCAATTTGGGTTTCGAAAACATAAATCAACTTTACATGCTCTTATTCATTTAACTGATCAGATTTTTAAAGCAATTGAGGCAAAGAAGTACACTGCAGTCCTATTCGTTGATCTTAAAAAGGCCTTTGATACGGTTGTGCACATCAAGCTCCTGCAGAAACTAAAACATAAGTATAACCTGCCTACCTACCTTATTAGAATATTATGCAGTTTTAAAGCAACGTACATTTCGTATTAAACTTGGTACGTTTCTGTCTCAGCAATTTGATTTAAATATTGGTGTTCCACAGGGTAGTGTCTTAGGTCCAGTGCTGTTTATATTGTTTTTTGATGATATTTGTGATGTTCTTAGAACACCATCGCTATATGCAGATGATGTTGGGACTGTCTGCTCTAATGTAAAGATGGAAATAGTTAAGACTGAACTTGAAAATGTATGTAATAGCATTAACACTTGGTGCATTGAAAATGCAATGGAGTTGAGTTTTGCCAAGACGGTATTTATGAATTTTTTCAATCCGAGATCCAAGCGAGTATGTGATTTTGAATTTATACTTTGTAGTAATAACAGAATCATAAAAGTAGAGGCATTTAAATATTTAGGTATTAATTTTGATTGTTATCTTAAATTTGACTCACATTGTAATTTGGTTTTAAAAAAGATAACTTTTAAGTGTTCCCGACTTGTTAAATATAAGCGCTTTATAGATCCAAAACTGTTGGCTATAGTATTTAAGTCCCTAGTGTTTTCCCACATTGATTATGGACTTCCTATATGGGCATCAGCCCCAAAAGTTTTACTGGAAAAGCTACAACATACAATAGACCATTATCTGAAATGCATTATTCTAAAAGGCTATCATTTTAATTTATTGGTAAATAAGCAGCTTGGTTTTCCAAAACGCCGACCTCGGTCAGCTATTGATATGTGTAAACTGTATGAAATGTATAGCTTACTTACTGTGTCAGAGAGAATAATTTACATAACTTTATCGACAACCAGAACACTACTTAAGCAAACTGATGTACTTGACTGTTTAGCTGAAGTTGTTGATAAGAGAGTTAAGACGACCAGAAATAGTTTTAAGCTTATTGTTCAACGGACCTCGTCATTTTACCACAATTCGTATCAATATAGAGCAGTTATGGTATGGAACTCGCTCCCTACCTATATCCACAAAGAGAAAAATTTAAAGGACTTTCAATTTGAACTTGGAAAATGGCTTTTATTAAATCGCGACAATATTTATGTATAATTATATTTTGTAGTTTGTAGTTCCTAGATATATGTATAACAATGTCTTTTCCCGAAAATCAGTGTAATTTCGCTGTGTGATTATGACAATAAAGCAATTACTTACTTACTTACTTACTATTACAGATCCGCGAATTATTAGAATATACGGTACTCCTACTCATAGGATCATATTTCCACTTTTTAATCAAGCTATTTCAGCTTTGTTTTATAAACTGTACGGATTGTAATTACGTTTCTGCATTTGCGGCGTTTCTATAAGCAAATCAATACTTTATTTTGATAATACTTTTACACATAATTAAGCCGTCAATGAATGTCAAATTATGGCCCACTTTTTTTTAATACAATTTTACTATACGAATCCCAGGGCTGGGCATGCAATGGTGCACATTTAGTGAATGCAGTGCCGACAGGTTTTGAAATGCCGATGCCGACATCTCCAATATCAAAAATGTTGTTAGTGTACATTACTAGAGTATCAGCGATCGAGGGAATTTAATCGTCTAGTGTAACCGGTTTTTGTGTCTCATGGTTTTATATAAAAATAGGGTGTTGAAACACACTGGATGAAAGGGTGTATGCACACTTTGATGGGGTCGTAAGTCCCGGTGCACCTTAACGTCCACCGAAACTGAACGTCCTGTGTGTAAATAAGAGAATGGGATAGCTCATTCCTGATTCGCTATGAAGACGTGTCTGAGAGGCTACTTGGTGGCTGGTGGTGTTATAGTCCATTTCAGGGTAATTGAAGTTGATTGGATAATGGAGACAACCGGGTATGATGCGGTTGGGATGAAGAAGAAAGGGTTGAGGCCGGATTCAATAGACTTGAGACCGGGTTAGAGAGGCTGGATACTAGGTCCAATAGACTTGAGACCGGGTTAGAGAGGCTGGAGACCAGGTTGAGGGTTGGACCTGATTTGTGGTCTGGGACCATGTGAGCTGTGAGCCGACTTGGGGCCTGGGACCAGGTGAGCTGAGAGCTGATTTGGGGTTTGGGACCAGATTGAGACTTGGACCTGTTGAGGCTTTGCGACTTGGGTCGAGGTCCAAGACCAGAGTTGAGCTGGGACCAGGTTGGAGCTGCGACCAGAGCTTAGAGCTGGGACCAGAGTTTGAGCTGGGACCAGGTTTGAGCTGGGACCAGGTTGGAGCTTGGACTAGAGTTTGAGCTTGGACCAGAGCTTGAGCTGCGACCAGAGCTGGAGATGGGACCAGAGTTTGGGGTCTGAGGCATCAAAGATAGTAGACCGAAGTTGCGGTAGCGAGGCTGTCTACGGGTGCTGAGGCAGCGAGGATCGCAGACCGAGGCTGAGGTAAAGCTGTGGTGGTAGGCCGGTAAGACGGTGAGTCGGTAGGCTTGTGAGCCGGTGAGACGGTCAGTCGGTAGGGCGGTGAGACGGTATTATTATTATTATTTACCAGGGGTTCAGCCTCTTACAAGACTGACGCCGCCAAGGCCTTATTTATAATGGCCTATTGCAGACTCCCCCTAAAAAAAATCCTTTATGCGAGTCAGTATGTGAGCCTGCCCATGGCACGTGCAAACGCCACGAGCTGACCCACAGATGCCTGACCCAACATTTCCGACGAGAGAACGCAACCACCAAG
The DNA here is from genome assembly GCA_949802685.1 of Dicyrtomina minuta. Taxonomy (NCBI): domain Eukaryota; kingdom Metazoa; phylum Arthropoda; class Collembola; order Symphypleona; family Dicyrtomidae; genus Dicyrtomina; species Dicyrtomina minuta. The sequence continues at coordinate 43,248,370 of OX461809.1, read as the reverse complement.
ATAGTTTCTCACTAATACAAAGGCTGGGCATGTTGTCATGAAGTGAATCGGGTTATCATCCTCCTCCCAACAGTACAAGCACAGTGGAAAGTCCAATACTTCTATCCTCCAGCCATGACTGCCCCAAGCCACATGCCCAGTAACAAGCCCAATCAACCACCTTAATTGATCCCTTGGATATCGTACCAGTGACGCATTACCGTACAACGGTGCCGATATCCAGAGCTTGGCCATCCTAAAATTGCTCAAGCCAGTCCAGTGTCTCTCATGATCACTTCTTGCCCATCCCGCAATAGCGCAATGGACAGCGGAGTTAGGACTGGTGGTATTGGCCTTGGGCTTCACTGCTTAACGGAACTACCACCATGCAAAGCCTTTAACAGCCTATCCGCCTCTTTATTACCCCTGAACCCCGAGTGAGCAGGGACCCATATAAATTCAACTTTGCTACCCTTATCAGCGAGTCTATTGAGACAATAGTGGCAGTCCCCCACAATACTGGAGGCAGTGTAAGGCCTAGATAGGGCACGCAAAGAGCGCTGACTATCACCGAACACCCTGACCGGGAGATCTCTGTGTTATCCTTATCGTATTACTTTAGGTTAACGGGTTAAGGGTTACGCACAAATGATGTCACGTAAATACTCATTTTTGACACCCCCACCTAGCTGTTATCACATTGGCAATAAGTGAACGGGGAAGGGGTTACGCACAAATTATGCCATGTGAATACTACTTTTCGACACCCTACCCAGATTTTATCGTGGCGGGTGTTTTTTTATTTTCTATCGTTTATATCTTATTAAACATTCTTTTAATTACATGTATGTAAATGAAGAATGAAGTCATTCAAACAACGATATTTTACGGATCCGCCTCGATGAGTGTAATCATTGCATACACGATGGTCTTTGAGATAGGATGTTACTGGTCTGCTAGCAGACGCATCGACCTGATTGGTGACGTCATGATTAGACAATCTGAATATTGTCACTCATCCAAATACAATGGGAAAATTCACAAATATTTATAAATTAAAACAATCGATATGCAGCTTGATATGTAGTACGTACAAACACGAGATTTAGTGCATATGACCCATGGGGATCGTCAATAAACAACGTAAGCTAAATACCCCTATTTCATAGATCCATATTTCATCAGTGTTATCATTACATAAGCGTAGATACTATACAGATAGTACGTAGACGACGTCGACAAAATTATCACTTATTTAGTACCGCCTACTCTCATGTCATCACTATAATTTAGAAATGGTCCGTTAGTGATTTCAACAAGATTATCGTTAATTAGGTGCGGCCTCACTTCCATTTCATCACTTCAACTCGGAACTGGTTCATAAATGATTTCAGCAGAGTTATTGCCTAATTAGTACTGCCCCCTCCCATTGTTAATTTATACCTGACGCGGAAATCCTCGTTCTTCAAAGGGTTTTATTGCCTCCCCGCTGTCTTAGTGCTATGTGGTCAAGGACGGTCCATGATTAATGTCAACTAAGTTATCAACTAACACCGTTGTCCAGAGCTTAAGCATCCGTTGGAATGGGTTTGTCTCTTTGTCTGTCAATCCGTAGTAAGCACGCTAAAAATTGCACTCGCACAAATAATTTAATTATATTTAAATTTCAAGAAAAGTGTATGGGAAAAATATTGCAGCATTTAACTTTTAGAGTAACTTTCACCATTGCAATGAAATATTTTTACCTCATAGGTCATAGATCATATTTTATCGTTACCTATGTTATCTTGCTCCGTTGTTGAAGCCAATTTTCGCTAACGCTCAGCATCTACTTCGGGCCCACGGTCCCCAAATCTGGCGCGAAGCGCCGGATTTTTTACATTAACTTAGCTGTATCCCTAAAAAATTGTTACATGGTATTTTGGTACACTGACGTTTCCTACTCGGACTTTTCCTACCAATATGGTTTCTGCACGGACTTTTCGTACCCACGACCAAACCTAGGACTTTTCCTACCCAAGACTATGACTTGTGTAGAAAGAAAATACAAATGCAACATTTATGAATGTACCGTAGTAACACAGCAGCTTCAAAAGAGTTAATGAAATTATTACTAATCATAATTAACACCTAATTTTGAATAACTTATTACAAATAATGGTGACTACAACTAATTATGGTAATACACGTAAACAACCACTAACATCAAAACAAAAAAAGATAGTATAAGACAAAATTTGTGTAGCGATGCAAGCGGTGGGCAACACCGCTTTCCACCACGTCCGCTCTCCAGCCGGAGAGCCAACCAGAGCTCGCTAAATCCTACTCGACTACAGCAGGTATACCCAGCAAGCTCAGGAAAGTGAGGGGAGTTGAACTGAGCTTCCGAGCAGACGAGTACTTTCTCTCACCTCTGGTTGTATATAATTCGTGTAGAATAAACTAGTAATCCGTACTGTTTATTTCATCATTCCTTTACTCATAATATCCAGCATCCCATAGCATCTGGCATATTATTGCATGGTGGCAGCGGCGTGTGATTTACCCTCGACTCCAACATTTGTTGTTTGTGCATTGTGTAACATCCTCGCTACCTAGAAATAACACTGTTTTACCAGTTATACCAGGGATAGAATTGTGCAATGTCCGGAATTCCGTCTCCAGATCAGTTTTCATTTAAGGCCATCGATTGGCCTCGTTGGAAGGGTCGGTTCGAGCAGTACATGACTGTGAAAGAACTCACTGGGAAATCAGATGCTATAAAAATTAGTCATCTTCAGTACCTCATGGGACCCCGGGCAGTGGAATTATTAAATTCACTCGGCCCTTCATCAGATCAAAAATCTAAATACAAAGAGCAGCTGGATCTTTTTGACTCGCATTACAAGAAAAAGACAAATGTCCTCTACGAACGTGTTCTATTTAACCGACGTGTTCAACACCAGACCGAAAGTGCGGACAACTTTATAATGGCGGTGCATGCTCTTGCCGAAAATTGCAATTTCGGCTCTCTCCAAGAGGATCTTATTCGGGATCGGCTCATAGTGGGCATGCGGAGCATTGCATTAAGTGAAAAACTCATGAGCGACAGTGCTAATGATTTAAGCAAAGTCGTGGATGCTCTTCGACAACATGAGGAGATCCAAAAGCAACAACCGGTCATCCATCTTAACTCCAATTCAACTCACGTGGATCATCTTCACCAGCATCATGGCGGTGGTAGAAGCTATCCTAAGAAACAAAAAAAGGGGAAAGGCAAGGGCGGTTCTCAGGGATCGGCAAATTCTACGAATCAGCAGCAAGCTTCGGCGGGGGGAGGCGGTACAACAACCTGCTCCAACTGTGGGGGTCAACCACATCCCAAAACTCAGTGTCCAGCAAAGGGAAAAAAATGCCTCAAGTGTAATGGCTTTGGACATTTCATGAGCGTGTGCCGCACTTCCACTACGGGGGTGCGAGAAGTTGAGGAGGCTGGGGGCGAGGACTCTTCTTCCCACTTCTCCCTATCGGACGAGTCTTTCTTCTTGGATGCAATTATTTCATCATGCGGTGCGTCGAGCCTGCGCAAGGAAAGATGGACTGCTACCGTGAAGGTGGGGGACGTGGATGTCAAATTCAAGTTGGATTCAGGGGCGGACGTCACGGTACTGCCTGAGCTAACATTTCGTGAGCTGATGCCTCGTCAGCGCCTCTGGCCCCCAAAACGGAGCCTGTATGGAGCTGCAAACTACAACCTGGAGACATTAGGTATGTTCTCCTCCACCTTGTGTCACAAAGACAAACAAATCAGACACGAGGTGTACGTTGTTCGAGGGTTGTCTACACCACTGCTGGGGGTGGGCGCTTGTGAAGATCTCAATCTTGTGCAACGCATATGTAAGGTACAGGGGGGATCGGGCGTGCTTCCACAACAAGAGTTTCCGGAATTATTCAATGGATTGGGAAAATTCAAAGAAGAATACGACATCAAGTTGCGTCCCAATGCAGTTCCCTTTGCGCTTCATACTCCTCGTCGCGTTTCCATTCCCCTCATGAAAACTTTGAAATCTAAGTTAGCGGAAATGGTCAAGTCGGGAGTAATACGGCCGGTGGATACACCAACTCCGTGGTGTGCTCCCATGGTACTCACGGCAAAGAAAAGCGGTGCTATCCGTCTTTGCGTGGACCTCTTCCACCTTAACAAAAGTGTTCAACGCGAAATACACCCCATGCCTGTGGTTGAACATACACTGGGACAGCTGTCTGGGGCTAAGTTCTTCTTCAAGTTGGACCAGAACGATGGGTTTTGGCAGGTTCCACTGTCAAAACGGTCTCAACTGCTTACAACTTTTATTACTCCGTACGGACGGTACGCGTTTTGCCGAGTTCCATTTGGCATCACCTCGGCTCCGGAGCAACATCAAAAGAAGATGCAAAAGTTACTGGCGGGGATACCAAAAGTCACAGTTCACACCGACGACATACTGGGGTGGGCGTCAACGATGGACGAGCACGATGCTGTTCTTCGTCAAGTGTTAACCCGTCTGCGGGAGGGAAGGTCTACACTTAACAGTCCAAAATGTGAGTGGGGGGTCACGGAAATATCTTTTCTGGGGCATCGAATTTCAGCCGACGGGATCCACCCTGACGCGAATAGAATCGAAGCCATCACCACCCTCCGCCCTCCACAAAATGTTAGCGAAGTACGTCAACTCTTGGGGCTGGTGAACTATGTAGGTCGGTTCATCCCTAATTTATCTACACTCCTGGCTCCGCTTAACGAGCTTCTTAAGAAAACCAATGCGTTTCTATGGGGTCCAACACAGGAAAAAACCTTTCAGGAACTGAAAAGGCTCCTCTCATCCGCCCCAGTTCTGGCGCTTTACGACCCAGAAAGGAAAACAGTGGTATCTTCGGACGCATCTTCCTATGGCCTGGGAGCGGTACTACTCCAACAGGGAGAAGACGGGTTCTTTCGGCCGGTGGCTTACGCATCACGTACAATGACGGATACGGAAAAGCGTTACGCTCAAATTGAGAAGGAAGCTCTAGCACTGACTTGGGCGTGTGAACGCTTTACGGATTTTCTTACTGGGTTGGAGTTCTCGGTGGAAACGGACCACAAACCACTTGTTCCAATTTTCACCTCGAAGTCACTGGACGAGCTCACCCCTCGCATGCAGCGGTTCCGGATGCGGATGTTTCGGTACACCTTTGGCATTTACTACAAGCCGGGGAAGGAACTACTTGTGGCGGACGCTCTCTCCAGGAATCCCCTCACGACAACCGGCAATGGGGCACACGAAAAAGAGTTAGAGGCGTACGTGCAATTTATAACTTCTAACCTTCCGATTGCAGACCGGCGGCTGGCAGAAATTCGAGAGGCCCAGACTAAGGACAGCATCCTTCAACTAGTTGTGAAATATTCCTACACAGGATGGCCCCCTTTGAAATCGCTGAATGAATTTGTACGCGAGTACTACTCCGTTAGGAATGAGATAGCACTGCAAGGAGACATAATCATGCGAGGCAACCGCGTCATTGTACCCACGCGCCTGCGGGATGAAATCCTCAGCCGTATCCATACAGGACATCAAGGGGTCTCGAAGTGTCGGGCTCGGGCACGAGAAACAGTGTGGTGGCCGGGTATATCATCAGACATTGAGAATATGGTTCGTCGATGCTGCCAGTGTATCAAAGAACGCACTGAACATCATGAGCCCCTCCTTCCATCTACTTTTCCTGAACGCCCATGGCAACGCATCGCTATGGATCTTTTTAAGCTTCACGGCCATTGGTTCCTCCTTCTCACCGACTACTACTCCCGATACCCGTTTGTTATAAAACTTAGGACTAGTTTGGCCTCGGAGGTTATTATTAAACATTGCAAATCTATTTTTGCTGTACATGGGGTTCCAGAGGAAGTCCGAAGCGACAATGGACCCCAATTTGAGCCTACTCTAACCAGTGAATTTCAGCAATTCGCTAAATCGTGGGGGTTTACGGCTACGACATCGTCCCCAAACTACCCTCAAAGCAACGGATTTGTGGAGGCAGGGGTGAAGATAGTCAAGTCGCTGATGAAGAAGTCATGTGACATGAACTTGGCTCTCCTAGAATACCGGGCCACGCCTCTGTCAAACGGCTACTCTCCGGCTCAGCTTCTGATGGGTAGACGGGTTCGCACTACTCTACCTCTTATGCCCTCTCAACTTAAGCCACAATTGGTCCCAGAGGCAGAGCTTCAGCGTAAAGAGCACCAGCGAATGCAAAAACAAAAAGCGAGTTACGACAAACGACGCGGGGTGGTGCAGAAGGCAGAGTTTATTCCGGGAGAAGCGGTATGGATTAAGGATAAAAAAACTTGGGGTCAGATACTTGACAAAACTATGGAGCCCCGCTCTTATCGCGTCCAAACACCCAAAGGAGTGCTGCGGCGCAACGCCTTCCATTTAACCCCAACGGGTCGATCTTCCATTCCAATTAGTGAATACCCGTGGGGAGATAATTTTGAGCCGGGTGGCAATTCGTACGCTCTCGTCGCTCAAAATCGAGAACCGGCTCCTCCAGAGCAGCAGCTAGAGGATATGGTTGCGGCTCCCGTGATCAACAATCCTGGGATTCGACCGCAACAAGCTCAAACTGGGAGCGCGGAATCCGAAAACGGCACCGACACCGCAGTAGAGTCAGACCAGGAAGGCGGGACGGGAGATGATACCTTAGTGGATGCCGAGGCGGAAATACCCGAACAGGAAACCGAAGTGGTTATCGTCGACCCACCGGAAGTTGAGGTCCCTCCTCCTAATCAAGGTTCAGCAGGCAGTCGGGCGAGTTCGCGTACTACTTCTGAGTCGTCCGGCGATGGGGAAAATGTTCGTCGGACAGGACGGAAGCGCAAAGACGTACAACCAGCAATGCAGTACGTCGGGGGCAAACCTGTCATCAACTACCGAACGGCATGTCAAGCTCCTTCAGCATCCGCGGCAGAGAAGATCAAGAAAACGGGAAAAAAATAAACATTACCTTTGTAGGCTAAATCTAATATTTCTTATTTGAGTAACTTCTAAACAAATTTTGTGTGTATGTAAAGTAGCTTCACGTAATAACTATTTGGAAACCTTATTAATATATCTGGAATTATACTCCAATTTTAAATTAGTTAGTATCATAAAAACTGTTCTAATGTGACTAACAAATTTGAGGGAGATGTGTAGCGATGCAAGCGGTGGGCAACACCGCTTTCCACCACGTCCGCTCTCCAGCCGGAGAGCCAACCAGAGCTCGCTAAATCCTACTCGACTACAGCAGGTATACCCAGCAAGCTCAGGAAAGTGAGGGGAGTTGAACTGAGCTTCCGAGCAGACGAGTACTTTCTCTCACCTCTGGTTGTATATAATTCGTGTAGAATAAACTAGTAATCCGTACTGTTTATTTCATCATTCCTTTACTCATAATATCCAGCATCCCATAGCATCTGGCATATTATTGCAAAATTCAAAAGTATAACCCGGCTTGGCGGGTCAGTGGTCCAACTACTGATACTGCCAAGTCGGGGAGTCTTCCCCTCACTTGGATCGTAACTTAAGTTGAGATAGGGCTTGAAAGCAGCGGGAGTGGAGCAGTTTGATGTGGGGAGATGATGTAAGTAGACAGGTATGTATATGAACTCATCCGTGGCCTTCTAGCACGAGACGGAAGCAAAATTAAGATCATCAACCAGTATTTGTGGCCTACACAAATCTATCCTCTCCAGTCAGCACCACTTCGCAAACTGTCAAAAATTCCTTGAAGACCCGGATAAACTCATTAAATCATCCGTTAGGGAAATAATTGGGCTCCCAGCTGATACTCCTAATACAATGCTCTATACATCCCAAGAATTTCGTGGGCTTCAAATAGTACGCTCAAGATGGGAAGCATTTATTTAGCTTCGCCGTATTCCGATCAAAACACGTATTTATTCCACACTTTAGTAATCTAGAAGAGGAAATGAAGGAATGCATAGAGTCTCTCAAGCTTTCCGAAAATGACATGAACTTAAAATTTGAGGCTCGACCTAAAACTAAGCGGAGTCAAATAATACGCCAGCAACTACGGGATGAAGAGTACAAAAAGTGGTGTGAGCTAAAATCCAAGGGAGCTGGAGTTGAACTTTTCAGTGAGTGTCCAGAGGGAAATAAGTTAATTATGGAAAAGGATGGAACCACGACAAGTAAGTGGATAGCGGCAATGAAAATTTCTGCCAATGTATTCCCAGTAAGATCGACTCCGGGACGAAGCCTAGACAATAAACCTCAGCGTAGACTAGGGCACCCACTTGCGATACCTTTGCGATACTAATATCGCAAGTATCGCATAATATAGCCGATGCGATACCAATGCGATACCAAATCGTGTATCGCAAGTATCGCATGAATGAAAAAATCAGTTCATTGGAATCTACTGGCCAACTAATAAAGGTATGCATTTCCTACGTTCATTATTACGGGCTATTTTATACACAAATTACGGTATAATTTAAGAGATGACACATTATGCATGGTCTGGTTCCTACGGGTTTATATTCCTAAGCAGTAAAATATCTGCATTCTGTTGATTGCATGAAGTCTAGCTCAAAGCAAATACATCTTACCGTCGATATAATGAAAGAAAAATAAAAAGTGCCTATGCACTCTTATTTTTTGCCAGACTTATTTATTTTTAGAAATTACCTCGTCTTTACTGAAATTTTTGCGATACTTGCGATACTTACGAGACTTGCGATACTAGGATGATGCGATACCGATACTTGCGATACTTTAAAATGGTGCGATACTGGATGCCCAATGACACATTAAGCGTGTTCTACTTTCTACGCGCTTATTTTCTCAAAAACCATTAAAATATATGTTTGTTGGTTGTTGCATGAAGTCTAGTTCACAATAAATCCAATTTACACCTCATTTAATAAAAAAAATTAAAAGCATTCATACGCTCACATTTCGTGTCATAATTTATTAGTTTTTAAAATTATTTGGGCTTGACTAAAAAACTGTGCGATACTTGCGATACGAAGCTGATGCGATACCGATACTTGCGATACCAAGCTGATGCGATACCGATACTTGCGATACTTTGAAATGATGCGATACTGAATTCTCTTGTGTAGACACTGAGCGTGAAACCCTTAGTCATGTCTTAGGTTCTTGCCCCAGAGGCAGTCTGTTGAGAAATACAAAGCATCACGAAGTCAGGAAAATCCTTGCCAAGTATTTACGTAAAAGTCCTTCAATTGGCGAGTCACTTTGGAAGGCACAAGAGGAAGTATTCTGTCTTGACTCTGCCGGAGGAAATAAACGCGTTGACATTCTCTGTTACGACGAATCAATGAAAATTGGATACATAATAGACCCAACAGTCCGCTTTGAACAACGTCATGAACAAGTGAGTGCCGTTCATCAAGAGAAATCTAAACATTATGAATCATACATTCCATTTTTTTGGACAAATGTAAACTCGAACAGATTGAAATTATTCGCCTGCTGTTTGGAGCAAAAGGAACTATAGCTTCGGCTGTGTTGGATTTCAAAAAGCAGTTTATCCTGCCGCACCAGATGATAAAAGATACTATAATAGCAGTTATCCATGGATCTCATAGAATAGCCCACAATCATGTATACAATAATGATACCTAAAAAAATGAATGAACTGTATACTAATGTTAACAAAACTAACCCGGCTTGCCGGGTCAGTGGTCTAACTACTGAACTGATAAGTCGGGGAGTCCTCCCCACATTTGGATCGTGGTTCAAGTAGAGATAGGACTTGGGTGAAGTCGGAGTGGATCAGTTTGGGGTGGGGAGTTGTGTAGGTGGACAGGTGTGTACACGTGCTCATCCGTTGTCTTCATGGCACGAGACGGAGGTAGTGTGCATTTAAAGTGGAAATTTCCGCAGCCTTGCCACGTGCTTCAGCATACACATCTTTCTTCCTTCAAGACTGTTTGGCCGATTTACCTACAGGTGATCTCTCTCGTTCCGCCTTCTCACTTAATGCAGGGGAGGATGGGTTGACGGTGGTCTTGATGCCTTCTAGTCGGGGACTGGCACTTCCAGGCTATTAGGATAAGTCAGACCACCAACTCCTCCGCAAGGGAAAAGACTATACGCGCAGTGATGCAGTTTAATATATCGCCGCTAGGAGTACGTCGGTTAGAAAGACTATATCAATAGATTACGTACATACTACTGGTTGTAGATTCGATGAGTATATCCTTCATGGTGTGCTCAAGAATCATATATGCATCCGTACATTAATACACTGTGCTGATATATCCCTGTGGGATAAAAGGCTATACCGTACAATATAATATAATAATAATATAATATAATAATAATGTTAACGAAACTAGACAAAATTAGCTTTAAAGAATTTAATTGTAAATTACAACATGTTTGTTTATTACTGTGCTTCCTTGGCAAGTACTATTGTAGTACCAGTGTAAATAAATGCATTTACTTTCTCTCTCATTTAAAGTGGAGTTTGTCTCCGCGGCCTGACTACGTGTTTAGACGTACATCTAATTCCCACTCAAGACTATTCGGCCTTCTCTTTTACAAGCCATCGCTCATGTTCACCTTCTCTCAATTGGGAGTAGGGAAGATGAGTTAAGGGTGACTAACTCCCTCTAGGGCGGGCGTGACAAACTCCCTCTAGGGCGGGCGTGACAAACTCCCTCTAGTGCGGGCGTGACAAACTCGCACTATTGGAACCGAGCCACGCACCGATACCTCTGCTCAGCAGGAAAAGACATAAAATGGTGACGAGCATATAAATCCACGGTCCCAAGAAGTACAGAGCGCTAGAAATCTTATATCGGTATACCAGTACCAGTTGAACTAGAAAAATAAGTACACGAACCGCTAGACTTGATCATGTGTTTATGGTATGTTTCTTTTCTATCTAGTGGCTCACATGATGTTGTATGAAAACACAGTTGGAGATATCCGAGCGGTGCATATCTTGCTGTATAAATACACACATAATAATATTATATTAATAATAATAACATTCAAAAGTATAACATGCAGTATGGAACAAATTTACAAGTATACATTTTTATTCTTATTAGCAATTGCTGCAGTAATAAAGTAGGAAAGATTATTTTACTAGCCAGTCTAATTTAAAACTTATGTAAATTAACTCCATGATATAATAAAACACAAAAGTTGAGGGCATATCTTTGAGCGATGTGTAGTTACTTTTTTTTTGTACATGGGTAGGAAAAAACCTAGGCTTGGTCGTAGGTAGGAAAAGTCTGGGTAGGAAAAGTCTGGATATGAAAAATCCCTCAACTGTTACTTGTTGGTTCATATCTCTATAGTCGTTATTTTAAAATATGTCGTTATCGCATGCACTAGTGTGACTGAAACCGAAGCGGGCAGTATAGGTGTCATTAGTAGAGCATGATCAAGGGGATTCGTATTTTAGTTGCGTATAAAATTTTTGTTTTCAGAGCTTCAAAATGGCTACGTGTCAAATTTTGGGAAGTAAACATTGCAAGATGTTAAATAATGTATGTATATTACGTAGAAACAACACTAATATATTGTTTTTATCTTACTACCTTAGACCACTGAAAACAAGATCAATACAGACACCTGTGCCGTTTTTTGATGCCATGCATTCCGGACAATTAGTAGACGATCATTATAGAGGAGAATACGTAAATCTAGTTCAAAGCAAAATTCCGAAATTTCCATCTTTTGTATTTTATTACGCACCGTGGGATTCTGAGTGCTTGGCAGCAAAATCTGTTTTTCTAAGAGTAGCACAGCATTTCCGTTTGACTGCAGGAGACCAAGTAAAGTTCTATGCTGTTAATTGTTGGTGGCCTGAGGGTCAGTGTCGCCAAAACTACAAGAATTTGTCACATTATCCAATTTTTGTGGCTCACATTAGTGGTTTTGCTGTAATTCCTTAAATTTACTTTATTTATTGTATGTATGTGTATGTATGTATGTATGTATGTATGTAAGGGAGTATAGAGACATTCGAAAGTAGCATTCATGGTCTCACTCATTTTTACATTTTTACTATTTGATTTGAAGTTCCCGTGATAGAGTATGGAACTAAATCACATTGGGCTTCTCATCATAGATCTTAATTTTTAGTTACTTGTTACGTGTGGCGCTGTAAACCGGCGGGCGAGGATAGATTAGTCTGCATCTCTGCATTTTATTAATATTCCGGCTGAGCCGCGGCTTACTGCCAGCCACATCGCAATAGCTGAGGGTTCTCAATCCTTCTCTAGAGCAAATTCAGCGAAGCAGCACACCGGCCTTCCCCTTCACGATGAGAGAGAGCAGACGAGAGCGATGAGCTGAATGAGCAAATTAGAACCAGCTGGTGAAGGGATAGGTATATACAGATGCACGTGGCTTGGCTACAGACTAAATCTGTATTAAGGCACATATATCTTCGTCTCTTGCACAAGGCTACGGATCAACATACATACCACCAGTCCACTTATACCATCTCCCTACCCCAAACTAATTCCTCATCACTTCATCCAGACCCAGCTCAACCCGACTGCAATCCATACGAGGGGAAGACTCCCCCGCAATTCAGTAGTCAGACCACTGGACTGCCAAGCCGAGGTTTACTTTATTTATTGTATTATATAATTATGTCCTTTTACAGCAATTCAAAATTGCCTCCCTTTCTGCTGTTTCCCTGATTGTTCTGAAATCCACCCTGACGTAGGACAATACCCGAACTCATAATAAAGAAGGAATTCCTTTTTTCGATGTTCGATTAATGTTTAAGATGCTTGCAGAGTTTTAAATAAGATACGGAATACGGACGTTTTCCTCCCTTGCGTATTTCTCCAGGAAATATTACTCACGGACTTTTTCACTTGACAACTCTGTACCGAGGATACTTCCCTCCCAGTATCAAAGTCATATTACCAAAATAAATCAGTGTTCCTTTGCAGAAAGTGTTTGTATTCGTAGACAATCTTAACATGAAAAACAAAGATTGCATTTTTCCAGAAAGGAACATTAGTTTTTTTAATTTATGTGATTTTCATGCAGGAAGGAAAACTTCCTGGGCACGGTGTTAAGAGGAAAGTATCCCAGAGAAGAAAGTCCAGAAAAATAATGTCCAATAGGAAAGTGTCGTGCAGCCGTATATTACGAGTTAATCAACTAATGATTCTTGGATTTTGCCAAATATCGTCAAAATAATAGTAGTGATGAAGAATGATGATAGAAGTAATGAGGCTGTTCCCTTGGCGTTTCGTGTGCTATTATTTTGGACGTTTTATGTTGTTTTATCTAACTGTCTTATGTTAACAAAATACAGCTTAAAGCGTAATTTCAAATATGTATGCACATTTGAATAAATAAAGCTTTACACAACTGAACACAAAATTAAAATATAGATGTGCACGCTATACCAGCAGTACCTGCTGACTTCGTTTCCGTTCCAAGTGTGTCGCTCTTCAGCTGCCTGGAAACCATCGACTAGAGATACCAATAGACTACGTGTGGTGTGGTATAGACTAAATAAGTAAAAAGTCTGTTTTCCGCGTATTGGTTCAAGACAATAAGATCCGAAGGGTGCACATAAAAAATTACATTCCTCCACATTGATTAACTCATACATGTGCACTCCTTGGATCTTACTGGCTTGCACATGCACAAGTACGGGTAGCACAAACTTGTTACTTACATGGGAAGGCTCCCAAGTGTAAAATCCGAAATGAAGCAAACGATATCAGATCATGTACTATCGACTACGTGGTGGGGTCGCTACAACGTATATTATCATATTGCGTTTTGCCGCCAATTATGAAAATTAAAATTTTCAAAATTCGTCGAAATGAAATATCACGAAAATCATAGGAGAAATTAAACAGGAATTTTCCCGTACCTAACCACTTTTTCAGTTCCTGTTTTTGTTTTAAAAACTACAGGCCTTGTGTTTTTGATTAGGGACAAGCCTAAAATTAGTAAGTAGTCGTCCATAAATGATGTCATCTAACTATTTACATTTTTTGACCCTATGACGCTGTCATCAGCTTTAACAATTGTGAAAGCAAATGGCTACCTTTAACATAGGATGTCATCCAATATCTTAAGAGGCCCAATAAGTCTACCCTTGAGGTCATTTATGGACGAACAATTGTCATACATATTTGTAAACCCTTGTTTTTAGATGCTGAGCAAGCATCTATTGGTCTGGTGTCTGCTGTCTGTCTGTCTGTCCGCATGGCTGTTGGTCGCACGCTACAGGTCGCATTTTTGAAGATTTTAAATTGAAACATTTTTTAATCGCCCAGAAAAGCAAGGGAGAAGTGCTGTATAGTTTTTGGTTATTGCTGAAGGTATAGTTTCTTCGCAATTAGCAGTTAAACCGACCAAGAATAAAATCCATGTTTCAAGATAAAAAATCCAGCGCTTTGCGCCGGATTTGTCGACCGGGGGCGGGCCCGAAGTAGATGCTGAGCTTCAACAAATGCGCAACACAATTTATGTTACGCTTAAAGATGATATTAGATTTATGGAAGCTCCCCTGTCATCAATAAGCCATATACGAATGTGCGTAGCATGTAGTTAAATATTGCTGAATAATGTTGAAAAATTGCACCATTCACAAATGACGTCATTTATAGAGGCTCTTCTACCATCAATAAGCCATATATGGAAGTACGTAGCATGTAGTTAAATATAGCTGGAAAATTTGTAAGAATTGCCTAATTCACAAAAAAACGTCATTCATAGAGCCTCCTCTACTACCAATAAGCCATTTACGAATATACGTTGCAAGCAGTTAAAAAAAATAATACTTAGATAAAGGTATTTATAAACGATCTGTGTATGTATTCTTGTAACACCCCTGCATTCAAAGTATCTGTTTGCCTAATTTTTAAACAAATGCAGAGCAGAACCCCAAAATAGTGATATTTAGGTGACGTCATTTATAGAAGATCCCAGTTTGAATACTGGAGGCATTCCATAATATGGGTACCCATTTACCTCATTTTAAAACTAAAGACAGGCGGGATACATGAAATAATAATATTTAAACAACGCCATCTATGAACGATTTCCCTATTAAGACTAAAAAAATCATATGTTGAGGTCATACGTCCACCTAATTTCTGAACTAATTACAGTAGGGATCTCTAAAATAGTAAAATTTAAATGACGTCATTTACGGACGATCCCCGTATGTAAGCTTGAAAATTCAATGTTAAGTATATAAGTTAACGGTAAAATTTGTATGATGCCCTTTATAGACAAACCCTGCATGCGTAATAGTAAAATCTTATGCTAAGGATATATGTCAACCTAATTTCTAAACCTATGACAGTGGGGATCCCTAAAAAAGTAAAATTTGTATGACGTCATTTTTGGACGATCCCTGCATGCATACTAGTAAAGTCCTATGTTAAGGATACATGTCAACCGAATTTCTAAACTTATGACAGTGGGAATCCCTAAAATAGTAGAAATTTTTATGACGTCATTCATGGACGATCCCCGCATGCATACTAGTAAATCCTATGTTAAGGATGTATTATGTCAACCGAATTTCTTAACTTGTGACAGTGGGGATCCCTAAAATAGTAAACATTTACATGACGTCATTTATGGAAGACCCCTGCATGTATACTTGTAAAATGCTATGTTAAGGATATATGTCAACCGAATTTTTATACCTATGACAGTTAAAATCCCTAAAATAGTAAAATTGGTATGACGTCATTTATGGACGATCCCTAGGCTGCATTGTTTACGTCTGTAAAATAATGAGGAAGGAAAATTCTGAATGCCTGAGCTGGTATTCGAAGAGTGGACCCCCGTCATGAGAACGCATATTTTCCAAATTTACATTGCAGTGTCTAACCAACGACCACTATACCAGTCTGCCCTGTAAACGTACATATGTCAGCAGTACATTTACTTGTAATGGATATTGGGGAAAATTTTCCATGTGTATTTTTAACGGCAAAACTTGACAAGCTCTCTGCTCCATATGTACCTTCCATGTATTATCAGCCCTTTTTTTTATCTTGAAACATGGATTTTATTCTTTGTCCGTTTAACTGTTAATTGCGAACAAACTATAACTTTAATAATAACCAAAAACTATACAGCACTTGTGGCTCGCTTTTGTGGGCGATTAAAATTGGTTTCAATTTAATCGCTTAAAAAATGCGACCTGTAGCGTGCGACCAACACCGTTGGGACAGACAGACAGACAGACAGCAAACATCAGACCAATAGATGCTTGTTCAGCATCTAAAAAAAGGGCGAAAAATACATGGAAGGTACATACGGAGCTGAGGGCTTGTCAAGTTTCGCCGTCACAAATACACATGGAAAATTTTCACCAATATCCATTACAAGTAAATGTACTGCTGACATATGTACGTTCACAGGGCAGACTGGTATAGTGGTCATTGGTTTGACACTGCAATTTAAAATTGGAAAATATGCGTTCTCATGACGGGGGTCCACTCTTCGAATACCAGCTCAGGCATTCGGAATTCTCCTTCCTCATCATTTTACAGACGTTAACGATGCAGCCTGGCATAATAGTCATGAGTCTGGCACTGCAATGTTGAACGAACATAGCTATATAGTATATAGATGCTCAGGGCTCGTCCATAATGACGTCCCGCAAATATCATAGTTTTAGGTATTCCCCACTTTGAAATTCAATTTGTTTAACCTTTACTAACAACATGTCACGAACATATCTATATAGATTAAACATATTAAGGATATAGTATATAGATGCTCAGGGCTCGTCCATAATGACGTCCCGCAAATATCATAGTTTTAGGTATTCCCCACTTTGAAATTCAATTTGTTTAACCTTTACTAACAACATGTCACGAACATATCTATATAGATTAAACATATTAAGGATATAGTATATAGATGCTCAGGGCTCGTCCATAATGACGTCCCGCAAATATCATAGTTTTAGGTATTCCCCACTTTGAAATTCAATTTGTTTAACCTTTACTAACAACATGTCACGAACATATCTATATAGATTAAACATATTAAGGATATAGTATATAGATGCTCAGGGCTCGTCCATAATGACGTCCCGCAAATATCATAGTTTTAGGTATTCCCCACTTTGAAATTCAATTTGTTTAACCTTTACTAACAACATGTCACGAACATATCTATATAGATTAAACATATTAAGGATATAGTATATAGATGCTCAGGGCTCGTCCATAATGACGTCCCGCAAATATCATAGTTTTAGGTATTCCCCACTTTGAAATTCAATTTGTTTAACCTTTACTAACAACATGTCACGAACATATCTATATAGATTAAACATATTAAGGATATAGTATATAGATGCTCAGGGCTCGTCCATAATGACGTCCCGCAAATATCATAGTTTTAGGTATTCCCCACTTTGAAATTCAATTTTTTTTAACCTTTACCAACAACATGTCACGAACATATCTATATAGATTAAACATATTAAGGGTTTGTCCATAATGACGTCCCACAAATATCATAGTTTTAGGCACCACCATTGCCAACTTTTGAGCTTTTTTCTAAACCATTTTACCTACATGTCACAATTATATCGATACAAATTATATATATTAAGAAATCGTACATAATGACGTCCCAAAAATATCACAGTTGAAGGTACCCCCAATTCGAAATTCAATTTTTTTTCAACCTATTCCAACAACATGCCTAAGTATGCTCCTAAAACTCATAAATATAGAAGTTTCAAGAACACGGACTAGAAACTAGTAAACAGCAAACTCAAACTGGTTGACTGGAACTTTTCTGCCGATAAAACTGCTGATGAATGGTTAAAATGCTTTGAAACAAAAATCTCAGATGTAGTGCATCCCCACTCAAAGTTAATAAATATGAGATTTAATGGGGAAAATAGCCTATATTTAAATGATTCCATAATCAAATAATTGCACAAGAGGAATAAAATAAAAACTAAATGTGTCAAACTAAAGCGTGAACTCTTTCCTAGTAATAACTTATTTGAAAATCAAATCAGAATCGAGCAAGCGGAAGTAAATAAACACTGGAAAACCTATAAATATTTACGCAATCAAGTTACATTAGCAATTAAATCTAGTAAGTCAAAGTACTTTAAATCAAAATTTGATGATTGCTCTTCGTCTTCTTCACTGTGGGAGGTCTACAAAAAAGTGACGGGTGGACGTGAACTATTACCACAGATTGAGCAGCTCTGCTCTGAAAACTTAATTATAACTGAAAAGGATAAGATTTCTCATGAATTAGCCAAAGCTTTTGTCATCCCTACAGATAATTGCACTGAAGAAATATTGAACTTCCAAAACCAAATTAAAAGTGAAAACGAGGAGGAAGTCCAAATATCAGCTGACGTTGTCACCTCTGCTGCACTTGGAATGAAAAATAAATCGTCTAACTCAAATGATATTATTACATCTCTTGTATTTTTCAGTTGCATTGCCTCACTGGCGGCTCCAACAGCAGCATTATTTAATGCTTGTTTACAAAAAAGTCAGTTTCTTTCTAGCCTCAAGTGTGCAATAATAACTCCTATTTTTAAGAAAAGCGGGAATAAATTGGATGCAAAGAGTTATCGCCCAATCTCTAATTTACTATTTTTGGGAAAACTTTATGGAAGGATAATAAATGTTCATATACTTAAAAAAGTGATTCAAAGCTTCTGGACAACCAACATGCATTTTGAAAACATCGATCATGCTAATCAGCAGTACAAGTTGTCACTCAAGATGTGTTCAACAAAATAGATTTAAAGAAAGGTCAAACTGCTGCAGTGTTTATAGATTACACTAAAGCTTTTGATACGGTGCCCCACTTACCATTAATAGCAAAGTTAAAGCAACAATATAATATTCAGAGCTCTATTTTAAAGTTACTATGTAGTTACTTTATTGATCGTAAGTTTAAAATATGCCTAGGTACCTATATGTCATGTGAATACTTTTTGAATTGTGGCGTTCCTCAAGGCTCAATTCTTGGTCCAACCCTTTTTATTCTGTACATAAATAACATGTGTGCAATTCAATCAATTGTACAATTTTGTAGTTGTGTTTTGTATGCCAATGATGTAGTTCTTTATTGTCACGGTAAAAATTGTGAAGAAATGCTGTCGACACTGCAAAAGTCCCTAGAAGACATTGATGTGTGGTGCACGGAGAATAATTTACGCATAAATTATAATAAAACAAAATTTATGATATTTCATAAAGCGCAGAATCGCTCTTCTCCTGGCAACCTTGAATTGTCTTGTAATGGTAACAGTATTGAACGAGTGTATTTATTCGGTTACCTCGGCGTAACTCTCGATCCTAGCCTAACTTTTAAACAACATTTTGAATGTGTCAGGAAAAAAGTAATGTCCAATATTGTTTTACTTCACCGTATCAAGCCAAATGTATCTTTCGATATTTTTAAAGTATTGTTAAATTCTCATTTGTATTCAAATATTGATTACTGTCTCACTACGTGGGCCTGTCAAAAGCATGAAGACTATGTAAGCCTACAAGGGAAAATTAATAGACTTATTTATTCATACTTTTATAAAATTAATTTAAGTGCTACTAAAAAATCGCTTAAACGATTGTGCAGAGGAAAATTATGTCTTAGTCCTGCATATGAGTGTTTTTTGCTGGAGAAATGTAATGTGTTGTCTGTATCAGAACGTGTTAAAATTCATAGTGCCGTACAACTGTTTAAATATTTAAAATATGGTTTTAATTGTGACAAATATAAGGATATCTTCAATTATGAATTCAATGTTATGAATATGCTACACAAAAACACCATTAGGCCAGTCCTAAGCACTGAAACATGGAAAAGAATTGTCAAGGCAAGGTTTACGTTTGTATGGAACTCCCTTCCCAATGAACTCCGTGATCTGGAAATAAGTAATTATCGGGACAATATTTCCAAATATATATAAAACCTTCGACAGCATTCTGTTATATAATGTATTAAATATTTTAACAAATTATATCAATGTATGGAATTAGTTTATAGCTAATTACTTGTCTGCGTTATTGTTTTGCTTCTTCCTTTTACTATTTCTTATGTTGTCCGGTTTTTAAAATCATTGAATAAATTCGATGTAAACTTTGACAATTGAATAAAGACAATACAATACAATACAATGTCACGAACATATCTATATAGATTATAGATGTTAAAGGTTCGTCCATAATGACGTCCCACAAATATCATAGTTTTAGGCACCCCCATTGCCAACTTATGCACTTTTTTCCAAACTATTTTACCTACATGTCACAATTATATCTATACAAATTATATATATTAAGGGATCGTACATAATGACGTCCCACAAATATTATAGTTTTAGGCACCCCCATTGCCAACTTTTGAACTTTTTTCTAAACCATTTTACCTACATGTCACAATTTTATCTATACAAATTATATATATTTAGGGATCGTACCTAATGACGTCCCAAAAATATGATAGTTTAGGTTAAATTAATAAATATTTAGACCCTTGAAGTGAGGTCATTTATGGACGATCCCTAATTTATCGAATTTTAAAGTATACAATCGACAAAAAACTGAAGCTACAGGGTTAACCGAGCAATTTACTCTACACTTGGGTAATTATGATATGTTTTTCAGTGTTTTGATATTTCGACTAATAGTTACATAAGAATACTAGGAATTTTCATAGAAATATTCGTATTTCAAACTCAAGAAGTTTACCAGTTATACAGGTAACATGATATTATTCAGCATTGCAACGGTTTTCTAATAACTAAACACATATTTCAAATGATGCTATCTAAAAACAAGGTTTTATGACAAACTCTTGCTGTATCAATACTGCGTTTTTAAAAGGGTGGACGAATGGCACCAAAACGCCCTATAGATTTTACTAAGCGGTCCAGTGTCCACTTAAATGACCGTTAACCAAAATAACTTGAGCTAACGTGACGGAATCTAAAATCTAAATGTTACAAAAGCCCAAAATTCCGTTTACTATAATAATAATACCGCTGCTGAAAAATACCGCTATAAATTTTGCACTATTATAACTATTATTTTATTTATTAACTACTCCATAACTATTACTGTAGCATTACAAGTGCATCTGTTCCTCAAACTAATTAGGTCTTACAATTTCACGGGCTTAAGAACTTTTACATAGAGATTTTAAATAAGACTACTTTTTACAATAAAGACCTTATTGGAAGAGTCATTGGGTCTCTTTGAATATTGGATGGCAACCTATCTTAAAGATAGCCATTTACTTACACAATTGTAAAAGGAGATAACAGCGTCATAGGGTCTAAAAATCAAAAGATTTGGGTAACATCATTTATGGACGACCCCTTACTTATTTTAGGCTTTTCCTTATCAAATAACACAAGGCCTATAGTTTTCGAAAAAAATCAGAAAACTGAAAAAGTGTAAGCGGGGACCATTGGGTAAGGTGAAATTGTTATTTCATCTCCCATTTAATTTTCGTGATTTTTCGTTTCGACGAATTTTGAAAATTTCAATTTTCGTTTTTGGCGCCAAAACGCAATTTGCACCGATATAATATACGTTGTAGTGACCCCACCCCCACCACGTAGTACATGATCTTATATCGTTTGCTTTATTTCGGATTTTACACTTAGGAGCCTTGCTATGTTAGTCGATATCATACGTAGTCTGTTTAGATCTCTAGTCTATGCATGGAAACATTAAGAATATATTCTTTACCCTTTAGTGTCTCACCTTCGGCTGGTCACTGTTGGCCTGGAAAAATACAACTGTTCCTTGTTAATTTTCTTTGTTTTTTTTTAAAAGTAGTGTTCCTTCATTTGGGTATCCATTCACACAAACCAGATATCTCTAGAGATCATCAACCAGTCCGCTACAGTTAAAGTCTTGAAGCTGTTTTTCTCACGTCCTCTAGTCTAGTTTCGTAAAATATCCTTTTATTTTCTTCATCACCATAAAGAATCAATTCAAAAAAATGATACACAACGCGGCAATCCCAAAATAGAGTTCTTTATGTTGGTCTCTATTTCTCTATCCACCGATGTGTGTTTTTACTAGCAGAGCAAACCTTAGAGGTAATTTTTTTAAATCCATACCCAGCGTGTAAGGCAAGTATCTCAGATATGTACAAAATATTTTTTTTTGCATGGACCAAACTTTCAATAGTAAGATGAAAATTTTTTATTGCATTTAGTAAGCCTGTGACCCGGTAATGCCCGGTTAAAGTTAAACGGACGTTATGTTTTTGTAAACAACCTGAAGCCTAAATCAAAATTCGGTTGACGCCCAATTTTTTTGTTTGCTTAAAGACATACTGTCAAGTTCACTTAAAAGGGATTCTGTTAAAAGGGAAAACCGCCTAAACGGGACAGATTTGAAGTGTTTGGTTGGCCAGCCTATAATTCAATGTTAAAATTATCCAGTTATAAGGGAACCGCTAAAAGGAATTGTCCGGTTAAAAGGGACTTTTTTTTACCGGTTTTGGTTTTTTTGTCACTCAAAAGGGATTTTTGAAGAAAAATAGTAGTAATAAAAAAAAAAATAATACAGAGCCGAACGAGTGGAGCACTCCACTAGGAATGGAAGCATCGGCAGTAGAGGCATTGACGCTTTCTGATTATGCGTCAATGGATGACAACTTACTGACTGAAGAGGAAATTACTGAGGAAACAATAGTCAACAATATTATTCAAATTAACGACCCAGATGGGGACTCTGACGAAGAAGAAGAAACTATAGAAGAATTTCCTCTAACTCCAAGTGTTTCCAAAGCAACAGATATGATAGAGAAACTACAACTATATTTTCTAGGGCACACAAATACTGAGAACACTGTATTTTCGAATCTTCATAATTTAAGTTTATGTGTGCGTCAACATCAAAATCAAAATAAACCTAAACAAACTAAATAAACAGACTTTTTTTAATCTAAATAACTGTTCACGGACAACATTGTAACTAACTTACTCTTTTACGAAAAATTAAATCTGAATTTTTTTAAACATAATAACCGCTTAAAAGGGCAATCCCTTAAATGTTTAAAAGGCAATTCGGTTATAAGGGACAGATTTGGTCGTCTCCGCGAAATCCCTTTTAAGTAAACTTGACAGTACTCATGATTAAAAAAAAATCGTATCTGTACAAACGACCGAATTTCGGATTTTCCCGTTTAACCTAATCCGTTGATAGCTTCTATGGCCAACATAAGTATTTACATTTCTATAACTCAAAATAATCGCCATAAAAAGTCACATCTATAGGATTTTACAAATGTGAATACTTATGGTGGCAGAAAAAGTTATGAATTTTCGAAACTTCGAAATTTTGTATACCTACAACATAGGGCATGACAGTTCCTTATTGTAACGCCCACGTCATAATGGCGGCGCGGGATCAAACCCTAGGTCTGACAAATGATTTTATGAATTTTTTTGCGGGAAATATTGATATGATTCAGTTCTTTTCTTAGATCGTATCAGGGCACTGCATTGAACATTTTAATGGTAAAAAATTGGCGCCCATGGGCCCGAAGTAGATACTGAGCTTATAGCAAATTGGCTTGGTCACTGGTAAACAGTGCTTTTGTGGCAAGGCTAACATGAAGCTTTCTCAGTAAGTGCTAAAAGTAGGCTAAATACAAGTTTTTGCTGATGAAAATACCTGGACGATAATATTTGAATGACCTCATTTAAAAACGATGCCTTATCATATTTAAGCCACATTCGTATGTCCGTGATGTGTAGTAATGAAAGAGGATCCGTAAAATAGTGATAATTGAAAGACGTACGGAATAACCGCTACCATGTATGAGCCATATACGTACGTACGTGAAACACAGTGAGGAAGTTGGATGCCAAAAGCTGAGGTGGTAATCAAAGCCTAGTGCCCAGACCTGCGCATAGTGATCTTCAAATTCGACACTGCATTCCCAAACTGACAACCACAATACGACGATACTTGGGTGTCCTGTGAACGTGCATAGATAAGTACCTTTACTTGTAATTTAAATTCGTGAAAAGAGTTTCGCAATTTTATTGGCGAAACAAGACAAGCTGACATCTCTGTATCTACCTTCGTGAATTGTCACCCCTTTTGTTTCACCTAAAAACATGATTTTAACTTTGGTCCAATCAAATATAATTGTGGCTAAATGCCTAGCCATATACAAACCAAAAACCACCCAACACTTTTTCCTGAAACTTGCGGGCGATTAAAAGATGTTTGAATTTAATCAGTTCAAAAATGTAACCTGTAGCATGTGAAATGTAGCGTGTGACCTGCAGATATGCAGACAGACAAACAAACAGATAGCCAACACCATTCCAGTAGATGCCTGCTCAGCATCTAAACAAATTTAATGTTAGAGATAGGGGCACTTCAAATTATGATATTTAAAGGACGTCATTAGGTACAATCCCTGAATATCTATAACCAATATAAGAAAGTTCATTACATGTATTAAAAGCAGGTTGGAATATTTTTTGTTGCAAATGGGGGTTCTTAAAACTCTAATATTTGAGTGACGTCATTATGGACGATCCCTTAATATCTATAACGAATATACCTATGTAAGTTCATTACATGTATGTTAAAATAGGCTGGAAAAAATTTTAATGTTGGAAATGAGGGTTCTTAAGACTGTAATATTTGAGGGACGTCATTAGGGACGATCTCTAAATATCTATTACGAATATACCTAGGCAAGTTCATTACATGTATGGTAAAATAGTCTGGAATAAATTGTAATGTTGGAATTGAGGGCATTTAAAACTGTAATATTTAATGGACGTCGCTTATAGACGATCCCTGAATATCTATAACCAATATATTGAAGTTCATTACATGTGGGTAAAACAGGTTTGAAAAAAGTTTAAAGCTGGAAATAGGGGTACTTAAGACTTTCAAATTTGAAGGACGTCGTTATAGACGATCCCTAAATATCTATAACTAATAAAAATATGCTTATTAAATGTATGGTTAAAAAGGTGAAAAAAAATTTTATTGTTTAAAATGCGGGTACTTAAAACTATGAAATTTGAAGGACGTCATTATGGATGATCCCTGACAAGATGTCACGAATATATAGTACGCATGAGCTGAAGTAAAACGTGCGAAGCCCATAGTTCATTTGAGCAAACAATGAAGCATATAAAGTGTAAGCGAAGGAAGCATTTACAAATGAAGTAATGATTTTGGCAGGTAGGTGTACTTCAAAATTTCCGATTTGCAATATATTCAGCTTTATTAACATCATTTGTGAACGCCCCCAGCACTCTGTTTCGTATTCCGCTTAGGTACACGGTATTCTAACAGTGTGGGCGGGCGGTAAACGCACTGCGCACGTACTTACCTACCTATTGTTATGAAGTATGTATTTGCATGTAAAGAGAACCAACTCCCGTTTTTGTCGAAAATTATTTGTTTCGCTAAAAACGTTGGTCTATATAACCGTTAATTGTAAAAAACCGGTTAGTTCGATCGACCTAAAAATCAATAGGGTGCTTCCCGCTCTCTTTCTTAGTTATTTAAAATTTGTTTGATCAAAATCAATTAAGAATTGCGACCTGTAGAGCATGACCAACAGACATACATGGCATCGACAGACAGACCCACAGACATGACCATTTCAATAGATGCTTAAGCTTAGCATCTACAAATATTACTGCTATCTGAGAATGCACAAGCAGTGTGGGAGGGGTTCGGATTTAAAAAAATTATTTGTATAATATTCTGCACACACGCTACATCTCTTTATGAAGAAAAGAAGAAAGAATTAAACTCATTTGTAGAAGCTATAACATTCTGTGTATAACAAAAACATAGGGGCACGAAAAATGTTTTCACTATTTGAGAATACCAGAAAATCAAAAGGCGGTGGAACAGCCATCCCCATACGTAAGTACATACAATGCGTACGGTGGAATGATTATGTCTAAAGTGTAATGACTTGACTAATTATGGAATCACTTGTGTTATTCTCTGTCCAAATTACCTACAAAAAAATTTTGCATTTAGTTAGCCATTCATTCACGAAAGAAAATCAGAGTAAACTTTGTATTACCAGTAACACTCGTATTAAATCCGCGATTCAGTGTCGTCGAAAAAAAAGTGTTCCTTCTCACAGCTTAAAACCAGTTGGTCCAGGAACGGTGTCACAAAAAATATCCCTCATTTTTGACCCACCCACCCCTGTATCATTACTTTAGCAACCTAAAAATTTAACATGGCATGTCATCAATATCACGCTAGAGTAGCTAGATCCAAAGACTCTACTTATGACATCATTTATAATCGACCTCGTATACACATAACTATTATGTGTTTTATGCTACTATTATACTTGTCCATGTATAATCTAACTAAAATCCACCATCGCCAATCATGTAACCTGTCGCATTTTTTTCGCTCACACCCACAAAAATCCCAGGGACATGTTATCTGCGTGCATCGCGTTGGTAAATTTCTGAACACTCGCACTCCTACTCCGTCACACTACTCCTACCTCCTCCTATAATGCCTGTATCTCGTCCCCGTCCTGTCTTCTTGTTCTTCATTATCCTTCACTCCTTCCCACACATGTTTTACAGAAATGCACAGTATAGATATTTGATGGCTTCTAGTGATCGGCGGGCAGATTTGATTTCACCATTTTGACTTACAGATTGATCACAATATACTGCAGACACCATAACAGCCAGAATTAATTTGGAATTTTATATTAATTCGACGCTCAGTCAAAATTTGACAGCAAGCTATCTGATGTGCGGGCACAGAATATGTAGAGTACCACGAAATGCCCGTCAAGTCAAGAGAAAGAGATCTTTGCTGAACACGTCTCTCACAATGTTGGTCTTGTTTAAATTTACTGTCAGTTTATTCTTATTAAGGAATACGCTTAACACATTTATTTGACGTTAAAGATCATAGAGGTTACTAGCAGCTATCACAATGTTATCTGCAAGTAATTTTATAATATGATTATTATTTTAACAAGAAACATTTAAATCCCATGAGTTCTATTTTTACTTAGAATGTTAACAATTTCTCCTGTATATATATACTGAAGCGTGACGGTGAAAGCGTTTCTCCTTGCATGACAATAATTAAAATTTCAATCATTGCAGAGTATAAATTGTTAGTTTTAACTTTAGTTTAAGCTAGGTTATTGATTTCTTAAATCTTGGTTATACATTATTCTAACAGATGCGCTTTTTATTAGTTTTTCCATAGTTTGTCTTGTCTAATCGAATCAAATGCTTGACTGAAGTCAACGAAAAGCTTGAAACGTTTTCCTTTTGATTTTAAAAGCTGAGTTATTATGATTATGTACAACGTAAATATATGATTGGTACAACCTGCGGAGTTCTACGCTTGTAATATTGTGATTAAAATTTCAGGAATTCTGAAATTTGTATTTGTAAACCTGCACACTACAGCACTTCCGAAAAATCGAAAAATTGTAAAACAATAAAACTACTTGATTTAACTTTATTAACCAGGAAAACTACAGGTTTGCAAAATCAAATCGTCAATAAAATTTTAGTAATGATATTGAATTTTCACATACAGATAAGGCATTAAAACATCTTTTTACGTCTTGACTCCTAATTTGACAACACAAAATTGCAAAACTGCAATGTCAAGAAGAAGTCAAAAGACTATTTCGTTGTTACAAAATGATGCCTAAAAAAGTGAAAAATTTAGAAATTAGTAAAATAAAATTAATCAAGTCGTAAGCGGATGTAAGTGGCTTTTTTAAGTTACTGCTAAATTTTAAAATAGTGATAAGGAAGTCAAGCAGAACATGTTTTGTTAAAAGCATGTGCGCTGTCAAAATTAGGACCAGATAGAATAAATAAGAATTACAGCCTAATATTGTTTTTAAAAACGAACTACGCAGCTTTTGCATTGCCATATCTAATACGGGTTTTATTTTAAGAATAGAAGTTAGTAAAATTTTATCCAACGATAACTTTGTGATTACTGAAGTTGTTATATGTCGCGTCAACCTATCATTGCACACTTTTTTCAGTTTGATCAGTAAAGTCCATCTCTACTGTGTATTTTACCATGTAAAACCCACCCCTGTTGATTGGTTTTACCTAATTTCACAAGAAAATTTTCTAGCGAGATATTAATTTTTAGATGACACACCCTAATTAATTAGTAGGACGCATCATTCTATAAATTATAGATAAATTTGGAAATGCGTATGACGTAGTTGCCGTAGACTTGCCACTTTTATCTTTTTAATTTTTTCATTTTTTTTTTATCTTTTTAGTTCAGTCGGAAAAAGTAACAAAATCAAAAAAAGGCAGAAATTCCAAAACTAAAAAACATGCAAAAATTTAAAATATCAGGAATTTTCAAAAAATATTTGATTTAATAGTTTTGAAAATATTTTACAATCGAATGAATGTTAGAATAGTAATGTTTTTATTATTATTGTAAACTTGAATGCACTCTTTAGCATTTTGGTGGACTTTATTGCTGATTTGGACCCTGTAGTGGTAGCGCACTACTTCCAAGTACCATCAAATTCTTTTGTGATGAACAGGCATCAACGACAGTGTTCTTATACTATTAAGTCAAGCAGTATTTATTATATTACAAAATTTAAATAGCTTTTTAGAATTTTAAACGATCATTAGGTCATTTATTTTCTAGTTTTCATCATTAAATGTTGGTAACTGCGCCAACACGACGTTATGTTTTCCATTTACAGATTTAGAGAAAAAAACTAGTGTTTTCGTGTTGTAGGTTTAAAGCATTGACGGTACTGTTTGCAATGCAATGATGATTAAAATCAGTATTTACTATTCTAAAATTTTATTTTGTTGTTTCATATTATCTTGCATTTAATTCTGTTTAGACGTGATAGTAGGTAAACGTGCAGCAAGTACTGTGTTACTAGTGATTTAAAATTAAATAAGAAAAGTTAAAGGAACAAAGATATAATTTATATCATTTTAAAGTCCATGCTTGCTGCTTCCTGCCAAAACTTGTTTAAAAGTAATTGCTCCATTATTTACGCTATTTTTCAATTTTTAAATGTTCTATTTACAAAAAAAGCATATAGTAAAATAAAATACAAAAAACACTACGAAATTACGTGACTGTATTTTCAAATTCAGCAATCCTGCGGGCTACAAAATAATAATAATTACTATCTCATCCGGTTAATTTACTCTGCATAATGTCAAAACAAAACTTTGGCACTTTATTATCTGAATATCACGTTTTCCTTGAATCATTAGCATCAAATGAGGAATTAAAACAGTAATAGTTTTCTAGCTCAAAAATAAATTTATCCTCACCATCCAAAAGCACACCAAGAAAGAGTATACAATGGACTCTCGTTTGAGTGGCTACCTCTATAGTGGCAACCTCGATGTATTGGGGAATTTTAAAATTCCCGTCGAAATCCCTATGCGTTCTATAGTAAAATATGCCGATATAGTAGCTTTCGATTTAGTGGTAACCTCGATGTACTGGTGGATAAATAACGTCCGCTTAGCCATACTCCCAAGCATATTGTTGCCTTTATAGTTGCCAACGATTTTTTGGATCTGTTTACTTCACGTATGTCAACACACTGAAGGTAAAAATCCTGCGGCATAAATATTTATACTCGGAGCTGACTAAAAATGAATACGTTTTGTTGAGCTTGGCATTACACGTTCAATTCAGTTGCAAAAATAAACGTAAGCAAGTATTTCTTAAAACGATTTTGCACTTCTATTGGGTGTTTCACTTTTCTGTTATACGAGTAGTGGCCGTTGGCCATTATATAAGTAGTGGCCGCCAGCCATTATACGTGTAGTGGCTTTTGGCCACTATATGATTAGTGACCTAACTTAATAGTGGCCAAAATGTTCAGGTCTTGTGAAAAACCACTATATCGAGAGTTTGAAATATTTGCAACTTGCTCCTGCAAGCAAATGACGAAAGTACAGCAATGACAAAACAACACGATACAAATACTTATGGCATTAAATATATTCAAAAATGCTCCAATTCAGAACAACCTTAAGTATTTTGAAATGAAAATAAAATAAAAACAAAATGTAAAGTTAATCACTTGCTTTAAACGCTTAAACTCCAAGGTATTAAAATTTATCAGGCGTCCTGCGCAAAGAACTACACGTCCAATATCGGTTTCTTAACTTCGTGTAAAATGCAAAGAAAAAATTACAAAAGCAAAATTTTGGCTTTGAAAGGGCATTTTAACTTAAAAAAAAGGTATATGTCCAACAAATACCCAAAGCGAACGCCATACAATAACACTTGTACTTGCCTACGGGCATAAAGAGAAAGCAAATTAGCAACAATCAATTTCTAGTATACTGCCACCTATCACATTTAAACAAACAGAATCCCTTAGTAATGTATAAAAATCAGTATAATGAGAAATAAAGATTATTAAGTTCCATTACCGTCAGCTCAGATAGAACGTATTATGTTTTAAAAAAAATCAGATGTATAGTTTTTACAATGTTTTTACAATGGCTAGTTATTTTGTTACAATAAACGTATTATTTAAACATGAAATTCTTGTTTTTGCTATTTAAACTCTGTATAGGTTCCGGAAAATAATCTGAAAGTTATCCGGAATTTTTAAAGGTTAAATCAAAAAATACGCGTAAATTTGAAAAGTCAAACTCCGAAAATTTGAAGTCAAAGCCGGAAAGACCCGGCCTTTTAATTAGGATTCGACTTTGATCAACCCCTGTTAGGATATTGCACATCGCATATCCTAATAGTGATGTTTAATGTTAGTATCAATAATATGTAAACAGAGAGTTCGAGAGCGAGAGTGATTGAGCTGTCGTCTCGCACTACTCTCATGAGTGTAGTACTAACAACCGAGTGGAATAGACATAGAACTTGTACCAGTAACTGTATCAATAAATACTACCACTATTTACTGCTGTCTACTAACTACTTACTACACTCTATCATTTACCTAACCACTCACTCATACTGTCATACAGTCATAGTACCTACTCACTAGCCAAGCACCTGTGTATCGAGCATATTAGTATACGCAGGGCCTTAACACTGGTGGAGTTGCAGGGTCTAACTTTTCAGTTAGAACAACAAGACCCATAGTTTTGAACAATTTTTTAACATTATTTAGTTAAGTGGAAAATAACTATTAAAACAGTGCGCCATGGGCGAAACCCACTAACTAGTATATAATAAGTTTAGTGAACTTAATAACAATTACCGTTGAACAGTAACACGAAATGAACAGTTTTTCCAAAAAAGACAATCAACAAAGTAAAAAAGTGAAAGTTAAACTTGAACGTGGCACAGAAACATTTGCGACAAGCCACGACGGTAAATACATCAGAGTTGAGTATACCAGTAAAGACCTTTAGCATCACGTAACATCGTTCTATAATCGTGAAGACTTCCAACTAAGATATCCCAACGAAAAAATACCCGAACCACGGACAGCACTAACAGACGCAAAAGACACGCCAATACCAAAGGAAACAATAACAGCCTATCCTTGTCGCGACCCCGCTTACGTTAAGCTTGTATATTGGGGACCCAACGATTCGTACGGAGAAGCGACACTCTTAAAAACGGAAAGCAAAGCAAAACACCCGCAAGTAGTCCTACTATTACACGTACCGACGTTTCCAGCACCAGCACCGTCACCACGAAAATCAATTGTGGAAACCCCAGTAAATTACGAAAACCGAAGACAAACAAGAAGTCAACAAAAATTAGACGAGCGAATCAAAGTGCTGGATGAAAACCTAGCAGACTACGCTGACGACACTTTTACCAAACCAGCGGAATCGACTCTAATCTCAGACGGGGCATCATCAGACGAAATAGAAAAAATATCAATCCTTCAACCAGACTTTCGACCAGTCGACTTATCACTGGGGGACTCAGACGCAGAGGAGTCCTCACCAGAGCTCTTTGTAGAACCACCCGTTATCTACACCAGTACATCCTTAAAGGACGAGTTCCGATTCGCTGACCAACCTGAGAGTCTACCCATTGCAAACCCTTACATATTAACCGATATTATTTCATCGCCAAAAAAGGTACAAAAAATTTCTTTTGATTATTTTGAGCACCAAGTAAAGGAACTAGAGGCCAGGTTAATAGATAAAACACATGAGCTAGAAAATTTTCTAAACTCAGAACCAGAAAACCCTCAAAAACGTAGGCGCACCGAATCATCCCTACTAGACGGTCCCAGAAATTTTATTATGGTACAGCCAGCAGCCTAACTACCCTAGACCAGTTACGCACTTTACTTGTTCGCTACGACGC
This sequence comes from Dicyrtomina minuta, assembly GCA_949802685.1. Classification (NCBI taxonomy): domain Eukaryota; kingdom Metazoa; phylum Arthropoda; class Collembola; order Symphypleona; family Dicyrtomidae; genus Dicyrtomina; species Dicyrtomina minuta. The sequence continues at coordinate 43,216,068 of OX461809.1, read as the reverse complement.
GGCAGAGCATTTAAGACCAGCTAGGGCAAGCATAAAACAAGAGGTTGCAACGGTGACGTCAGATAGTCATTCAGAAGCAATGTAAGCAAACCATTGCGTCTCTATCAGCCAAGATAGAGGAACTGTCGACACGGCAAACTCCACGTCATCCAAACCTAACCCAACCCCAGGCAAACCAAAACGTAGTTCAGAATTTGCAACAAGAGTTACGTCAGCCTACCGATTGGGCAACGACAAAATGCCAAATATGTAGCAAGCTAGGACACGACGCCAAACGGTGTCCGCAAATGCAGTTTCCACAACAAGGAAACAACTACCAAAACTATGTCCCAAGAGCACCTTTTACCAATCAACAATCCCATCCCAGAAATTCTTATTTCAATCGAAATCCAAGTCAACAGCAATTTCGTCAGACGAATGCATATCCTAATCAAAGCCAACAACAATTCCCACAAAGGAATCCCAATTTCAACACATCACGCAACCAAAGCGGAAACCCGAACCCAAACAATTCTAATTACCAAGGGCAAACTTTTATCCCAAACTTTGTCCACCCTAACTCTATTGCAGGCAGAAATTCCAACAGGCAAAACACGTCATTTCCACAACGCAACAACACAACAAAAGCAAATTAACAACATTTAAACTAGCGGATGGGCCGATCCGTTCAACGATTGATATTAGGCCACCAGATAGAAATATAAATAGAAGTATAGATAGGAATCTAAATAAAATACGGAATTTAATGGCATCTAACACAATCGCAAACCCATTAGCTCAACAACAGGAAACAGATAGTAAACAGAGGCATTACGTAAATAAACAAACCATCCCTGAGACAACAGCTATTCAATCGATTGCATCGTTAAAGGACAACAAGGAATTCCTACTACACTTATTTTAAGACACTGAACCTGATTGCTCAATAATTAGATAAAATGTTGCACGGAAGTTAGGAGCAAAAATTCGCGACGAGAACGCCATCACTAAAGACCTACGCCAAGACCTACCGCACAGCTAGATTCATTGCACGTAAGACGACAACAACCTACGGTAATTGGTAACCCTAGTTATAGTGATATAGTTAAACGACGACCTGGTCGCCCTAAAGGTTCTAGAAATAAGGATTTATTGGCTACAATCGACGATAAATACATAATTAATAAGGACAATATTAGATCCTTGAGGTCCAGAAATTGTGGGTAGTTTCACAATAAATATATATATATGTAATTAAAATTTTGTTTAAGTTAAGATTTAGTTAACCAGTTAATCTTAGGTATTGTATTCTTTTCGTTTTCAACCAACGTGTCAGGTTACACGACAGAACTCATGCTACACCTAACCGGAGCGGTTCTTTGTACGGAAAGGGACCCTTAAGAATACCGTATGGACGGTCCATTAATCTCTGAATACCTTTGGCTACTTGTGATTGAACACTAGTCCTTAACCGGGACAATGATTTAAAAGGTAAAGCACAGTGTGCCAACCTGGAAGGTTTAGCACTAAGGTCCTACGTTACGTCAAATTAATTTAATTTAAAATAGTCACTATTTATTGCTTATCAATATAAACGCGGTTCATATTTGATAATTTTGTTACATGCCAAGTTAAATAATTTTCAAAAAACAGAAAAGACACAAAAAGACGTTTAGATTCTACTATTGTCCTTATTAATCGTTATTTAGTAAAGTACACGAAACTGTGGCATAGTTAAATTATAGTTGTAGTTATTGTCCAGTGGTAGGACCAGCTAATATTTTGAGTATGGATCGAGTGTGATTCTATATTTTACTTTTACTTTGATTTAATGGGAATTTTAATAAACTGTTACGTCTAGGTGGATAAGTAATCGTAAAATACTAGAATAGTGAATAGACTAAGTAAAGTTCAAGGTCGCCTTGACATTGATAATCGATTTACATGGTCTAGGCCCTTTTAAAATATTTTAAATTAGCTTTACCGTGTTGGGATGGCCGGGCATAGCTGGGACGCCGCTAGCTGCCCAGTCGGCCAGCGGCGAATACCCACCTTCTGAGGGGCCCGGCACCATCGCCTTAGTTTAGGAGATAGATACCATTGGCATAGGTACATTCATTGTTATAATCATAATATATTGAGTATTAATATTAAATAGTGTTTAATCAAATTACCGCCGCTACTGATGTTTTGAGCTAAAAAAATAAAACAAAACTTCCCATTGGAAGAGAAAAAAAATTAATTAAACTATTTTAAACACACTATAATGTAGCGTTAGTTTATATGTAAGTATATATTATATACATTTTAGTTATAGATAGAAAATTCCAGTGTGAAATGATAATTGTAAAGGTGTGTACCTTTTAAAGGGGAATCAATTCTCCCCGCCTGAAGTTGGGTCGCACAGTCTAGCCAGATGTCCGCCCCACCCGCTCAGGTCCGGTTACCATAAAATATTTAAACAATACTCCATAGGAGACCAATTTAATTAAAACAATGTTGTTCTAATTTAATTATAAATAATTTCATTCATAGTCACGTATGTAGTTCAATACACTATTAAATTTTCATGTATAGCACTACTTATGTTATTAAGTAATAATTTTTGAATTTTACGTATTTAATTTTTAACTTACTCTTTATTTTAGTTTACGTTGATTTTAGCACCGGAACAGCTTTTTACTACAAGTCCGGCTGTGATGGCCACAGTTGGGCAGCAGCACTTCAAAATATGTAAACAAAACTCCGTCGGGGAACAAAAATAATTATTCTATGTATTTTAACCTTAATTTTGTATATAGACTTACAAAATGTTTCAAATGTACTTCAATTACTTTTAATCAGCGTAATTCACCATATTTATATTTTAATTAATTGATTTTAGACCATAGACATATTTTAGCTTGAATTATATTAAGTATTTAAGTAATTACCGTTAATAAGATAAAAATCTGATTCGGGCTTCGCCGAGTCCGGGAACTTTGGGTCACACTGTACTAAGACCGGATACACTCATTTGGGTTCTCCATAGTCAAAAACCTCGGCTAGAACCGATCAAAATAGGTTTACACAAGTATTTCTAAAATGGGCTATGTTGGCCATTGTAAATTGTTTTTAAAAAATGGTTTTGCTTTTGTAAGTTTTTTGGAAAAAATTATTTTGAAATGTAACTAGGGCCGATCGATAGACAAAATTTTTCTGCGTTTAATGAAACTTACCTTGATTTTCTCGGTCTCCGATTTTTGAAATATCGGGAGGGGGGATGGTCTAATTGGAATGAATGATTTAACGTATAGAGAATATATGTACTTGCCATATATAATGTTATGATACAGTTTCCTGATACAACTATTATATAATAATAATATGGCTACGATTTATTAGCAATTCAGCATTTAATGCATTACACGTAAGCTAACTATAGTAAGTAGTATTGGCGAATGTGCTACGTCATTTAGCAATAAGTTAGATGTACAAGTAGACGAGTGGAACCGTACTCTCGCGTCTTTTGCGGGAAGGCGGTATGTTAGGATATTGCAAATCGCATATCCTAATAGTGATGTTTAATGTTAGTATCAATAATATGTAAACAGAGAGTACGAGAACGAGAGGGATTGAGCTCTCGTCTCGCACTACTCTCATGAGTGTAGTACTAACAATTGAGTGGAATAGACATAGAACTTGTACCAGTAACTGTATCAATAAATACTACCACTATTTACTGCTGTTTACTAACTACTTACTACACTCTATCATTTACTCATCCACTCACTCATACAGTCATACAGTCATAGTACCTACTCACTAGCCAAGCACCTGTGTATCAAGTATATTAGTATACGCAGGGCCTTAACACCCCTAGGGGTTGCGTCGTTCTGATAAATACTGATAAATACATTAAAAACAAAAATTGCGTGTCTCATAATTTTAAACTGAATTCAAGGTTTTTAAAATTCCAATAGCAATATATCCTAGGTCAACTAATGAAAATTGACACAAGGTGTTATGCTTACACATTGCTTATGCCTAGAATTATAAACTTTGATTATCAGGTCACTGTAGCACTGGTAGCGTTAGAAACTGGTAGCGTTAGAAACTGGTAGCGTTAGAAACTGGTAGCGTTAGAAACTGGTAGCGTTAGAAAAGACGGGTCCACCTCATTTCAACTTTTTCCTCGTTTGATAACATGTGAAAATCACGTCTTGCATTACTTTTATCTCACTCGGGTCACAACACGTCTAGGATTGCACATTACGAAGATTTGATCGAGACGTGCAACAATTCTAGACGTCTCGTGACCCCAATTGACCTAATTTAAGACAATTCTATTCAATAGCCTCTTTCCTGATAATATTTATATTCAATCTCTAAGCCGTTTACCCATTGATTGTGTTGACAGTACGCATTGATCTTCATCTGCTATGTAAATAGTGGAACGTTTCGGAAATCTGTTGTCGTACAGATATCAGAAACATTCTACCACAATAACAGAAAGTTCTAGTTCATTATTATGTCATTGTGTGTAATCAATTTCATATAAAAGGGGCTAGTGTCAAATTAAATAAATCGCCTAAATTATAGTACTTAGTCAAAGTCGAAGCATCTTCAACTGGGCTTCTTCTGCATACCAGCACATGGGGCAACCTTATATTAAAACAGTCCTCTTCAAGAAATGATATGAACAATGGTCAATAATAATTACGTAACATCATTTATGCCGAATCCTTAAACTGTTCACTTAAAACCAGTAGTGTCGTGACTGGCACGCGGGTGGTCCTAACAGATTATATAACAATATAGTGGCAAAAATCTAACCCGTTTATCTAATGTTAATGTAATTACATGTGAGTCGGTGTGTCCAAAAGAATATTTTACTCGACACTATTTATGTCAATCCTCCCTGTCATTTATCTAATGGTTATGTCTGACCGGTTGGGTTGTCCTAAACGATGATTTATGTAACATCGTTTATGCAAATCATCTAAGGCGTACATTGTTGTACTATGTTTACATTGACAGTATTACCATCAAAATCCCATCTATCTCTTTTCGTATTCATCATTATTGCTCCCTCAGGTCTATTCATACTTACGCTTACTGTCTTCATTTTTATTTCACTCCTAATCTACAAATCTACTAACGAGGGAGCGTTTAGAAGTGATCACGCCGAATTGGCTTTATACATTTTTTTTAAAAAAGAGCATGAGAAAAAAACTAGATTTGCTTAAGAACATGATGCCAATGGGCATTTTGACTCGCTAAGTCAGATTATTGAAAGTATAAATTTGCTAATGGTAACTAAACGGGCGCGATAGTTGACCAGAAAATGATTTTTTAATTCTTTAGCACCCTGTAGCTCCTACAATTTTCGTCCGATTTATAAAAAAATGTATTTTTTGTAAAACACTATCAACAAAGCAATTTCTGGGTTTTGAAAATTCAAAAAAAAAAAATTTGTCTCAGAAAATGAGGTGCTTGTCTTGGTCCATGTATATTTGTTTTACCCAGGACGGAGACAAAAACCTTATTTTCGGAAAAAACCTTTTTTTTTTAATTTTCAAAAACCCAGAAATTGCTTTGTAAAAAGTGTTTTCAAAATTGCAAAAACACATTTTTTTATAAATCGGACGAAAATTGTAGGAGGTACAGGGTGCTAAAGAATTAAAAAATCATTTTCGGGTCAACTAACTATGGCGCCTGTTTTGTTACCATTAGCAAATTTATACTTTCAAAAATCTGACTTAGAGAGTCAAAATGCCCATTGGCATCATGTTCTTATGCAAATCTAGTTTTTTTCTCATGCTTTTTTTTTTAAAAAAATGTATGGAACCAATTCGGCGTGATTACTTCTGAACGTTCCCTCGTTAATACTACTGTGAATTGCTAACGAGTAAACTTTCACCTCTTACGAGCATAACTCGCCCAACCATTAGCAAGATTTTGCATAGGATTTTTTTTTACGCGCACAGTTTTGTTAAGCCGTTTTTGGTTTTTTTGAACGCTATTTTAAAAAAAAATCTTGTATGGTAAATCTTGCTAACAGTTTAGCGAGTTATGCTCGTTAATATTACAATACGAACATACAATAAATACACAACAAGAAAAGGTTATAGATTTAATATTTCCTACTAACCATATAATTGTATCTTCAGTATTTACGCTCTCATTTAAGCGAGAGAAGCTGTATGTCGTGCTGTACTTAAGCGTATACGCTATAGACGGAGATGTATAATTCAGAGGCTTCATTACAAATTAATAACATTTTACATGATCCGGATAGAGCGCTCTGAACTGGGTAAAGGCAATCTCAACATTCTGTCATTAACTTAATCATAACATGTATCACTTGCCTTTTGCATTCACAGCAAGTTAACACATTAAACTCCTACATAATCACTTATTACGCATATTATTGTTACACATTAAAGCTAATCTAAAAAAGTGTATGACACCTTGACCTTCCAATAGCATAGCTTTTTTAAGGTAAGTGAGGCTTGTAAATTAAAAACACAAATAAAAAAACTGCAGAGTGCGGTTTTAAAAAAATTTGAAAAATCTGTAAACAAGTGAAACGTCTGCAGTATAATTATATTATGCAATTTGGTTAGAATTTCTTCAAACCTTAAAAAATAAATAAATAATTAAAACTGAAAAAATCAGTGTTGCCACTTCAAACCTCCCAAACTTTCCAAGCAATTTAAAAATTCGTTTGGAATTTTTAGCCTTAAAAATAAAATTTGTTCAGAGTGGATATCAAACCAGCAAGTGATATCCACATACCTATTTAAAAAAAGTGATGGCAAGTATCTGCCACATTAAAGTACTTAAAATGCAATTTTTATATTCATAGGGCATTATTTACAACGGACCTATACGGGCAGAACTTATTATACGATTTTTAAATCGAATACTTTTACCGATCACTAGAATAGATACTGAAGACGAAGTATGGAGATTTAGAGCTCACCATGACGTAAATATGGTTTTATACTTTTAGCAGTTAAGAAGTTTAGTATTACATAAGTGTTTTAAATGTAACGTAAATATTTCCTAATTAAAGGCGTGCGGCTTTAATTTGTTTATATTGTGTTTTTCTTAGGCAGTGGTATTGTCGTATTTTAACTTCAGTTTGCCAGAATCTGCTGTGGCTTACGATATTTATCTTCAGATGGCGTTAAGAAATCTTGAAGCTGATCCTCTTGGCCAAATTGGCTATGGAGTGTTCCTGCGGCAGTCACTTGCTGAAAAGTATTTTGTATCATTGTCCAACTCAATTTCATTAGTTCTGTTTAATGAAATTCACACGGCAAAGTGGAATAATGGTTTTGCTACCCTCGGTGAGTAATATATTACTCTGGAGTGTAAACGTTTTTACTTTATTTATTGATATGATCGTATTTCCAATTTAGACGCAATTTTATAGATAAAAGTTAATTAACTGTTGATATTATTTTAAACACGGTAAGCAGATACAAGAGCCCCAATCAAGCAGGTTGCTGACTGGGTAATGGAAAGAACCAGTGCCGCACCAATAACGTGGGCATACCGTGTTAGAAATGGATTCTCCAACCGGCCAGTTACCGTTGGTCCATTTGGCTTAGCTTCAGAATTAAGTAACAAGCCTGTACTGCTTTTGATTACACGGCGATATTACCCTTCTGCGTATTCACCTTTTTACGCTAAAGTGAAAGAAGTTGCTCTTGAATACTTTAATTGCAACAAAAGTGGAAATGTTACTCGTTTACGCCGTTATACTCACAAGACTAACACAGGTAAAGTTTGTATTTCGCGATTTTTATTGCTTCGTTTTAAGTTTCACTTTTATATAGGTTTGCGCCCGTGTAGGGATACTGAAATTCGAGACATTTAGAGTAAAACATATAACGACCTAATAATCTAAGTTTATTGTAAATTAAACCTTTTACGTAGATATTAAACTTCCCTGCTTTTAAAATTACAACAAACTGTTATCTGTATTAGGCTTTAAAGAATGATCGAATGCGTCAAATCTTTTACTTGAAGATGTGGCTATCTGTTATTTGTATTAGGGAGCGGGCAACAATAAAGTAAATCTCTCCTTCTAGTGAGTCAAACGACGAGTTGCTACAGAAAACGGTCGCATGTACACTATCTATTTTTAAAACAATACCAACTGTCACAGTGCAGCCAACGCTGTTTAGGCAATTTAGAATGTACAATGGGAGATACAATGAGTTATTGAGGGTTCGAATGGAAGCAAATTTGGAGGCATTGAGTATGATGCTCGAATTATTTAGGTACCCAGAATGATAAATGGCGATTAAAACCTGTTAAGTTATTAACAAACTAAGAAATTATGCTAATATATGGTAATTAAAGCTCAGGGAATGCTGTGAATTGATTTCAGTGTTGATTGTTCTGTAAAACGTCTCCAAAATAAATGATAAGCAAGTTTCTATACACAATGAGTGCATGAATAAGAGAAGTATCAATTTAAAATAAATAATATAATTAAATTGCACAGCAAGAGTAAGTGTTCTCGCGGTAAATTCTAAAAAGTTATACTAGTGATCCTGAAATTTTTCTTTACTTACAAATGCTAATGACGTCAATCATAAAAACGGCGGATAAATGAAGCAGAACTCTACCCACTTCAGGTTCAGTAGATCTAGTTTAAAGTTTTAAAACAATGAAAATAATTACATAAAGTACGTTTTTGGGTGTATAAAGTGTTTTATAAATACTAAATGAGGTAATCAATAAATAAAAGTACAGAAAATATTAGAAAAAAGGAAATTTTATTTATATGATCAAGTTGAAAAAAACAAATAATTGCATTTTAGTTTGAGTTAATTTAGAAGTAAAAAGGAAGTTGACCAAAGTTACTTTCCTAAAAACAATAACTAGCTAGCAGTTTATACTTAAATCAGGTAAATTGGATACAGTATTGCAGTAAAATAGTACCAACAACAAATATAAAACTTCATTTAGTGGTATAAAAATAATATTAAAAAAAGTGACATAAATCATAGTCAACAAGTGAAGTACATTACAGCTATTAATTTGTAAATAGCTTGTTATTAAATAATGTGCAATAGTTAGGACTAATAAAACAAATCATAGTTAAATTCAGAACATAAATACAACAAAGTTTAATGAAATGTAGATAATTGCGCATAATTGCACTGAGGCTGTAAAACTAAATAAAATATGAAAGTAAAGCGGTGGCTAAACTGTACATTAATAATTATGACTGCCAACTGCATAACGTTTTTAGCCTCAAAGAAAATTTCCAAACTGCGCAGATCTTGGTATTCAATTTAATTGTTTCAACCAAATACCAGCAATAAATTAGGCTGAACTTGTTTATTACGGATTATAATTAACTCTACTACATCTAAATTACGCCATCTACCACATCTTTGTCACGAACAGTAGAATTGTTTCAGATGTGTTAGGAGAGCACCTGTTCACTTTAACAGCTCCATACTTGGCAACTAGAACATATCAACATGCCCAACTCCAATCCAGAGTATGATTGATTAGCCCGACTCAGATGTATAACCATGCCGTATCATCGTCAAACCAGCAAGCCAAGGTCATTGAGTGGAAGTATGGTTTGTATAATAATACATAATAAATGGTCGTCCATAAATGATGTAATCAAAACAATGCAATGTTTAGGACCCTATGGCCTGCATGTCATCAGCTTAAGCATTGCATAAATGGCTACTCTTAACATGGTATGTCATTAATACACAATTATACACACTGATACTACCGGTGACATTGATGTATGATCTCTAACTAATTTTAGAATGACCTTTACTTCAAATCGATTTATGCAAACATTGTTATCTACAAATATGCTACATTAAATCTCATTACGCAAGTATCGTCATAAAAACTCGACTATCTACTTACAATAGCTTCTACAGTATGAAAAAGCGTAAGTAATGATGTAATAAGTATTTTTTTACTCAATGTGACTGTGGATCCCTCATCTGTAACTGTGTGTCACACAAGTTTTTAACAATAATTAAAAAATTATTAAAAATCAGAAATGGCAATTCCCAACAATGCTTTACTGCTTTCTAAACAATTATTTATATTGAAAGATTTGTGTTTTAAAATAAATTAATTATAAGTAACTAAATTTATTTTTTGAAACACCCCCTGTATTTCTTTTTCAAATTTTTGGTCATGCTCATATATTTTCTGAGAACTAGAACTTAAAGCTTTATTGTTGCCAGCTCCTTAAGCATCTACCTAGACAAATAGCGAAGCAAATTGTCTACTTATAATCATCTCATTGTTACAGGCTTTATTTGCGTATAAATATAAATAAATTTTTCTTGCAAGTAATTTGTTTTAAATTTTAACTAGAATGGTTACAGCTTTGGAAATCAATACAACGCAAGTGTTCTTCGTCAAGAAATGCATATGAAAATTGTGAAGCTATGCAAGAGCAGCTACAATACTGGAAGAGAAATGAAGTGCTGCTTGAACATGAGTCGTTAGCTACAATTGAGAAAACGATGTATAATGATTTAAATTTTACAGGACTAAGTTGCCGGCTACGTAGGCCTTTTCGTTTTATCGCCGTTGATCCTGCAGATGTGCCATACTTCATAGAATTGGCTCTTGGAAGTTTATTTTCTGCCACAACAGCGCTCACAAATTATGAGTCTTTAGGATTTATTATTGATGCCAAAAATGATTTACTTGTTCCACTCACATCATTTAAAACATCAAGAATTGTTCAGTTCATGCATGACTACTCTGCAGCGTTTCAAATTGCAGAATCAAAAAATCGTACAGTAAACACTAATATTAAAACAGGGCATTCTTTTACTAAAAATCTGTGGGTTAGCCAAAATTTTTCTTTAAACAAACACTTTAATATTAAGATATTAAATGCAGCAGAAATTCAAGCTCTCCTAAAACCCTTGGTTGAAGACTTAGTCGTTAAAAACGGACATCAATCTGTGGAATCAGTTTTTGTGTTGTACACTACTAAATTTTGTGGCTACTGTGGAATTGCCTTAGCCCACTTTGTATCGTTAGCTAGATTTTTAAGGTTCTACAGAGTAAGTGTCCGCCTGGCTAAAATTGATGTCTATAGTAATTTGTTACCCCTAAATCTTGCCGTTGGGGAAATTCCCTCGTTTCTCTTCTTCCCAGCAGACAAGTAAGCAATCATATTTTCAATATTTTTATAGTATCAAATCCTAATGAAACTTGGTTTTACTGAAACGTGTTGTATACATATAAATTATACAAATTATTTTGAGCAACATATTTTATGCATTGTAAAACTGTTGTAGTGTATGCAGTTGCTTGTCGGTAAAGAATAATAATTACGAAATTTGCCATTTCTTTACCATCGTTATTCAAGTGGCCAAACCTCACTAACATTTTCGCGATGGTTGATGTTATAGTGACTGTTCGTCCATTCCTTGCATTTCGTAAAATTTAAGCACTATGTATGATATTTACACAATCTACCAGCAATTTCGAAAACAATAACGTTTATATTAAAAATGTTAGCTCAAAAACCGTTAATTAAACAGCACTTGTACAGATGGATGTTTCGGAAGTCTAATTTAGTTAAGGTCAGAAGTAAATAATTCACACTAAACTTTTTAACTTAAGGCACAAGTTTTGTTTCTTCAGTCATAACCTGGTCAAGGTCATTCAGAAACAGTAGTATGGTTTAAAAATGACATGGCCCTTGAATGACTTTAAACGTAATCCTAATCGGTTTAGCTTGACAATAACTTTTATGATAGCACAGTCAGAAAGGCTTCTCATAATTCTAATAACTTTACAACTGCTTCCTTTAGCGTCCACTTTTGACTATAGCAAATTCGGTTTAAGGTTATTTCACAGCCACTTGGAAAGCCCAGAGCAGGTAGGTAACTGAATTGATTTAAAATGAGTTAGTAGGTAATAAGTGATTTTAAATTGGTCTATGCAAGTTTTAATTGCTTGCGATTTCCGGGGTATGGATATACGGGCAATTCGGGTAATTTAGGGGAATCGCGAGTTTCTTGAGTATTTATAAACGGATTGTGTTAAAAGTTTTTTAATTGACGTGCAGTGAGCAGATCTCTAGTTGTTTTTTTAGAAAGTTTTAAAACTAAACTTTTTTTCAATATTACATATAAAGGAAATTTTGTAAAAACCGTATTATATTGAGCTTACATAAAAATATCAAATTCATATATATGCACATAACTCAATAGTTTAGAGTGTCTTTTTTAAAGCTTTTTCTGGTAGGTACTTTGTCTTAAAAATACATTAGGTAATTTAAAATAAAATTGGCATTTTTTACGCCAACCTAGGTTAAAATGTGAAACAAATGTCATGAAAATACACACAACTCAAGCATTCATAATTTTTGTTGCCCTGAAACATGTGCTAGTTTTATGACAATATGCGACAAGCGAGATTCACAAAGAGTCAAAAACTGTTTTTATTTTAAGAATCCTAAGAATTTTTAAATTTTAAAATGACTAGAGGTCTGCTAAATACACGTCTATTGAACAAACTTTCATCTAAATCTGTCTATGAATACCTAAAAAACCGCGATTCTCCAAAATTACTCAAATTACTCGTATATCCATACTTGGGAATCTTTCGCAATTAAAAACTGCATAGACCAACATAAACTCATCAATTACATAAATACCATACCTCATTTCGAATCAATTCGGTTACCTACTTTTTTCTTGGCTTTCCAAGTGGCTGTGAAATTACTCTTTAACTTTTAAACTTTTAACTTTAAAATTTACAAAGGGAGCAAATAATGTGCTCCTACTTCCAAGTTTTGCTATAATGTAAGACGTAACAGAAATAATTGTATGTATGTATTGATTAAATTCATTTTCAGGCAGTTGCTCATAAAAAATATGGTTTTAATATTTCAACAAAAAAATGACCTACACGTTATAATTTGCCATTTGTAAGTTAATATACATAGCACTTAAAATGTCATTTATATTTTTTAATTGCCGTTATTTCCAAGTGCATTATCATATAAATTACACATTTTGCTTACTTCGAACATCTATAAGTTTTTTTTCACGATTACATTCTTTATATATCATTTTTTTGCTATCGTAAAAATTAAAATAAAGTAGAAAGTGCACAATCGAAACATACTAGTTTAATAAATCCAAGACTGGCTCTCTAAAATTTCATATCACATATTTACTCTTGGTGTTAGTTTGCTTATGAAACATAGATACAAATACGACATCACCATAGTTTCCCTGAATAAGTGAAATCCAGCTAGCTGGTCAGTACAGTTATCTTTCATGTAGAGTAATAATAATGTGTGCTCATCTACATAATTTGGAACTTTTCTGAAGTACAGGACCGATTTTGACAAAAATATATATCACTTTGAAGACCTTGAAAATAAAAAAATCCGTTTTCTTTTTTCACTTCATATGACATACCACACTTTTTATGGCGATCTTTTGAAAAATAGCCAGTTTTCTAAAACATTGAAAACTACCAATTTTGATAAGCAATGAGGTTACATATACTTTTTCTCCATTGGAACTCTTATTTATAGTCATCTTCTATACGGGTCACTGATGGTAGAAATCAACCCACACCTACGCATAATTTATGTGTTTTGCTCTCACCAGATCCTGGGAGCCTGCTTCAGTCCGTAGAGGCTTTTCACAAACTTACAGACAAATTTGTCCCTCCCTGAAAATCGGTGAGAATTCGCTGAGTGGAACGGAAGTTAAAGCCATTACATTTACATTTTTACATTTACATTTCCAACACAGGTCAATTCAGTTCAACAATAAAACAGAATGAATCCTGGAATCAGAAGTAACTCCGATTCCAAAGTTACATAGTATTTCAAATATCATAGTTTAAAGTACCTCTATTTTTAACAGTAAATTCTTGTTCAAACAACAGTAACTACATGTGATGAACATACCTAGGTGCATGGGTTATATATGTTGTAAGTATAGAGTCACAGTACCTACATTTAAATGTTCACTTTTTCCCAACGACATATTCCTTTTTGCTCATGTACCTACTTCTATGGTAATGCCCGTGATTTCATTCTATTCTGCTTCTCTCTCATTTTCTCTTTTCATTCTCCACTTCTTGTATGCAAGTCGTAGTGCGTAGTCGTACACACGCTACTATAATTTTTCACTCCAGGCACTACTAATTTATTACATACTTCTTGTGTCTCAAGTATCAATTATGACTGAACACGGATCGGATCGGATCGGATAGAATTCGGATCGGATCGGTTGTTTGTCGGTTCGGATGAATGCCTTATCCGATCCGAAGGCATTATATCGGTTTCGGTTCGGTTCGGATGGGGACAGCTAATTTTTCGGATCGGGTCGGATGAGGAAAAAAAATATTTCGGTTCGAGTCGGATGAGGAAAAAATTATTTCGGATTGGTTCGGCTGAGGAAATAAACTAGGATAGGTGTAGAAATTGCTATTTACTTTTTATGGTTATTAAAATCGTAGTGGAAAACGGAAAATGCAACTCATCTGATGGATTGGCTTTCTTACCCTCGTTCTGTAGAATGTCAAAATTTAATTTTTTATTCATTAAAATGCTGTTGCATATTTTGATTGTTTTGTTTACGTTTTTTTGTCAATATGCGTTAAATCAAAAAATATGAAAACAAAAGAAAACATAGGTTGGTGTAACTAGACTGAACTTGTTGAACACTAGAGAACAAAAAAGAAAGTTGGAAAATAATTTTGTAACTTACCACAATTAAAAATTAAGTTTCAAGCAAGTTTGTGTAACGCTAAAGTATATTCCATATTTATAGTAGGGACCTTAATTGGAAATAAATTTGTTAGCTTTTTAAATACGTTGAGATTTAAATGAAGTGTGTTGTTCGGATATAGGGTAATCCGATATGTTCGGATTCGGATATGGCCTCATCCGATCCGATCGAATTCGGATCGGTTTCGGATTCAGTAATTTGCTTATCGGCTTCGGATCGAGTTTTGCATTTCCATCCGACTGTTTTCGGTTCGGTTCGGGTTTCGGATCGGATTTACCAAAATCCGATCCGTGTTCAGTCTTAAGTATCAATGTTATATTAGTAGTGCATAGTTCCCCTTTCTCATTTTGCTATGTCAATTCCTTTCCTTTTTGATTCCAAGTTTAACTATTGAACATTTCTTTATTGCTCCTAATATCATACTGTAATGATCTCATTACCAATTCGTATATGTAGTATTCTGTCCTATACTTTCCTCATACATTTATGAACTTTCTCTTGCCATGTCCATTGTACTGTAAAGTATACGGTAAAGTACTAATATGCCAAACTCTCTGTATTACATTACATTGACTCACTGTAATTATTTCTAGTGATTGACATACCAACTTTTTCCTAATCCTTTGCTTTCTTCAGTGTGCATCCTATGATGAACATGTACTTTCCGAGTCTGTATAAAAGACCTACAGCCCACTATCACTTTTCACCTGTCTGTCACCGTCTGTCTTACCAACTTACATCAGACTCTGGTCTTGTACCGTCTCTCCAACCTTCCTGGTGGTAGTAACTTGTATCAGTCTACTCAAATACAGGAATTTCACTTTGACATTGGCCTCCCCCTAGTCAAGTCTATTCGATTGTACAAAAGCTTCCCTGGTAGTAGTAACTTGTATCAGTCTACTTTACCTACAGGAATGTCACTTTTACATTGGCTTTCTCCTTGTCTACAGAAATCTCGTATTACCCTCGTATTCTCACTATTCGGTCCTTTGTCTCTTTGAATAAATTAATTACTATCTGAAGTTCTTGTATTCGAAAATCTCCGTTTACTCTCCGATTTTCTCACGTATTCTAAAAGTCTCTTTCACTGTCATACTCTACGTTCACGTCTGCCGTACAGTCTCTGTAAAAGTCCCCTTCGGTTTCTACTCTGCACATAACTCTTCGAGTCATCTAGTACAATCACACATTGCGAAGGTTCATTACACATTAACATAGTTAGGGGGAATAGAAACTTACAATATGCAGGAATCGTCTATAATGACGTCATTCAAATATCATAGTTCAAAGTACCTACACTTCCAACATTAAAATTTTTTTCAACCTACTGTAACCACATGTCATGAACAAACCTAGGCATATAGGTTATATATATGCAGGGGTCGTCCATAATAACGTCCTTCAAATATCATATTTTAAAGTACCCCCATTTCTAACCCTTAAATTTTTTCAGCCTATTTTAATATACATGTTATGAGCATACCTATATTGGCCATAAATATTCAGTGATCGTCTAAAATGACGTTCTTTAAATATCATAGTTTTTAGGACCCCCTTGTCTAACTTTTGCTAACCTTTTTTTAACTGCTTGCCACATATATTCGTATATGGCTTACTGATGGTAGGCGAGGCTCCATAAATGACGTCATATGTTAATCATGCAATTTTCAAAAATGTTTTGGCTATATTTACCCACATGCTACCTACAGCTTATTGATAGTAGGGGAGCTTTTATATATCTTAAATCATCTTTAAGCGTTACATAAGTTATCTTGCGCTTTTGTTCAAGCTCAGCATGTACTTTGGGCCCCTGGTCGACAAATCAGGCGCAAAGCGCCAGATTTTTATTTAGTATTAAGTTATTGGTTTGGCAAAACAGAATAGGTGCATAAAATGTTTTTGAAATATTTTATAAATAATTCCAAAATTGCTCTCCATTCAAGACATCACTTAAAATACACAGCCAGTGTGTCACTGGCTGACATATGTAAGAAAATGAGGACTTTGTTATTAAAACGCGTTAAGTCCATGTTGCCCAACTTTACAGGAACCGCAAATTTTGATAATCATGTGAAAACGTAAATATTTTGTCAAAATTTTTTTTTCAATAACTGCATACTACCAGGTGTATTAGTAGCCAAAATAACTCAAATCTGACGCAGCGTCGTAATTTTTTAAAAATTATTCAAAATTTTGAAATCTTGGACTTAACGTGTTTTGCCAAAAAACCCATAAGAAACAATGCAAAAAATTAACCTTTTGAATTATATTGAATTGCATGCTAATTTATGATTGTAAAATTGGAGTATAAATTGTACTTTTCAATAACATGTAAATACAACATTATGCACTTTTTACAAAAATGTAAATAGAACATTATGCAATTTTCAAAAGCATGTACATAGAACATTTTGCACTTTTTAAAAACATGTAAATACAACAGTAAGCATTAATTAAAACAATCCTGCATTCCAATGTTAAATTTTCGAGTGCAAATTAACTACTCCTTAAAGAAGTTGTTTGCTAAGGAAGTGTCCACAAACGACGTCATAGAAAATTATTCATTTTTAAAACCATGTTCCCCCCTGTCACCAGATTAATCATATTGCGTAAATGAACGTACGTACGTACTTACGTGTAAGTAAGTAAAGTATTGCGTAAATGGCTATCCCTAGCATAGGAGTGCCAAGTAGACCCATTGAACCTATCAATGACGTCATTTGTGAACGACCCCTTACGTCTCTATTTTCTTCATAAGAAACGCGACTGTTCTTTTGTACAATTTCTTAATTACTTTTTAAACCATGCCCTTCTGTATCATTAAAACAGCAGAGCTTCCAAATGTACCAAACAAATTGAAATTTAGTTTGCATATCGATCTGTTAAGGATCGTCCGTAAATGACGTTTTTGGTAGGGTATGTGAATCTAGTCATGCAGTAATGATATGTTATGCCGTGGGAAAGATAACAAATGAACGCAATGTTAAAGTGATGACATGGCGATGGATTAGCCTTAAAAAGTGAAAATTTGTGGGACGTCATTTATGGACCATCCCCCACAAATAGTACACGTGAATTTGATGTTAAAGCGAATAAATTTCGTTTCATTACAAGAAGCAGTTTCGGGAAAATAAGGATATTTTTTTATAAGAATCAGTTGTTTTTATTGGTTTTAGTGGACTTAACGTGTTTTGCCAACAAACGACTGATGGACTTAACGTGTTTTGCCAGAAAACGGTTTTTGAGCGAATTATTTAAAATAGTTCCAGTGACCTCTGACCCCTAATATTGCACGGTGTGAATTATATGTACTTAGTCGTTCCTAAACACCAATAATCTCAATTTCTGAAAAAATGGACTTAACGCGTTTTGCTAGCAAACTCCTCAAAAAGTGAGCTTAAGTAAATCTACACTTTATGTGAAATATGTTGTTTGTGTAAAGTTACCTTTTAAGTATTTATCACGGTTTGCCAAAACCCCTACAATAATGACTTTTATTGTTGTATGTCACTATGATTTTAAGTCTTAGCGTTCAGGATAGTTTAGGCGAACTAATTATTAACAAACATCACTGTTATTAATTTAAATACTATCCATAATTAAATATCCGTAGTTACTAGCAATAGCTTAATAAAAGTTTTTGAGTCAGAAATGTTGTTACAGAACACCACTAAATTGTTGAAATTGCATTTAAGTTTTACATTTGAATAGTCTATTGGCAAAACGGGACAAGTCTAATAGAGAAAATTTTACACGAACAACGAATAATGAATAAATGGTGACTGATTTAGTTTTTTCAACTTAATTATTTTCTCCAAGTACTGTACTTGATGATTGATAACAATAATAATTTATTCGTTAAGTCGATTTAGCCTCAGCCTCAGCCCATTGAGCCCATACAACGTTGGTTATATACATCTAATTATACAAGGATAATGGTCCCTGGTTAAACAATACGATAAAATATAAATCGCGTATAAAGTTTGTCTGTAGAAGTGTGCGTTTAGTCTATTTCTTGGATTTTGTTTCTTGAGCCTGTATAAAAACCATAGTGAGAATTTTAATTACTGCATGATACAAATTAAGCCTTAAATGGGTCATGGTTTACGATATTTCTATATGTTAATATAAGAGTTAATCACATCAAGCATTGCAAAAAGAAAACATTTAAGAGAATGGTGTGATATAAATAGAATTTAATAATTGTATAAACAGTAGTGGGACATAAGGGAGTCAGGAGGGTCTATCTATCTTTAATACATTTGTAGTATAATGTCCTGGTCCTTAGTGCTTCGTCCTAAAAGTTAAAGAGTGGTTTAAATCCGTTTGCATTTGGGTAACAGCTAACAGTTTTAAGTATGAGATTTTCCCTTGTCGGTTTTGCTTTGCTCAGTGTTCTAAGAAATTTTCTTCCAAGTGATCTGTAATGAGGACATTTAGGCATAACATGTAAAACGTCTTCTGCTTCTCTTCCACATACCTTACAGTCAGATTTTTCAGCTTGCTTCCATATCTTCTTCATACCGTTGATGTTTGTTGTTTTTTCCTAAGAACGATTCTGGGAAAACCAGTTATCAGGTTCAGTACAAGTTTCACTGTTTTTTAGGCTGGATTCATTGCAAATCTATTTGAATTATTTAGCTCTTTCGGTATTTGGATCTTAAGGCTTGTGTCTTGAGGTGGGCGTAGCTCCTTAATGTGCTACAGCTCTGCATTCTCCGGAAATCTTCGGTTATGCATTGAAGTCGGAATTTCTCTAGAATCTGTCCTCTATTCTTCATTATGTATTCACTTTCTAGATTTAAAAAAGTGTCTTTTAGAGATGCGTCGGCAAAGATCTTTCCTATTTTCAGCTTCTAGTTTTGTCGGGGATCAGTGCCTCTAATTGTGATTACTTCTTTGTAGCAGTTACTGGTAAAGCTGCTTTCTTTAAAATTAGAATTTTTTCAAGAAATCTAAGTAGTGCCTTAAATAACTGCAGTTTATTTCTACTATTTCCGTCTCTACCCAGAGGTAGTATCATGGCGTTGAGTTTCGGGAGCCAGTGAGTCGTCGAAGAAACAGTTTCGAATGTTTAGAGTTCATTCATGTAGCAAAGTCCCTATACAGGCTCGGCAAACATCAATTTGGAGATGACAAGAAAACTAAAAAGCCTGGTAATTTAGCATATATATTTTAGTTCAGCTCGGTAGAAGAGGTCCAATAGCTAGGTTTGCGCTACTTTGCCTACGCTAAAGAAGTAATCTTTTGGTTCTTTGAACATTCCGCTCTGTAAAAGGAAACGCCTAGGAAGACGTACTAGCTGGTAGTATCCTGTTTCCTTACAAAATATAACCTTTGTCAAAGATCGGCTTTTAAGGCATTTGAATTCAAGACGCTGATGCGTTTGGAGATTTGCCCTTTAAGGTCTATTTTGTTAGAAGCAAGGAGTATAATATCTTCAGCGTATAACAAGATTAAAATTTCGAAGGTTAACATTTGTATTTCTTATGTTTTAATAACACGGAGTATTTCAGTTAATTTATTTTTTTATATTGTGACTAGTGTAGGTGACAGGGTTTCACCTTGCAATACTTCCCTTTTTCTGCCTCTCTATTTTTTTTAGCTAAGTCAGAGTTCTTTAATTTTTGCTATGTAGTGGTCATCAAAACCGGCTTCTTTCAGTCTAGTCTAAAGTTTTCTCTTTTGATGGAATTAAAAGCTTGGCTGAGTTCTACAAACAGTGCAAACAATTTCCCTTTTTTCATAAGAGCTGGTCTGTTGAGTTGTTTAAGGATACATGTGTTTAGTGCAAAAATATAGTTCATACAGCTACGGCCCTTTCTGTAGGCAGCTTGATTTAAAAAAAAGTTTCATTTACCAGCCAAAAAAGTTGAGTCAATCTGACATGATGCAGTTGTATAGCTTTGCAATTGTGTTGATCAGCGCAAGAGGAAGGTAGTAACTCAGTGGTTTTGAGTCTACCAATTTTAATATTGGCGCGGTTACAATTTTGGCTTAGCTTTTTGGTGTTTGTTCTGCTTTTGCAGTGTTGAGTAATTTAAGTAGGTAGTCATACGTTGTGCTATCTAGATTTGTTCATACTCCGTAAGGTATCCCATATAACCCATCGATGGGGCGTTCCTCAGTTACCTTGTTGCTATAAGAAGTTCTATTATCGATATTTTAGCGTTGGCAGAACCAGGGTCACATGTTACGGATATGTTACTTAGGTCTAAAACTTCTGTGACATCAGCTTCTGTAGTTTCAAAGGCCATGCAAAAGTGGGTATCTCATTGAAATAAGGTAATGTCATTTGGACCAAAGCTGTGTTTCTTGTCTCTTACGAGCATAACCCGCCAAGTTTTAAGTGAGATTTTTCATAAGATTTTTTTATAAAATATAGGCAATATAAAGGCACCAACCCTTGTTTATTTAAAATTTCAAAAAAGATAAAAAATTTCAATACTTTAAATTTTAATTGTTTTTGAATTTAGAATATTTCAAAACGCTTTTTTATCCAAAATTCTTACATATTGTGCTTAAAGTGTTTTTTTAAAATTAAAAACAGGATAAGAAAACCATTTTGAGGCCTTTTTTGAATTTTTGAAAAAATATTTTATCTCACAAAACTCAATTCGCGCATCATGTTGTTCGGCGATTTTAAATTTTTTTGGACCCTCTTTTTGAAAAATCCCTCTTGTAATAGATTTCGATTTGCACTATGTCATAGAAAACTGTCCTTTTATGTGAGCACAGTCTTCAGTATTCTTTTTTAGCACACTAAGGCTATCGTGGCTATCCATAGCAGAAACACGAAGCAGAAGGTCTTTCCTTGGGTGACACATTGCATTGCGTTTAGCGTTGCAGCAGTCCTTGTCAAAATATTTTTGACTTTAGT
Organism: Dicyrtomina minuta; assembly: GCA_949802685.1. Taxonomy (NCBI): domain Eukaryota; kingdom Metazoa; phylum Arthropoda; class Collembola; order Symphypleona; family Dicyrtomidae; genus Dicyrtomina; species Dicyrtomina minuta. Next base: position 43,194,438 of record OX461809.1, on the reverse strand, counting down.
TTTTGTTCGTTCTGTTTTCTGTGTTAGTGCTCATTTTAACTTTATTATCTATAAGTAAGATTTCTAAGAGTGGTAAAGTTGCAGTGGTTGAAGTCAAAGTTTTTGCTGTCCTGAATAAGCATCTTACGTGCAAGCCACACTGCAATTCAGTTGTGAGTAGAACGCAGATTACTTTGGCCAGGTGCAAACGCACCTGGCTGGTAGTAAATGCGGTGGGTAGGGAATAGGTAGGAAATAGGGGCTTTCACGGAGTGTTTTTAAATGGACCTTAACATCTGCTGTTCAACCTGTGATGTAATATGTGATTGTCGTCTGGTCACCAGCACTGTTGAAAAGCTCGTATGCCAGTTTACTGAGCAGGGTTCAGCACAAGGCGTGTCCTATGATCACTAGTAGCCTTTGCTCAACTCCGAAAGCGGAATGTTTTATCGGTCTTATACCGTTAGAGAGCCGTTGGATCTATGCACAGGCTGAAAAATAGGGGATTGTGGACAGTTGATCTTATGTTTCGGGTTTCTAATGGTCACACTGTGGTCTTCGAAAAGATGGGGCTCATATTACCCAAATCCCTGGATGCCAGTGGACTGGACATATAAGAACCTGGAGTATCGCAGGTTCACTGTTGCATTTAAGTCACGGGCTGATTGGGTGAGGGATTTGTCTCTTGTAGGAGGGGGTATTGTGTGCTACACAGACGGCTTACGGGAAGGTGACAATGTTGGCGGTGGGGTTCTTAGTGAGAACAGATATCAGGGGGTACCTAATACACTTCTGACTATGTCTGTATAATTAGGAACTGATGCCTCTGTTTTGCAGTGTGAAATGTTTGGCGTTTCTCTGGCAGCTCGTTGGCTGCTGAAGAATGAACGCCGGGGTCTCCTGGTCAAAGGTTTTAGTGATAGTCAGAGCACTTTGCGTGTTCTATCTCGGCCACACACTGCCTCCAGTTTTGTGAAGGACTGCCACTCGTACCTCGATAGACTCGCTGATTGGGGTTGCAAGGTTAAATTGGTTTAGATCTCTGTTCACTCATGGTTTAGGGGTAATGAAGAGGTGGATAGGCTGGCGAAGGCTTTTTATGATGGTAGTTGCGTTAAGCATTTTGGCCTAAGGCAAATACCACCAGTCACAATCTCTGCTTTCCATTGCGCTATTGCAGGATGAGCAAGGCGTGAGCATGAGAGACATTGGACTGGCTTGAGCAATTTTACGATGGCCATGCTCTAGATATTGGTACCGTTTCACGGTAATGCGTCACTGGTTCAATATCCCATGGATCAATTAAAATTGTTGATTGCGCTTGTTACCTGGCATAGGGCTTGGGGCAGTCATGGCTGTAGGATCCCAAAGAACTACAATCGTTTACGATGCGCATATAAATCGTAATTTAAAATCGCTATTTGGTTATTAAAGCGATATTTTGTATCATAATAATGCGATAAAATGTCTGTTTTAGCAACGTTGTAGAATCGCACTAAAAAAACGTTGTAGAATTGCATTCTAATAACGTTGTAGAATCGCATCCTAATAACGTTGTAGAATTGCATCCTAATAGCGTTGGTAAATCGCATCCAAGAAACGTTTTAGAATCGCACTAAACAAACGCTTGTAATGAGGTTTATAAATATGAAAAATAACGATACTACTTGCACTCAAAATTACGTAATTATAGCGATATTTTTTTCGTATCTACAACGTCGACAAATAGGAATGAAGTAACGTTATTTTTTAACAATGCAATCGCGGTGCAATAACGTATGTAAATACTTTAATGTCAAAACATTTCTTTAAACTCGTTTTTATTGAAAAACAATCTTTTCATAACATGAATTAGTTAATATGATAACTGTTGAAAATTAATCCGCATTCTTCCTTAAAAACCGAGCAGGAGCATTCTTCAGCCAATCTTCAATGCTGTCCTCGACTGTCTTAGCCGTTGCTGCTTCAATTCCAAAAAGTTGTTGAACAGATTCTGTAAAATACTAATTAATAATTACACACAATATAAGTAAGCAATGTACTTACAAATTTAAAAAAACAGTAGGAGGTATAAACTAAGTAATTACTTACGGATGACGAGTTTAAAGAGTAAAGTTTGCTTAAAACTAATCTTTGATTTTTCAATGTTAGTTTTAGATCCTGCTGTTACACAAACTTGCTACTTTATCTGCAAGAACTATTTCCAAAATTTTATTAGTAGCTTCTTTAGCACAACGGCCGAAAAGACATAAATTTACAAACTTCTATAATTAAATCCTATATGTAGAATCTAAAACCCACTAAAACAGTGATGCAAATTACCAGATCATTATTGTCATCTCAGCCTGCTACAAACGCATCGTAAGAGTTGACCTCTTCAACAGAAAGCAAAGGAATACAGGGCATTCCAACACTGTTTGCAGAACTAGAATTACATCGCTTTATTTTACGAACCTCTAGAGTTAGTTCTTCTAGATTTTGAGCAATTTTGAGCAAAGTGGTGGTTCTTCTAAACCTAAAATACTAACATTATCTTGGAGACTAAAATTGCCAGCAACAGACTGCACCACGACGACTGAAGGATGATTATTTGCTGCTTCTTTCTCATTCATCACGTTTTCAATTAGAATTTGAACTTTTGACTTTTGACGAGACTTTCTCAATTTCATTTCGCGGAAATTTGTAACTAGAGCATCATCGTCCTTGCTTTCACTCTTTTCCAAATCCAAGTTAAAAGTTTCGAAATATTTATTTTTCTTGCTTCTTTCTAGATTTAAAATTTCTGGTAAACACTTATAATTACAATTAAAACAATAATAGTTTTCGTGTTGTAAAAATTACTAAAACATGAATTCTGCAAATATTTAGCGCTATAGATAAAAAATATATGAATGTGTCTAATTGCTTACTTGTCATATATTTGACTTGGACTGAATGCACTATCCAAGTTGAGTCAGGCTTTAATTGCTTTTCAATTGATTTGTAAGGTTCAATATTTACAAGGGGCCAAACACATTTACAAAGGTCAAAGTAAATGGAACTGCTTCCACTGAGTTTTTGTTAATAAATAGTACTACGGCAAACATTCTAAAAAAATCAAAGGGAATAATTATGTGTAATGACATTACAATGCACACTTTCTTGTCGTTGAACTCAAAACATAAGCACTTCGAAACAAAATCAGATAGCTTGAATGCAACTTATCCAGCTTTGGAGGTTTAAACTATATAAATTCCAAGTTTTTTGCTTTCACATGGGTAGTTAAAATAACAACCTAAATCTTTTAACTCTTCACATAACAAAATAATTTGTGTATCTGCTTTAATTATATTTTTCAACTTAACTAACTTGTTTGTTTTAAAGAAGCCGTCTTTAGAATTTATTTTGATTATTGTATCCCTAAACTTAAAATTTTCAAACTGTAAGACATTAACATTTAGCATAAATATAAGCACTGGTCCGGAAGAGTGTGGGGTTTTGCAAATCGGTGTTTCTGTTTTGTGAACATATTTAATAATTTCAAACTCATTGAGTCTAGCTTGAAATTGTTGAAGTGGGTGATGAGGGGCTCTTAAAGTTCTTTTTATTTGACTAAGATAATTTTCGAAAGAAAATGCACTGAAATTGTCAACACTGCCGTTTAATGCTACATCGTTCATTATATGTAATAACGCATGAATGCTGTAGGTCACTTGATCTTGTCCATACAATTTAGGAGAGTGATCTACAAATATTTTCAAACATTCTTCAGCAAAACTGTCTGCTGATCTATCCGCCGATGTCATTATAAGGGCACTACAAGCAAGCAGCATGTAATGATTATATACTGCAGGTGCAAGATATTTTTTAATACAGTAGGAGCAATGTGAATTAAAAACAATCGTGATTCTGTCGCCTTCTACCTCTCACACTGCTGAATGTCTCTAGGAACTCTATTAAAATTACACGGAATGTTTTTATTTATATTTTGCATTGCTATTGAAATTAATGTGGCTATTGATTGACTTATTTTTATTTTACGAGGTCTGCACATCCATAGTTTAACAATTTTTCTATTTCCAAGGCAAACAAGGTGCATTTAATCGAGAGGGAATACAAGCACCATATTAATCTCTAGCCTTTCTAATGGAGACTCACTTTGTTGAAATTATTGTAGGTGATGTTTCAATTGTTGTCGTTCTCTAACTTTTTTTGTCCCATTTACCTACAATTTCGCATCGGTCACAACCACAGTTGCCATTGTGGCCTTTTGTGGCTTTGCATAGCGCCCTGGCGCGGGTGTCACATATAAAAATACACTTTTTCACAATAACTTTGTAGTTAATATTAGCATAAATAAATCCGCAGGCCAAACTTCTAAACTCATTAATATACTCACTCAAATAGGAATTAATTTTGTCGGGTTTTGACGTCCCAAAATAAACAGCTACACAAAAAGGATTTTTATTTTTACTTTCGTTTAAAATTGCTAATATGGGCCAAAACCTCTTCGAACAACTTTTATATAATGGAATGCCGTCGATGTTAAATCGTATTGATAAATGAATGCAGTCTCTGTTATGGATTTCACGGCTGCCTGTTGTTAGTCCGTCGTTAATTTGATTTATTAGTCCTGGTTTAAGACCACAGTGAAGATACTCGCCGTTTCCTAATTGCTTTATTTTTACGTTTCTGTTTGTTTTCAGCAATGTTCGAGCACAAGCAGGCAAAGTTGGATCGAATGAAATCAACAATTTCAAAAGCTTATTCACGGCATTGTGTAGTATATGGTTTTTAAAACTCCACACTTGCAAATTTTGTTGAAATGAATAGTTTATTAGGTCGGTAGTGTTTTGTGTCACATCTTGTTCTGAATCTGAACTGTTAAATAAATAATTCTTGTTTCCTTCATCTAGATCACTGCTTAGTTCATAATGACTGTTATTTTTATCTTATCTTCAGATGTATTAAAATTACTGTTGTTAGAGTTTTGTAAGGTAAATTCAGAATTATTCGAACCTATTGAAGTCACACATTTCTCACTTGATAAATTGTTTAATTTACGCACTGAAATAGAACTTGTTGCTAAAGGTGTTCCATAGGAATTTAACGACTGGCACGTAGTACTCAACTGTTGGATTTCCAAATCAACATCCCTATTCACTCGACTTCGCTTGTCTACAGCTCACAACTTTATTCGACATTTCAAACAACTACCTAGTTAAGTATAATAATAAAAGTTAATTAAATGCGTAAAAGTAGTTACCTGCTAAGTTATTTCAAAGTTTTGAAACTTTTCTTTACAAAGTTTGGAGCAGGTCTACACTGCACGCCATACGATCACACACTGAAATTTTGACATGGCTGACTGCTTTAACCACCCCTCCAAGAATAACGATTTCAAGTTGCTCTAGATGCGTACGCGGAATATGATATTTATTTTTTTTCAGCTTTAAATATCGCTGCTACAGCGTTTCAAAAAAACGATATTATAGCCATTAATTCTAGTTATTTATTAGCGATTTTAAAACCATTGCACTACGATATTAATTTACGCATATTTATCGTAGCTGAATTACGATTTCAAAACGAAAAAAATGCGTATTATGGTAGCCATAAATTTTAGTAGCTGCATAACGATTCAAATTTAACACCAAAACGTTTTTTAACAGCGATTACAATTTCGTTATTGTTTTTTCGTTGTAATAACGATTGTGAGACACGATAACGATAATAATCTGATACGAGACGATAACGATTGTGGTTCATTGGGATAGGAATATGGGAATCTCCACTGTGCTTGCCTGTGGGGAGGAGGATGATAACCCGATTCACTTTATGAAAACATGCCCAGCTTTTGTATTAGTGAGAAACCTCTATCTTGATGGTTGCGTTATCCCATTGGAAATGTTGGGTCAGGCATCTGTGGGTCAGCTCGTGACGTTTGCACGTGCCACGGGCAGGCTCATACACTGGCACGGAAGAAGTGTTTTTTAGCGGGAGTCTGCAATAGGCCACTATAAATAGGGCCTCGGCGGCATCAGTCTTGTAAGAGGCTGAACCCCTGGTAAATAATAATAATAAGAATATCTAGTTGATTTTGATTATAACAAATAACACAAATGATCTCATTTTTGAGAATAACGAGTTATAGCTATTAACAGTGGGTGAAGTAAAAGTGGGCTTGTCAATAATAATGCCAGTACAAGTGGGCTAGGTATGACAGCTAGTAGACGGGTATTGTTTTAAACCATTTAAGCAATTATTATTTGTAAAATATATAAGTAATGGCATGAATGAGGGTAAGCCCTAATAGAGTTTACATTAAGGAGACGGCGTTTATAGACGCTGCTATTATAACAGTATTGATGTTGGTGACGTTACTTCGTAGCAAACACACATAGTCGATTTATAGTAATTTTATAGTAGGTCCAGCAATCGTTTATTGGTTGGGAAATATACAGTTTTGTCGCGCCGAAATTAGTTGGCTCAGTGCGGAGCGCATACTTTTCCCCAACTTATAAGTTTAGCAAGGCCAACTTAATCCCGACCATTTTTGCCTTGCTTGGCAGACGGTTCCCAAAATCTCCTCTGCCGACTATATTTTAACTATTGATGATAATGGCCCAACTATAATCCGACTATTTTTAGTACATCATTTTGAAGGTATATATTCCAAATTCAGTTAATAGATTTTCAATTCACTATTTATGACTTGCTTGTAATAAATTTAACATTCTTCGTAACTACAACTAAAGTAGGCATGGTCATTAATTGCATATTGTTGTCCTCCAGGCATCTTGAACCGTAATACAGGGTTACCAGTTACTAAGTAAACACTCCAGTATTAATTGTACAATGCATAGACAAGCAAACGGCACCCACAGTTATCCTATTTAAAAGTTCAAGATTTCAATCCGCGATCACAACCTTTAAACTTTATCTAGCACATATTTGGTATGTGATTCTATTCATATAATTAAAAAATTCATGAAGTGTACACATAAATTTAAATTAAATAGTTTAATTTGTAATGCTGTTTAAAGCCTGCATGCTGTCATTGACACAAAATAATAATTGGGCCAAAGTCGGATATTGTGCATTACAAAGCTGTCTGCAAACGTCACATTTATATAGCTGGTATATTTTAGCTACCTTCACTATATTCGAACTAAAAATATTTACATTTACTACCTACGAAATACATTTTGCGTATTGATACTGGCGGTGAAAATGACAACAGTGCACTTTAACTTCAGTGCCATCAACATAACAACTGTATTTGTTTTTTTCAACGCGCACTGTAGTGCAATTATCTTAATATTGTTGTCCATCTGTACTTCCATTTTTGTGCTACATTGTCAGTGTGGGTCCAACGCAGAAAAAAGAGACATTCGTCTCCAAGTTTGACGTTAAATTCAGCTGGTGAACATTTTGTGATAGTCAGTGAACTAAATCATCTTAATATTTAGCTTTATTATAATTTATAAAAGTAAATCACTGTAGCAGAAGCTAAATAATCACGCATATTCAATACTTAGTTATTTAAGAATATATTTAAATTCCATTTTGACTCAACTAAAACTTTTATTCGCGCACGTGCACGCTGTGTTTGAAATAAATAATAAATTATCGGGCCAAAGTTAGTTTTTATGCAGAAGTAAAGGATCGGTGAATGAAGTATATATTTAATTGGACCATTGCTAACCAATTACTTTTCCCCAACTTACTATTTACGCACTATAAAATACAGTTGGCCCAAGGGTGCGCGCAAACATTGTGCCAACAATCCACGTTGCTGCAGGGCCATCAAAATAACAACAATTTCATGATTCAATTTTCCAACGCTTACCATTTCCCAACCAAGTCGCAATTATCCTACTATTAGCCAACTATTATTTTCATTTGTGTGTTTGCTGGGTTATAGACCAACCCATTTAGATTGATAAAATTTGGGTAACTTCATTTGCAGAGAGTTATGATTTGGGAGGCGTCATTTATGGATCATCCCAATAAAAGAGTGTTACATTATGTGACTTCATTTATGAACTCTGCTAGTAAACGAGTTTATTATAGGGGTCATTCCAATAAAACTGAAAATCTAGGTTACGTCAATAATGGACCCTGCCATTAAAAGAGTGATGGATTGAGTTACATATGTCGTTTAAGGACCATCAAAATAAAATTATGTTAATTTAGGTGCGAAATTTATAAAACGTGCCAATAAAAAAGTGATGATTTGGGCGACAGCATTGATGAACCATCAAAATAATACAATAACTCAATCATTTTTACTGTGTGGCTAAGCCAGATTTTTGAACGACACCTTTTCTCCCCATCCCCTTCCCCACTATTGTGTATATAGGTATTTGGTATGTCGTTACAGGTGCAATGCAAAGTGTTTTGTTGTTTAGGTGTTTTTCACTTACAATCCCCCCTCTTACCTACATACTTAACACAATCACGAATTTGGCATCAATGATGTCACATAAATGGTTGTTTAGGACTTATTCTACACGTACTGCAGAATGTGTAGAGGTTGTGCATAAATCATGTCTCAAATATTATGGTTTGATACTTACACGAAACGCGCCACAGAGGGTGTAGAGGTTAGGCATAAATAATGGGGATGTCTATTGGAGTTAATACAGACTCGTATTTTTTTACTGCATAAGTTGATAATATTTTTTCTACCTATTTACATAATTTAGAATATTGTTGAAATACTTGGCCGATTTTGACGCATTATAGCTTATTTTAAAGCCCTTGAAAAAAATAGAAACATTAGGGGATTAATTTTTTACTTTGAGCCCATACAACACTTTTTAGAGGGAATTTTCAAAAATTCGCCCAAATTTTCAAAAAAAAACTGGTTTTTTATTGAAATTTCTGAAACTGTTAGAATATCTCGCTAAACTCAAATGCAGTTTTATTCTACTAATCATTGCTGTTCGAATAACGTATTATTTGAACCCATTTTTAGTGAGTCACCGGTCTAAAAACCGAATTTTCAGTTTCGACAAGATTTTAGCGGGAACTTTAAATTTTCTCCTATCACTGTTATTTCATGGGGCCGTACACAAATAACGCCATCCATGTAGAGGGTATGTCGCATTGAAAAACACTACATGCTATACATAGCTGTTTAAGCAACGCTTACGAGGGTGAAAAAGAGGGTGGGTCTAAAATCTCGTAAATTTGATTTACAGCATTAGTGCTTGGCCCTAAATGGGTCTATGATGTAGGCTGTCTGCATTTAAAGCTGACGTTCACAAATTAGCTTACTATGGAAGGTGGGTCGCTTTATCGTGTCAGGTATTTTCATGACGAATTATATATGACATGATATAATAATACTACTGTCATTTCACAATTGCTGACAAAATAACCAACTGTCATAAAAGTTCTTTTATTACCTCCAATGTTTAAGGTTGGTCAGCTGGTAAACAGACAATGTGAGTTCTAATTAAAAAAGAATTTCGTTCTTCGACGAGCCCATCAGCCCATCATCTAACTGTGAATCAGTCAATTATCCCACATACCTACAAAATTAAATAGTATTTAATTTCAATTTAATTATTATTACTACCTATTTAATTCTACTTTCTACCTATTTACATAATTTGGAGTATTTTTGAAATAATGGGCCAATTTCAACATACATATTAGAGCTTATTTTAAAGCCCTTAAAAAATAGAGACATTTGGGGATTAATTTTTCACTTTGAGCCTATACAACACTTTTTAGAGCGAATTTTCGACAATTTTCGAAACAAAAACTGGGTTTTTGTTGAAATTTTAGAAACCGTTGAAATTTCTCGCTGAACTCGAGTGCAGTTATATTCTGCTAGTCATTGCCATTCAAATGACGTATTAATTGAGCCCATTTTCAGTGAGTCACCGGTCTAAAAACCGAATTTTCAGTTTCGGCAAGATTTTTGCAGGAACTTCAAATTGTCTCCTATCACTGTTATTTAATGGGACCGGACACAAATAACGCTATCCTTGCAGAGGGTATGTCACATTGAAAAAGCACTGCATGTTAGACATAGCTGTTTAAGCAATGCTTACGAGGGTGACAAGGAGGGTGGGTCGAAAATGTGGCACCATTAGTGTTCGGTCCCAGATGGGTCTATCATGTAGGCTGTCTGCATTTAAAGCTGAGGTTCACCTATCGGCTTAGGACATTAGGAGGGAGGTGCGTCGATTTATTGTGTCAGGCATTTTCATGACATACTAATAATTTTACAACAAAAAGCATTTTTGGGTAGGAAATGTCCTGCGACAATGGTCCTTAACATTTTTTGAAACTCAAACTTGGACCGCAAGGGCAACTTGGAACTCTTGCTACACTCCACTTTTCAGTGACAAGCGGAGTAGACTCAGTCGAGTGCAGCTTTGAGTTCTGTGTTCCATCCTCCACTTCATGAGTTTGGACACCACTTGGACTGGGATGACTACCGGTATATAATTATGTTAAAGTTTAGCAAAATAGCTCTATAGTTTTTCCACGTTTTTTACCACATCGTTTGCGTAGGCTGGAAGTAAACAATTACTAACTATAAGTAGTAAGAAGATGAACAATATATAAGAATTTAAGTGGAGAAAAAATTACGTGTACTCTCATTGCTTATAAATTGGTATCAGTGATGAGCTTGAGCTTTTTATTGACAGAGAAACGATTTTTGATTAGGAATAAATTATGTTCTAATTAGAATATATTTATCCCAATCTAATTTCGCTCAAGCTCAGTGCCATTGCAACAGCTTTTGAATGTTTCAGAAAAACTGATGTGTTACAAAAAATCGTCCTAAAATTAATAAAAAGTGTCGTATGTCCTAGAAGGTGAAAAAAGAAAACGGATTTTCCTATTTTCAAGGTCTTCAAAGTGATATATCTTCTCGTCAAAATCGGCTAAGTATTACAAAAGGGTTCCAAATTACATATGCAAATGGACACAAATAAACAATACTATACATAATTCGTCGAACGAGGAAAATGAGAATAACAAATAACACGATATAATACATATCTGCTGTTAATGCTGCTCTTATTATTATGATTTGCCTTGCTAAGCCTTGTCATTCAGGCAATGGTTAAGGTACTCACAATGGCAATACGGTGCTATTTTCAATGCCATGAATACTTCCGAGTGATGGTGTTGCGTATGCATATCCAAACGTAATCCTTAGTCACCCCAGCAAATAAATAAATAAATAAATAAATACGGGGTGGGTGGGTTTCTATTAAAAAAAGTCGTACCTAACGCCCTCGTGCCAGTGATATACCTATTGAACCCACTCGTATCACTTGTACTCTGCTGACTGGTATCAGCAAAATTTGTACCAATTGCATTTTTGCCGACACCATTCTTGCCCAGCCAATTTGTAGCCTGCACACTGCTACAAGCAAAGCTGTAACTTATTGTTAGATAGGATCTAGTAATATTAGCACTAACATGGGAACCTACCTTACTTGAAACTACGGAATCAAGCAAAACTACCCGGAACGTATACTACCCATATGAGTGACCTCTGCTTGTATAGTCGTTCGACTGTAAAATTCGTTGTTCGGCCGTAATCGCGCGCGCAATTTCAAAAATATCGATTTTTTAAAATTCACCGCGCTCTAGCTCCCACAATTTCTGTCCAATTTTCATAAAATTTAAAATACAACATCTTTAAACGCTTATCTAAAAAGTAATTCAGGATTATTGAAAATTCGAAATTTTAATTTTTTTCGAAAAATTGTCAAAAGTGTTTATTTCTGAGGCCCAGAGTTAGGACTAATTTTTTGAAAAAAAAACGTTTTTGTAATACTATTACATAACCTTTGTTGAGTTTGATGAAAAAATATTAACGTAATCATTACCTTACAAAAAAATCCGGCGCTTCGCGCCGAATTTGTCCACTGTGGGCCCGAAGTAGATGCTGAGCTTATAGCGAATTGTTTTGATCATTGGAAAACTTTTTTTATATAGGAAGGCTAACATAAGGTCCTTGCAGTTAGTGTCCACAAAAGTGGGCTAAGTTACAAGTTGTGCTGGTGAAAATGGACGGAATTTGAGTGGTGTTGGTACAAGTGGGTTTTATAACAGCACAGGTTTGAGTTGATAAGCCGGTACGAGTGTGCTGAGTACAAATTTTGATGGTACCATTTGGCAGGGTACAAGCGACTTGAAACATTTTGTTGAATATTGCACCAGTACGAGAAATAATGGTGCAAACATTAGTTAGCTGGGTACGCCTAGTGCCAATGCGAGTGATCATGCTAAGAGAAGCACCTGTACCAGTGTTTAGGGAACGAGATTTGATGTATCTGGTGGACGGGGACGAGTTGTACGGCTAGGTTTGTAAAAATTCTATAATGTCTGGTCAATAGTTTCAGTTCGGTATTAATGGCCTAAAGGAATACGTTTACCTGATACATAATTCAAGTGACGTCATTCACACATCACCCCAATAAGCGAGTGATATTTTGTTGAGGTCATTTACGAACAATCCAAATAAACAAATGGTATTTTTAATCCCAATAATAGAGTAATAGTTTTTTAAAGTCATTTACAGACGATCCTAATAAACGAGTAAAATTTTGTTGACGTCATTTACGGACGATCCTCATAAATAAGTAATATTTTTTTGACGTCATTTACAGACGATCACAATAAACGAGTAATATTTTTGTGACGTCATTAACGGACGATCTCAATAAACAGTAATATTTTTTGTGACGTCATTTACGGACGATCCCAATAAACGAGTAATATTTTTTGACGTCATTTACAGATGTTCCCAATACACGAGTTATATTTTCTTAACGTCATTTACGGACGATCCAAATAAACGAGTAATATTTTTTGAGATCATTTACGAACGTCATTTACGGACGATCCTAATAAACGAGTAATATTTTTTGGCGTCATTTACGGACGGTCCTAATAAACAGTAATATTTTTTGTGACGTCATTTACGGACGATCCCAATAGACAGTATTATTTTTTGTGACGTCATTTACGAACGATCCTAATAAACCTGTAATATTTGTTGTGACGTCTTTAAGAACAATCCCGCTATTTACCTTCCCCCCCCCCTCTCCCTCCTATTCAATCTGGTTTGTTAAAGCTGGTAACAATACATTAAGATTTACTTGTTTTGTACTTTAGTGGCGGGATAATTTGAAGAAACGAAGCTTCACTGGCTTCACTAGCCGTCTCTGTAATACCTATAAACGCTAATGCTAAAATTTAAATTTACTGGTTTTTCTTTGTATGCTTTTGAAGCGTAGGAAGCGTTCACAAATGATGCTATTTTTTTTCAGGCAACTGTTTGTAAATTTCTGATTTGCACTGTGATTATAATTATAGAAAAAAGTGGGTGGGTCACAAAATTTACAAAATATCATTGCATAATTTGTTAATGCTTCCTTACATTTTACCAAGATAAACATATCCACTGAATGCCAGGTTTGTGTACCATAGGTAGGTGTATATTGACGGGGCAACCGCAAGTGATTTCTACATTTTACCATGGGTATACATATCCACTGAATGCCAGGTTTCTGTACCATAGGTAGGTGTTTATTGACGGGGCAACCGAAAGTGATATCTGCAAGGACGAAGCTGCCGTTGGTTTGCATGGAAACTTTATTCTTGCCAGATACCTCTGGTTGTCTCTACTATACCTCCCATAATTGGAAGGCATGTATGTACGTGCACGTAAATTCGTATTCGACACCCGTTTTTCTTTTCGTGCATTTTTATTGCTCAAAAAGTTGGTCCATTTAACTTTTAATTGTAGAAAACTGGTAAATACGATCAACTCTAAAAACAATAGGGCACTTTTCCCTCGCTTTTGTGACCATTTAAAATTGGTTTTACAAGCATCACTTTAAAACTGTGACCTGTAGAGCATAAAGAACAGACGGACGGACAGACAGACAGACACACAGACGGACATGACCATTACAATAGATGCAGCTAAAGCTCAGCATCTAAAAAGGGAAAATGAGAATTTAAGTACTTCAGATCAGGACTGTTGTATATTTCTAAAAATATCTACGAGCAAAAATTTTTTGTAAACGTACGCTCGCTCATTTTGGTTGTGACTTTTATACTAGGAGAAAAATGTCGTACGATTTAGGAGGAATATGTTGCGGGGGAAAAATTTCCTAAAACCCATTTTTATAATTATTGTAATCGCTAATATTTTAAAAGTATCACTTAGCGTTTATCAATTGTCCTTTAACTAACTCGTTATTTAATTTTTATTCTAGTCGATCGGATGTAAGGATGTTTCCTCCTGAACAAGAGATCAATAAGAAAAACCTGTTGAATTTCATTTTAAGTGAATTAGACTCCAAATCCCGCATCAAGTTGAGTTTATTAAGTCCTGCATGTACGGGTCACACTAAAGAAGATTTTGGAACTGTAATTAAACGTTATTATTACAGCGCTGGAGAGTACAATCGGACTTGGAAAACGACAAGATTAAGAGTAAATGATCTAATCGGGGAAGATGAATGCCATTTAATCAATACGAAGTTTGTGAGTAAGCAGATTGATTCGGTACTAAGAGTCCTCAAAAGTTACGTAGGGATTTTTGGTGATTCAGTTAGAGAAAATCTGAAGCCATTACTATTAATGGGAGCAAGTAGAAGTAAATATAATTATTTTAATGATGGTGAACTTGGCTTTAGGAGAAAAATAACCGATGAATTAGGGTTTATCGAGAACAGTAGGAGTAGAAATATTCTTGAGAACAGTTTGATTTCATATAAAAACTATAAATTAAGTAAATTGATTGCTTTTCAATTGGATTCAATTGAAAATTTGAGCTACCAAGTATTGGATCACTTGCGGTCCCTCCGGCTTTTACTAAATGTTATGTGATTTTTTGATTTTTACTATAAGGCAACCTTGAATAGAAGGATTTCTGTGCTACGGGGTAAGCCATTTATGTCTGAGGACTCTGATTGGTTAAACGTTCTAAAGTTATTGGTCGATTTAAAAGAATTTGGTACTGCGATCACGAGAATTTTCCCCAAAGCCGTTTAAAGAAGTTAAGCTCCTGTCTAAGTTTGAATTTGTATTGGAAAAAGCCAATATCATTCAAAACGCGTTTTTTAAATTCAAAAACAAAATTACGGTAATTTGTTTTAATGAAGAAAACAAGCTATTAATTATTGGAAAAAGCACCAACTTTATGAGTAACCATAACTACAACGTGGTTTTTTACCTGTTTGTACTAATTATTTCTTTTGTTTAGAAGGCGCGATGTGTTTTATGCTTATAACTTCGTAGATGTGGTTTAGGGCGAATAGGTTTACAAATAAAAAATATAATTTAATTGTATTTTACAGCAAGAGTGTTGCTTGGGTAACTAACATTCAAGATGGATGAGGAAAATGGCGCGATGAGTTATTTATTAATTTGTGTTCTTGTGCATGATCAATTCCTCTCTTTTGAAAATAAATTGGCGATTGTGTAGTAACAAAATACTATCGACAATAACACGAAAACTATTAATTTATTAACAAATTAAAAAATAAATTACAAAGAAAGAGCGATGCTTATAAAAAACGAAGGCTGAGCTGGTTAATAGGTTTAGATTTAAATAGGTATTTAAAGCGTAGGTTTCGATTTGCAAGTAACTTCGAACAAAATTTGAGAAAAATTAAGGATGTGTTTGCTGCGTGACTAAAGAATTGCAGGTGCCACAAATTATCCTTTTCCGTAACATGAAGCGATAAATACAAATTAATAATAATTCCAATTTTCAAAATTATGAACATATAAGAGCCGACAAAAAAAAAGTTAGTGTTTTTATGTATCCTTGGACTCCAGTCATTTCAAACATTTTCCGAATAACAATAATAAACATCATTTGAAATCGTTGTCAGTGCTACGACAAAACTACGTCCCTCGCTCTGTGTTTGTGTTAATTATTATTTGCATCTATTTACCGCGTACTCAAAAATAAGCTTTTGCTTACTAGCTTGTTTCTAGAATCAAAATATTAAAGTGGCTGTTGCGCAAAAAATATGTACCCTTGTCCATATCACAAGGCATAATCATACCTCACCCACCATAAATCAAATCTCTAAATCATCAAAATTTAAAGACAAACTGACCGACTAACAAACAGACCGACAGACAGGCAGACCGACAGAAAGACAAAAAAAACAGGCAGGAAAACCGACCGACAGACAGAAAAACAGGCAGGCATATCGGCAGAAGGGCAGACAAACCGACAAAAAGAAAGACAAACAGACGGACAGGCAGAAAGGCAAGCAGAAAAACAGACAGATGGACCGACAGACCATAAGACAGACAAACAGACCGACCGACAGACGGAAATACAGACAAACAGAAAGACTGAATGACATACAAAAAAACCGACAGAGTAACAAATTTACAGACCAACAGGCAGACAGCCAGGCCAACAGAGTAACACACAGACCGACAGACAGACTAGCAGACAGACAGACATACAGACAGTAAGACCGACTGACCAAAGGACCTTACAAACAGACAGACAGACAAGCAGACAATCTGGCAGACTGACAGGCAGACAGACAACGCTGTATACGGACAGACAGACTGATTAATTACTAGATAAACTGACCGAAAGACAGACTAACACACAGACAGGAAGATGGACAGACAGAAACAAAGACAGACAAACAAAAAGACTGAAACAGGCTGACAAAAAAACCGGTCGTCACGCGACAACTTCCATTTCATCCCTTTTAAACTACCCTATCACAGCCCGTTTTTCCTATACTCACTCGTCGTCGGACTGGTTTAAAAACATTTTAGCGCAATAAGTATATTGCCATTACGAGAACAACGAGAGCGTTTTCATTCTAAAGTGCAACTTGAAAAAGGGAAGAATCCCGAAACGTCGTTCAATCACAATTAAGTTATTAATTCGAATTTTGCTACTTATTTGGTGAGTATCCTAACCAACGTTCATTATTATCTTATCATCTCACCTTGCGCCTTACTCATTACTTGACAAAAAAACCGACAGACGAACAGATAGACAGACAGACGGACGGATTGACAGACATACAAAGAGCCTGACAAGCACAAATACGGACAGACCGACTATAAAACAGACCGACAGCCAAACATACCAACAGACAGAAGTAGTGAGTCTATAATAGAAAATGGATTATGAATTCTTGCAATGTTAATTTCCCATAAGGGAGTCTGGCATTATGTATATGACATGTAAAGTCCCCTAAGAGATTCTTGCATCATATATATGGCATGTAAAGTCCCATAAGGAATTCTTGCATTATTTATAAGTCATGTAAAGAGTCCTCGCATCACTTTTCCCTCTAAAAAAATTAAAAAATAATAATTTCAGTGGTAGCGTATATAGATGATTGTGAGAAGCTAGACTTAAATCTCGCCTGCTCTTCCATGGACGTCCAGGTACTCACTGAATATAATAAATTTAACACTTGTTATATTCCCTATTGTGGAGTACCATTTGTATAAAAAATAAAAATATAAATTTAAGTTCAATACATAACAACTCTATTAACCCGTCTGTCCTAACACAATATGAGGACGAGTTCAATTGTGAACCTGAGAATACCATGGGTAAATGAGTTCTTGGAGGGTCAACAATTTACCAGCATTAAAGCACAGTGGAAACAAAGGGAGACTAAATCCACTCAGCTCCAAGTTACCACCAACAAAGCCTGACGTTCCTAGAAAAAGGGAAAATTGAGCTCGAAGACACGGAGGCAGACTACAATGGTGACCAGCAAAGCATAGGGAAACGAAAGCAGCCTAATGTAGGAGCAATATTGAAAGAGTTATAGAGCTTTAAAGTTTTGCTGTATATCTTTCATACACTTACGTGCATATATATTTTTTTAAAGTTGGGGAGCACAAACAGGTGTCAGATGATGAGGCAATAATACATGTCACTGATCATGAAGAAATGGATGTCACTGAAAATTAGAATTTGAATATCACTAAAAATCAGGATTTGAATTTTCATGAAAATAACCTAGGTGAAGTATCCCTTGCTGAGCTTGAAGAACGTGGTAATTTTTTAAATGAACTGTATAGTGAAATTGGTCAAAGTAGATGGCATTGTGATCCATGCATGAATATATTTAATTATAAAGAAGATTTAGATAGACATACTATAGACTTTCACCCTGAATTAATTAAAGATCCTGTTGGAAAAGATGTAGAACCTATATCTATTCCTTTTGAAACTTTATCAGCAATTAATGAAACTACTTTAAAATATAGTTTCGATTTAGATAACCACATTTTTTAAAATGAAAAACTTTATTTTTTTGTACCAACCCTCAGTTAGTAACAGCTATAAAAAAACAGCTTGCTTTATTCCAACATGTTAAAATTTGTATAAATATATTATGCGCTTTTAAGAAACAAGATTCTGAAAGACCTGACATAATACATTGGGTACAATCTTTAGTTTATACTATAGTTAATGAAAATAATATAAACAGTATTTTAGGGATAATATTATTAAAATTAAATACCACTATTAACAAAGTTTTAAAAAATACTTCCGGGCTTACGTTAGCACAGGTAGTAGCTTTTGACATGATAATAGTTAAATATATTCCAATGAAGGGAGGAAAATATACTTTTTTAAAAGGTATTCTTGGTGAACGAGGTAAACAATGTATTAATCATGTAGATAACAGTGACGAGCAATTAGCTTTAGACAAAAACTACAGCAGCAGGGAAACATTAGGGGTGTTAGTGAAAATGATGTTGATGCATGCTTTAAATGGTCTGTTTGTGCAGCTATATCAGATTTTAAAAATCCCACAATGCAAAACCTGAGAAAAGGTTTAAATCGAGCTTGTAATAACGCTAAAAAAATTTAAGGATATGGAATTTTCACTATTGTGTCACTATTAACCAAATTCAGACATTTAAAAAAATAACCCACATCTAGAAATCAATGTATTTAGATATAAGGATGACGGTGACAGAAATTTGGACATAAAGGCATTTTTTCCTAATCTATTAGATTTAAAACAAATAGAAAAACTCGATGATCTTCCACGGCGAGAAGACGAGACTTTAAATAATTAAAATATAAGATTCTTTTTAGAACTAGGTATAAGAATGACTAGAAAGGAGTATTTTGAGGGTAAGTACAAGTACAATGCTCTAAATAAAGAAATCAGACAAAGAACGTCTCCTATGTATTTATCGCGAGCCAATTAACTTGTTACTTGTTAGCAATGATGACAACGAGCACTTTACTTTAATAAAAGAAGACAAATTATTTTTTTTTTTGGGTTTTCCAAATAATTAGCAGGAAATATGCTTTCATTGTCTTCAACTGTTTACTTCCGTTGCTAAACTTGGAAAACATGTGGAAAAATGTGAAGCTTCACAGAAGCAAACTAAAATATTTCCGGATGGTAATAAACCTCTTAAATTAAAAAACTATAAAAATATGGTTGAATCGCCTTTCAGGGTAATGGCTGATTTGGAGTGTAGAATATGTGCTTTTCCCGACGAAAAAGCAAAAACAACAAAAAAAGTTCCTGATTCACGTTACTTTAGGTTTCGAAAGGCTAAGGTAGGTGGTAACACTGAGTTTACGCATAAACATAAGGTATGTGGGTACTCATACGTATGTGTTGATTATGCAAACACAGTAGTTAAATCACAAGTGTATTATGCTCAAGATGATAAAGAAAATGTTGTGTACAAATTTGTTGAGGATATTATTTCTCTAGAAAAATCTTTGTGTAAATTAATGAAAGAACGTCAAAAACTAGCAAAATCAATAATGAAAAATAGACAGTGTTGGCAACCAGGTGATACGTGTTACTTCTGTGACATACTATTACCTGACCCAGTAATACATGCAGCTATTGTAACATAAAACAGTTAAACAAAATAATTTAACTTCTGTAGCTCATCATGATCATTATTCTCTTGAATTTAAGGGTATAGCTTGTTCCGGGTGCAACGTTTAAGCACCATATACCAAGTTTATACCGGTAATTATGCACAACCTAACAGGGTATGATAGTCGTTCCATTCTGCATGGACTTGATCACTCTTTGATTACAGATGTTAATGTTATCCTACTTTTATCCAAAAAGTTTATCTCTATTTCGATAAACGATGATGAATTGAGGTTTATTGACAGCCTTCGTTTTCTCAATAGTTCCCTAGATAATCTCTCATCTATGCTACTAAATGATGATAAATCTAAATTTGAAACTCCTATTCCTGCAAAATCAGAGTTTTATTCTCATTTAACAGATTCTGATATATCCGACAAAAATTATGATCATGTCAAACGTGTGTGGAAGACATTAAAAATAAAAAACTTAGGAGAGTATTTAGATTTTTACAATCTGTTTGACACTTGTATACTCGCAGACGTCTTTGAAAATATTCGTGATATTTTTTTAGAAGCATTTAAACTTGACTCTGCCAAGTATGTTTCCTTACCTTCGATAGCTTTATGATCCTGCTTTTAAAAAGACGAAAATAGAGTTAGAATACATCACTGATCTAGAAATGCATTTGTTTTTGGAATCTAGATTACGTGGTGGATTCTCAGGTGCAGATTCTCTTCGTTGTGCAAGAGAAAACAACGAGTATTGCTCTGATTACGATCCTGATGACCCTGATTCATTTATTATGTACTTTGATGCTAATGCCTTGTATGCTGGCGCACTATCTAATAAATAACCAACACATTTATTTAAATAGGAAGGTAAACAAAAAGAGAATGGTACATGGAGTGGATTAGATAAGTGGCAGAAAGAAAAGAATATCTCTAAATTAGATCCAAAAGGTGGTATGGGACATTTTATTGAATGTGATTTGAGTGTTTAAAAAGATAAAAAGATTATTTTAGTGACTTTCTACCATCATCTGTTAAACGTAAGATAGATAAGTCTGAAATGTTATCTTTTCAAAATCATTTGCATGAGCTTAAAATTGATGATAATAGTTTGAATGCAGAAAAGCTAGTGTTAGACTTAAACATTAAAAAAAAATATGTAGTACATTTTCGCACAAAAGAGAGCACGAAGAGTCGATGGAATGGGCTCACGGGTATGCAACTTACCGTAATGTCCAATCCCGGACGTCTCGTGACCCCGAGTGACCTGAGTATTGACTTATACGCTGTTTTGTAGAGAATTTAATTGTGCTTATGGACAGCTTCTTTAAGTTCTAATCGGTTGAAATTTGCGCATGTACATAGGAATTTAGTGGTGCAAGTCGTGATTTTCCCATGTTATCAAACGAGGGAAAAAGTTGACATGAGGTTGACCCACCTTTTTTAACACTACCAGTGCTACAGTGACCCGATAATTAATGTTAATGATTCTATTCGTAGGTAACAAATGTGAGAGTACTCATACCAATTTTCACATTTTTTGCGTTGACTGAGCCGGGAGATATTGCTTTTTGAATTTAAAAAACCGTGAAGTGAGTTTAAAATTTTGAAACACCCGGTTTTCGGTTTTTAATTATTTGCATGAGAACCACTTGACCTCTGGGGGTCAATCAAAGTTGAATCCTGATAAATATTAAGTAGGCATCTAATAAAAAATATTTCGCTGAAAAATTCCTTCTGGAAGAGAAGAAACCCACATAATCGGGGGTGAGTTTAAAATTTTGAGACACTGTATGAGTCAGAATTTGATTTATCTGATTATTAAAAGACAGGTCCATTTAAAGATTTACAATCTGATGACAATAAGAAGGTAGTTAACAAATTCAAAGACGAAACTACAGGTCCTATTTCAGAAATAATTTTTTTCTAAAGCAAAAGCATATGCATACAAAACATGTACTGGGTTTGAAGATAAGCGAGCTAAAGGTATTCCTAAACATTTTGTAAAAAATAATCAAACATTTAAAAATTAAAAATTAGCTATAGATAGTACTGTAAGCACAATGGTCAGAATCACCAAAATTGGTACTCATCGTCATCAATTGTACACTGGTAATGTTACTAAAAATGAATTCCCTAATTCGACAATGAAACGTATTTATTAGATAAATATCATAGTGTATCATACAGTCATCCTATAATCAGTAGTATCAAACAAAATAAGAATGATAATTGTCTAACTAAAACATGTAAAAGTAATTGTATTAGAAAAATATTTGATACAACAGATGAGAAATTTAATTTAATGTATTTAGTTTAGAATTATTCAATGTAAATAAAATATCTGTAAAAGTTGTATACATAGAAATAAAAAATTAATTCTAAATTAGTCTTGTTTATTATATCATAATGAGAACATTCAGCACCTAATTTCATAATGTACGCATTCGATTTTGATAACACATTAAAAACACCATTTAACATAGTTATAAGTGGTCCTACTTAAGCTGGAAAAACTGAAATTACGAAACAAATCATAAAACGTCGAAACAAAATAATCTTTCTTAACGTTAAACAGGTGATTTACTGTTACGGTGGTGGGCAGAATCTTAGAAAAAAACTCGAAAATAATCTACCATCTGATATCATCCTGCATAAAAGGGTACCGACGTCAATTGGTGATGAATTAAAGACGCCATATTTATATATTTTAGACAATTTGATGCAAGAATTATCAAAAAACCGATCATATGAAATTTTTACCCGAGGATCTCATCATATAAATTGTAGTATCATTTTTCTTACTCAAAATTTCTTTTATGATAATTTTCGGACAATCACTACTAATCTTAAGTACAAATGTATTTTTAAAAATCCTTGTAAAACTCAAACTATAAACAAAATTGGTATGAGAATGAATCGTAATAAAAAATTTACTGTAACCAAAGACGCTTTTCGTCAATGTATTGTTAAACCTTATAGTTACATTTTTATTGATTTAAGTCAAAACGAAGATGAAAGGTATAAATTAGAAGACTGTATATTTGCAGATACAGGCTGTACAGTTTTTCATAAATAAATTTAATAGCAAATCTAGCACGAATATTAAAAGTATTAACAAGTTGTTTTCGAGTTTGTACAACACTCATGACGAAACCCACAAAATTTTCATAGTTCATATTATGAATAACATTACCAAAACTACATAACTCAATATATCTATTACCACACTTTTTTCATTTTTTAGAAATATCAGCAGTAAATAGATTCTAGATCGCAGCATTTACGTTTACATTTGGTTTGATTAGTACCGTGAAACATATAAGAAGGGCCAAACAAAAGTCCATACATTCCTTGAGCAACACTTCCATCTTGATCTTGTTTTAAAGCGTTATTACGTGTAACAATCTTAGATCTATTAGTTGTATCAGGTTTAGCAGAATTGTTACCTTTAAACGTTTTGAAATAAAAAATAACTGTTTAAGTAACTTTAAAACTATGCTGTTCTTTTTTAATATCATGAAATGCTTTAAGTAATCGTTTAGCTGATGCAATAAATTCGTCATATGTTGTTAAATTTGTGACACCATTTTGAACTAGATTTAAATATTCTTCTTCACATTTATTACTAATCATAACTTAACTAAATTGATTAGGCTTACCTTTTTCAAAATTTTCAGGTAGTGAAGCTTCAGAGTATACAATTCGAATACGTTTTGGTTCAGGCGTATTTGTTAGTAGGACAGTGGACTTTCGTTTTCTAGTATTTTCTGATGGCAATTCTTGCAATTTTGATTAATCCTCTGATTTCTTGTAGAAGATTTTATTGTCTGTAGCAACAGCGTTTTGAATCATACTCCAAGCTATTACTAGCTGCAAGTTTCCATCAGTCAGTTCAAACTTAAACTAGTCTCCAACTTTAAAATTGGAATAGAGCTCGTATGCCTTAGTCGGATTATGTCCAAGTAATGTAACAGAACCATCTTCTTGGTTTGAAATAAAAAGTAACTTATCAGTTCCTAATTTAGACACTAACATCATCGTCTTATGCTGTAAATCTTGCTGATACTTGTAATTCTGTTCGTCTTTAAAAATAAACAAATGTTTATACATCGTTGGTTATACGAATAAACTATGATTTTATCAAAAACTAGACATACTATCATCTCCAGGTATTTCAAGTTTCACAATAACATCCTCACCTCTAATTAGACAAAATGCCTCTTCATTTTTCGTATCAGTAGGTTCTTCTTTTACCACCAAATTTCCCCAGTTTAGTTCCGTACTCTGTTTTGGAGTCAAAACAAGTTTTGATACCGTATCAGATTCAGACGTGAAATTTTAAATGATTTCATAACCTTGTCTTGCTAGTTCAGCACTACTCAATAGTTCAGTAGTGGTGACCAAGATAGCTTGGCTCAAAGTACCAATACAGGTGTTCGGAGGCTCAGCCCGGTCCAGCTCGACTCGGTGTGAGGGCACGGCTCGGCACGGCTCGGCGCGGAGGGTCGGCCCGGCTCGGCCAGGCTCGCGAGCTCTGCTCAGCTCGGCGGGTCGGCTTGACCCGGCTCGACTTGAGTCGGCAGCTTAGCTCCGGATGTGGTGACGGCCCAAGTTGTTTCGACTGGACTCAACAGCTCAGCTCCGTGCCGCTGTTCAGCAAGTCGAGCAAGTCCTTTAGAATCACACGGCATTATAGTATGGGTAACTTGATAAACAGGGATCTCAGGAAATGTTTCAGTATACATAGGAATAGATGAATTGAAAGAACGTGTACGGTAAAGAAAATCTTTTTTATAATGCTCTATGATAAAGGTTAAATTAAAAGAAATGAAATTTAATTTGAATGAGTAGTTTATCTAAGGAAAAATTACAAGTGAATGTCAGCAGTTAAAGTTTTAAACTGAATAATTCTACAAAATCAACTCGAGTTTATATACCCACAATTTTTTATTAATTTCAAACACAAAACAAATAACATGACTATGTATAACCAATAATTTGAAACAAAAATAAATTTCGAATTCAACAAAACGTATTTTACAACAAACTTAAATGTAATGGAATCGTTATGATATTGATACATATGAGCAAATCAATTATAACCACAGTCGCAAACAGATACAAAATCTCGAGTTAGACCTTCAACGACATCACATGCTTCACAACTTCGCAGTTCACGTTTTCGAATCAAATCATCTACACGGTGAAGCTCATTCAAATCTTGGTCAGCCAGAGCATATTCACGTGCAAGTCTAAACATAATCTCAAGAACTTTTAGGATGTCAAAACTTATGTCCAACTTTTGTCCAGCTGTAGTAACGCGAGACATATTGACGTATTTCTTGTCACGTCCAAATGCTGCAGAACTCATCTTAATTTGTCCTGGTTAACAGGGTGTTAAATGCAATTGGAAGTTGGGAATACAGTTGTAATCGACCCATAACGATGGTTCAAAAGTCGGTTTAGAAGAAAGATAGTCATCATGAACTGACGTTTGCTGACGAGTATCAGCACTACCATCAATTTCAGTCATTGAAGGCTTAAATGATGGAATGGCATCAATTTGAACTGTTGATCTTGGGCGAAGGGTTTTAGCTTTGCAGTCACATTCAGTAGTAGACGTTTTCTTTGAAAGTTCCATATTTGATTCCTTACTTGTTTCTTCAGAAGGTTGTGCTTAAATACATGTTTGTATATAACAAATGATGTTATTTACAAATCTTATAATAACTACAGCTAGTACAGACCCCATCTTAACGTATTAAGAACTATAGGTGGTACCTTAAAAAGTTGAAATGGTTATATCAGCTTTAGAGGTAAATGATTATTTTAGTTCCAGTAAAAGATTGTAACTGAAAACTAATGTGTTGATGCGTTCTTTTATACTCAATCGTATAACACAGAAGAAAGTTTACGAGCATAAAAACCTCCTTTAGACTAATGTTATTTTTATCTTTTAAGTGGTACTTTCGTGGATTTGTATTATTAAAACGTTCTATAGTGAATATTTTTTAAAGATATTTTTTATTATATCCCTTTTAAAAGACATCTTTAGTTATACTTATAAGAACCTTATCTTCAACAATAAATTTAGGAGATTGATTTGCTTTAACAGTTTTTCCATGAAGCTTTAACCAAACGTTTATTGAATTATTTACATTAACATCAGCTGGACACATAGCTATACTTGAGTGGTAGCTTCGATTATAATTAGATACAATAGCTTGTAAAACGTTTATAAATCTAAACAGTTGCTTTCTATTTTAATGATGAAGTAAGTACCTGCTAATTTTGTCTTAAATTGTACGATTTAAACGTTCTACTACACATGCTTTTAACTCAGATTCAACGTGGAAAATGTTGATACCTTTTCATTCACAAAACTGTTTGAATACACCTTTAAACTCATTACCACGGTCAGCTTGAATTAACTGTGGATTTTGTTTTAATCTTTTGAAAAATCTTTTAAAAAGCATTTAAAACTGTTGTTAGATTTTTAAACTTTGTACCGTCCACCCAGGCAAATTTACTGAGAACATCAATCACAGTTAGTTAGTAACGAGTTTTATTATTTTGCGAAGCATATTTCGAAATATCAATTACATCAATCACAAACTGTTCATCTAGACCATGAGCAACAACTTTTCTTCGTGGAAATTTATGTGGTGCTGAAAAATTTTGTACGTATGTCGGAATTGTTTTCAATGTATTCAGTATATCTTTCTATTTTTACTTTTTACCAATAGCTTTTGCAAAAGTTAAAAGTATTAAAACCAGAATAACTTCTTCGAACTTTTGGATTTAAATACAGACGCTTGATTTTAACATCCATAATGATTTGATTTTGATATCATACTAACTATATAAATTTAATAACACCATTTCATATACACTTATTTGTTTAATTGAGTTACACCTGAAAACAATTAAAATGAAGCGACTCCTACAGAATCAAGCATTGTTTAGGAAGTGTAAAAGTAAAGTTGGATGTAGGCATGCTATTAAACATGCTTCACCAAAAGAAGTACGGTCAGTATGTGAATGTGTGAAAAACATTTCTATAGGAAATTTACTAGTCACAACACGCACAGGTACTAAGCTGAGACCGTAAAAAAACATCTTCACAGTTTCACACGTTATCATTAAAAAAAATACATTTTTTTAAAAAGAGAATTTTACAAGGTTGCGAGTCTTTACTACCTTTCATTGCTTCTATTGCTCTTCCATTATTCAGCAGTTTATTTCAAAAAGAGTGATCTAAAAAAACTTCCTAAACCTCTACCTTTTTGACGAAATTAACTACCTCTGTAAACTATAAAACGTTCTCCTCGTCCGAACATATTCATTTTAGGACAGGTTGAAAATGTAGTGTTGCTTTGAATGTCCCTGTTTCAAATAAAATTTGCTCTCCGTCGTCTGTCGTTATATACATGTGAATATCATTAAAACTATCCTTTTGAACAGGAAGATACGTTGGATTTATGAACTCGTGCTCGTAAACATTATCTTTGTTTTACAAATAAGGCATACTCTTCATTAACGGTGCAAAAACATTCGCTACATATTGATTTGATACTATATCAGAGTAAACAAACATTAAGTTTTTCTCAGTCTAATAAGTGGTTTGGCTTTGCTTGTTTTGTTACACTCACAAATATTTGTCTGTACCTATCCGGCTTTAGTATGTGAATTTCTTTTTCAACCCCATGTACGTCTTCATTCTTCTTGTTAGGTTTAAGTTGTATATACTTAAGGATTGAGGTAATGTAAGATATATTATACTATTTCGAATCCTCCATTTAGCGTTGAGAAAATTGCAGGTGTCATTAATGAGCTCAGTAAAACTTGTATAGTCTTTTTTTGCATTAAGTGGTTTATCTTTGTCAGTGATAATAGGCTCATTCTTATATATATACACCTCACAATTTATTGGTTTTGTTGTAAACAGTCTACCATTTAAAATCTCAAACCCTAGATAAATTCTAATTGCTGGACTTACTTCTACCGATGAGTATTTTTAATAATATTCCTTATTGGGTTCATAGAATAAAATGTTAATTTTACGAACAATACAACTTTTAATCCACTCAATCTGATGGCAAATGTCATGTGCAACATTTGTTTTTTCTCTTTCTGCCACTTTTTCAGTTTTTTATTTTCCAATTCTGTTGATGTATTTAATATATCACCTGTTGCAGCTGTAATTGGTACTAAGAATATTTGTCTACCATAAATCATTTGTGAATCCTTCTGAACTTTTATTGCTGATCTTGTTACTTCGTCAAAACCGTCGTGAATCCCCTAGATATGTTTCACTCTTTCAGAAAAATCTATTTCATAATTGTTTTTATTAAATAAAGTATATGTTTTACACATTCCACTTTCGTCCTCGCCTAGAAAGTACTTATGACATGATAGAGATGAAATGAAATCTAGGAAATTTGGTAAACTAGTAAAGTTGTGCGGTGCTACGATGTCACTCCTAATATAATCATGCTTAAACAAACCACCTCGTTTAATAGTTCCAACTGTAATGTTTTCTAGATCTGACAGTAGCAAATGACTTTGAATACCATATTAATTATTATTCAAATCAATAGATGCTGTTGCAATGATTTCACCATTATTTATAAACTTGTTTGTTCCAGTGTAAGAACATGACCTTAATGCTACTTCCGATCGTGAATTTAAATCAACCCGTCCTGCTGACTTGTTTCTAAAATTTATTATTGTGTTATCTGGGTAATATGAAATTGAAGCATCACGGTACAATAAAACATTGAACGCCGCCATGGTCAAAAGTGTACTAATTAATTTATATAAAATTCTCAGTTTTTATTTTAAAAAATTTTTTAAACAAAACAAAACATTGTACAACATTATTTAAATGATTTTACCAGAAACTTAATTTTTGTCCTACAGATTGGACATTGATCAAATCTGGAAACACATTCTTGACAAAATCTATGACCACATGTATTATTAATATAATCAGCATAGTCAGCAACATCATCTATTGGTACACATATACTACACATAATTTTATTACGTAACCGCTCTAGTTCCTGCTTCATTTCATTCGAAGTCATTGTTTCTATGTCTTTACAAGCAACGCGCTTAGAACTATGTGATTTGATTTTGAGTAGTGGTCAGTTTGGATAATAATAACGGTGCTCAGCAACAGGGTCAGTGGTTTTCTTCCAGTTTTTAAATCCTTGTCCACAGTCCACAGTGGTAGCAACTAGCCATCTTTGGACCAACACAGTAAAACACGGCGTC
Organism: Dicyrtomina minuta; assembly: GCA_949802685.1. Classification (NCBI taxonomy): domain Eukaryota; kingdom Metazoa; phylum Arthropoda; class Collembola; order Symphypleona; family Dicyrtomidae; genus Dicyrtomina; species Dicyrtomina minuta. The sequence continues at coordinate 43,165,319 of OX461809.1, read as the reverse complement.
TACAATGGTTGATATTTTTTGTGCATTTTTCTCATCCCACTTTTAATTGAAAAATAATTCTTTTCTAGCTTCAGGACATCCATGCTTGTCACTATATGGACCTCAAAAAGCAGAAAACAAAATTTTGTCCTGACTTTGTATTGTCATGATTTGTCTTTACTTCAGGGTGAAAAAACGTGGTTCGAGGAAAAGCACGGTTCTTTCACTTATCAAGATTTGTAGTTGATAACTTGAAATTTCTGTTTCGTTTAAAATTTACGAATTCACATTGGCGTGAGTGTTTAATGTGTTCTAACCATGGTTCATCATTTTCTTCCCAATCAAAAAAAGACTGATTACAGCAAAAGCAGCCACACTACAGAAAACAAAACAACAAAAACTAATTTATTTTTTTTTTCATTGTCGTTTTCTGTTTTTTCAATATTCTTGTTTGTTTTTCAAAATTTTAACAAAAAGATATTTATTTACGTAATGTAAAACCCCGGAGAAAAATAATCCAGCAGCAGCTAATTTTTCTGGTGAGAGTTTTCTGTCAGGCCATTTGTTGACAGTTTTAAATGTAACAAGTCGGTCTGACTCTTTCCTCATACTTCGTCCAAGAATTTCAATGCATTTTCCTACTAAATCTTGCAGGATTCGTGCCCCATTCCTTACAGGTGGACATCGAATTAACTATAACGCTCTTTTAAGCATAACAAAATTACCTTGGAAATTTTCTTCTCCATCTGAACTGTCGGAACTATCTGAACTATTCATGATAATGTTGTTCACTTCTGTCTATTTTTGGAACTACTCTTGATATGCTGATGCTACCTTATATACACAGGTTTTTATTCTATTCTTTGTCAGCAATTGTAAGACTCTGTCAATGAACCTTTTAGAAGGATAGAAATAGCTGAAAACACTTACGTGGTGGATTATTAACTTATTATTAACATTTACTTTATATGGTTTTTACATAATTTTAAATTCACGTATGAAAATTTACATACTATTTACACACTTCAAGAATCTGTTATGGAACATATTTTATATACATATTGCTGTACTCTACGATATGAAAGATAGCAAGTCCTGAATTATTAGATTCAGTGAGTGTCTGGACGTTGGAGCGTGAGCATGCGAGACTCAGGTCCAGCTTTCCACACTGAGCTGCTGTTTAAATTATTTTTAAGCATGGAGGGAAAAGTTAGGCGGAATTACAATGGAGGGAGAAATTAGGCGGGATAGTAATGGAGGAAAAAGTTAGGCAGGATAGTAATAGAGGGAAAGAAATTAGGCAGGAAAACTTAGGCGGGAAGTGATTGATTAATTGATTGACTTTATTGTGCATTTAGGCGTATTACCCACAACACAAAGTAAATAGATTTTTACAGTAAATAATTTTGAGTAAATAATTGATAAAAATTACATTATTTAAAAGGTTTAGAGGTTAAGAATTAATTTCCAAGTTTTTAGCGCTAATGAAACATAATTGTATATATCCATCATCGCAGACGAGTCTTCTGACTAATAAATTTACGTTTTCATTTAGGTTATAACTATTGTTATATTTATGTAGGAATGTATTTCTAGGTAGGTAATAATGAGGACATTCAAATAGAAAATGACTAAAAGTTTCAGGAACCTTCAGGTTACACACGTTACAATCTAATTTTAGCTCAATTTTTGGTACACAGCCCCTAGTTTTTAATATACATACATGCTTGCTTGGTAATCTTAGCTGGCTTATTACTCTAGTTTTATCGATTGCAATTCTGTGAGTTAAATACGATTTAGTGCATATAGAATTATTTATTTGAGGGTACATAGGAAAATTTACTGACTCCTTCATACTTTTAATATCGTCTTCCCATAGCCTACTTAGATAGACTTCAAGTATTAGTGCCATATTTTTACCTACTTCTTCCACACACTGCGTCTCCCACATATGTTCAAAACCTTAGTCTGACAATATACATTTAAGTTGGCTTCCCCAGTTTAAAGTACAGTCATTGCATTCATATTTATCAATTACAACTAATTTTTTGAGAATTTGTTTAGGAATTCTGTGGGCTTCCATGCAAAGTACTTTGTACCAGTATTTTAGTGCTGCTTTCAGTACATGATAGCTAAGATTGTATCTTCCAGTTTCTAATCTAATTACATAGTTGGCAGTATTTAAAGGCAATGCTAAAAGTCTTTTTAGAAATTTTGTTTGTGTTCTTTCAATGTCTTTGAAATACGTTAAGCCCCACACCGCGGAACTGTAAAGCAAGGAAGGTATAGCAATGGAATCAAATAATTTATTACGGCTAAGCCATGAGTCACACCTGCTTTTTTCAATAATTGTATAAATTGATCCTATTGCTGAATTAGCTTTATTTATGAAGTATTTACTTGCTATAGAGAACACAGCGGACGATGAAAAGGGAACTCCTAAATAAATGTAGCTTTTTACTATTTCGAGAGGTTCTCCTTTGTCTCTAAATTCACCTTTAAAGTTTGCATTTTCCCCCTTTGAGAATATCATTACTTTTGTTCTATGGAAATTCCCTTCAAGTTTGTTAATGTTACAGTATAATTCTAACACTTCCAATTTCTTGCGTAGCTTACCAGGGGAAGTGGCTAGTATCATCATATCATCAGCGAACATCAATGAGTAAATTCCGATCTTTTCAGTTATGCTTATTTTTTGCAGTCAAACTCACTTAGTAATTCATTAAAGTAAGATATGTATAATGTAAAGAGAAAAAGCGACAAAATTTCACCTTGTAGAACACCTTCGGTAATATTAATGAGATCTTTAAGGCCATCCTCCGCCCGTATTTTTATATTTGCTGGGTTGTATAAAGTATGTGTATGATTTTGTTACATATTTCTAATTTACGTTGTTTTGCCCACAATAGGTTATGATTGACTAAGTCGAAAGCCCTTTTAAAGTCTACAAATACAGCGTAAACCTTTCTTGACTTGATCTTGTAGGCTGGAAAAAGGGGTTTATCAATAATTTCATCCAGTGAAAAATTTTGGTCAGTGCAGTTCCTTTGTTTTCGGAACCCAGCTTGGCTTTCCGAAAGGATGTTTTTTATTTCAGAAAAATTACTGAGCCCAGTCTGAAGCATCTGTGTAAACAATTTTACAATAGTATTTACTAATGAAATACCTCTGTAGTTTTCCGGCCTATTTTTGTCTCCTTTCTTGAAAAGTGTTACTAATTCAATGTCTCCCTACTTTGCTGGGATTGCTTCTTCTTGTAATATTTTATTAAATAGTTCTAGTAAAAATGAGTTCCAATTTTCGGATAACATGCTTAAAAATTCATTTTCGATTCCGTCGAGTCCAGGAGTTTTATTAGACTTAAATGCATTTAAAGCTGCTTTCAATTCATCATAAGAAAATTACGAATCTAGCATTTTATTTGTTGTGATCTCTTCATTTTGACCCAATTCGTGAGTTGGAGTTGGCATTATGGTTTTTTAGAACGATTCCCAAATTGTTTTGCTTAACCTAATACCACTGCTATGCTTCAAGTTAAGTTTCTTGACGGTGCTCCAAAATTCTGATGGGTTTTTAACGTTTGCTAAGGTTTCACGAATTTTGTCGTCGAACCTTCGGTTTTTTAGTATTGTAGTTCATTTGTAATTTCTTTTTGCTTCGTTATATTATTTTACGACGTTAAATATACCTCCAGATGACTTTCTTATTTGCGATTTAAGTCTCTTTGCTTCTTTTAGTAGTATTCTGCAGTCTAGATCAAACCATGATTTATTGTTCATTTTAAAATTTGGAGTTCTTGGGACTATCATATTGTTTACTTTGGTTAGAAAAGTTAAGGAATCTGTGAAATACTTGTACGTTTCGTCTATTGTCATTTCATTTGGAGTAACGACTTCCCACCGTAAAAGGTCTTCGTATAGATTTTTGGTATTTTCAGGTTTTAGCCTGACCTTTTTTAGATTATTTCCTTTTAGAGGTTTATAAGACAATAAATTTGATGTTATTTGAAGCCCAATTTGGCTGTGATCCAAATCAATAATGTTGAGTACTTTAAAGGTTTCTAATAATGGGATTAATTTAGAATTCACAAAAAGAAGGTCAATAACACTACAACCTTGATTAGTCCAAGTAACACTAGGTTTATCTCCCTGTGTCCTCCCGTTTAGAAGTATTAATCGATTGTCCTCACAAAATTCCACCAATTTTTTCCCTTTATTGTTTATTACATCGTCCGCGGAGTCTCTATGTTCATAAAAATTAGAATTTTCAATTAACATCTTTTTACAATACCCGCTATTTCCAACCCTTGCGTTACAGTCACCACCTAATACAATATTGTAGTTAAGATAGAATTTATGTATATTATTCACAAAAAAATAACTTAAGACTATCATTTCATCCTCAAAAATTTCAGAGTAAGTACTTGAGTAACAAAAACAAATTAAATAATTTTGTTGAGTCGGTATATGATTACATGCAACTATTAAAATAAAGTTTTTTTTAGTAAGGTACCATACCTCCTTTCCCTCTGCGACTTGAATGTTTAATTGCCTCAGTTTGAAAACCCAAAAAATCAGGGAAGATTGTATCTGGGTTTAAAGTACTACACTTCCAAGTTTCACAAAAACCAAGAATGTCATTCATTAATAATTTATTTTTGTCGACTGCATTTGGACTATAATATGTGTTTATACCATGTGCATTCCAGAACGCTAGATTTACTTTATTGCATGTATAATAAGGTTGTGGGTGTTCTACCTATTTATCAGCGTTTACCAGTGCTTTGCCGTCGACTACCATCAGTTGGTCATCGACTTGACATTTGTTAAAACTCTTAATTTTAACTGATTTTCCAGCGTCTCGAAGTTTCTTCGCTTCTTGAATGAAAATCTTTTTTATTTCCCGCTCCTCTTTAGTTAGATTTTCTCCTATGTTGTACGGTGAATCTGCCAGTTTTTTTCCATTTCTCAAGATTTCAATTGCATCAGACTTGTTTGGGAGCTGTATGATAATTGGAGTAGAAGAATCTTCCTTCGCCTTCCCTAACAGTCTTGCTGATAATATACAGAATTGTTTTAATTCCATAAGGTCATGAATAACTGCTTTTGCAACTTCCATAGGTTCACTGGTGCTTTTGGCTTCATACAACACAAGAAAAGATTTATCTGACCCCAGATTTTTATCTAGCGTGTGCAATCTTTCTTCCAGTCGTCTTATTCTTTTATCTTGCTCCTTGAGCTTAGTTAGGCGGGAAGTCCTTACACACTCTATACATAGTGCAAAAATCCCTTATGAGACATTACATGCCATATACATAATGCAAAAATCCCTTATGGAAATTTACATGTCATATACATAATGCAAGAATACCTTATAGGAAATTAACATTACAAGAAATCATAATCCATTTTCTATTAAAGACTCACTACTGACAGACAGACAGAAAGACAAACAAACGAACAGACCGACAGACCTACATGGAGACTAAAAAATAGGCAGACAGATAGACAGACATACAATCCAACAGACAGACAGACAATATAAAAGAAAGACACCATCTAACAGGCAGACAGACAGACAGACAAACCGACAGATACACAAACCTACAGACAGACAGACAGACAAACAGACCAACAAACGGAGAGATAAACAAACCTACAGACAGACAGACCAACAAACAGACAGATACACAAACCTACAAAAAGACAGACCAACAAACAGACAGATACACAAACCTACAGACAGACAGACCAACAAACAGACAGATACACAAATGGTAATTGAGTATGGAAGATTGTACTCACCAATTTTGAAGTAATATTGACTAATTGTTAACTTTTTGAAATTAAAAAACGCAACGTTTTGGATTATTCCTTCTTCAGGCGTTGTATATTGACGAGTTATGATACAGAAAATGAAGCACTCGTAAAATCACTATGTTTGTAGTATTGTATGAATGTAATTTTGTGGTGTGGATGTTTGTATTTTGGTTTAAAATTGGTGGGAAAGAGGACCGGGGCGGTAGTGTGTGAAATCATTCAATCTTTTACAACCATGCACCCTTCAATCAAATTCACATACACCGTCCACACCACCCCGTCACCGTTCCTCGACATCCTAATCATACCACACCAAGACAGTAGCAAGGTCACAACATCCATCTACTTCAAGCCCACAGATGCTCATTTCTATCTACCCTACGACTCATTCCACCCCCGCCACACCCTGCGGGCCATCCCTTACTCCCAATTCCTACGACTACGCAGAATATGCAGCAATAGTTTGGATTTCCAACAGCAATGCAAAATAATGGCAAATTTCTTCCTATGCAGAAAATATCCCCTAGGTCTAATTAACCAAGCCATCCACAAAGCCCAGAGTCACTCCCGCACTTCTCTTCTCAACAGAACTCCTCTCAACGGAAACCAGGACAAACTACCCCTCGTACTCAGGCACTCAACCCTTTCGTCCCAACTCACCCACAAAACTCAAGACCTTTTCCGCAAAATCCTCACGGGCAACGAAACCATCCGAGACATTTTCCCCACACCCCCTGTGAACTCCCTCAGACGATCACCTAATCTAGCCAATATCCTAGTCCGCACATCGCTTTCATCAAAAAAACCCCCGCACCCGAACCCAGGAACGTTCCTATGCCGAAGAGCAAGATGTGTCACCTGCAACCACACACTACAACAACCAAATGTCAGCAACCAAACACACAATTACAAAATACAGTCTCACTTCACTTGTGAATCCACCTGTCTCATTTACGCCATTACCTGCACTAACTGCCCCAAAGTCATTTACATCGGGCAAACCTCCAGGATGCTTGCAGTCCGCTTTCGTGAGCACCTAGCCCACGTAAGGAGGAACTCCGGATACACCCAAGTTGCTACCCACTTCAACCTCCCACATCACACACCGGACCACATCAAAATAACCTCCCTCACATCTGCACCCTCACTCGAGCTCCAACGCACGGACTTTGAAAAGAAACTTATTCACCGATTCTCTGCCCAAAACCCACCCGGCCTTAATACCTGCTTTTCATACATTTAACCCCCAACTCACCTCAGGACAGTCCAAACCCTTTTGGGCTGACGGGAGTGGCGCTCCCGAGGCATCCGAGCTAAGGTCGTGTCGCCCGACACGATTTCACACACTACCGCCCCGGTCTCCTTTCCCACCAATTTTAAACCAAAATACAAACACCCACACCACAAATTCACATTCATACAATACTACAAACATAGTGATTTTACGAGTGCTTCATTCTCTGTATCATAACTTGTCAATATACAACGCCTGAAGATGGAATAATCCAAAACGTTGCGTTTTTTAATTTCAAAAAGTTAACAATTAGTCAATATTACTTCAAAATTAGTGAGTACAATCCTCCATACTCAATTACCATTTATTCTTACTCACTATACGCTTACTCACACTTAACAGACAGATACACAAACCTACAGACAGACAGACCGACTGAATACCAGATAAACGGACGGACGAACAGATTAACCCTTCCATAAGTAAGCTATTTTGAAACTTTTGGCCCGCAAAACTTTGTAAATAGCTGTTTTGGTAAAAATCCAATATAGCACATTAGTGAACTTTTGTAGCGCGCACAATTTGACGTCGGCGTTGTTGCCAATTTCGACTAAAATAGAAAAGCTTGCTGTCACGTGGTATACAAAATTTGCGAAATTCACTTTTTTTAATTTTTTTCTGTAAACCACTTGAAATGCCTAATCATGCCATTCTGCACATTTTTTGTTTCAACTGTGATTTTGTACAGGAAATTAGTTCCGAATTGCAAATAATCGTTGTTTTTTCACTTTTTTGAAATCGATGTTTCTCCTACACCAGGCACTCTAGAGCTAAGCTCAATTGACCATTACGTAGGCACATTACACAGCTACATTTCTTATGTGCTTACCTTTTGTGTGTGTGCAATAGCCGCAGCGCTACGGGACCGTGAATGTCACCCAAAATTTCTTTGTTAATCAAAACCTATTTCAATGCTGCCGCCCAAAGTTTTAAACGCACAACCATGTGCGATATCTCATTTGAAAGCCCTTCAAAATCTGCACAAGCAAGTGAAATTTGAAAGTTTGGCAACTGCTAGTTTAGCAAATTTTTAAAAACAATTACATTTTAACGTTTATAGTCAGCGTTGCGCCGCCATTTTGAATTTGGGCGTCTAATTTTTTTTAACGATTTAAATACACAAACCCTATTAGTTGAAGCGTACACGCTTACATTTTGCGTAAAAATGGCGGCACATAAAATTTTCACACGACAAGTCGAGCATTTAGTTTTTGGAATTTGACAAAAATCTCAAAACTTATTGAGCTAAAAATTACGCAAAACAGGAGTAATCAGCACATTAACAGCCTCTATCATTATGCACAAAAATAAATAATCTGAGTGCAGTTAAGCAACAAATAAATTCGATGGTGAATTTTCACCAAGCTTGCAAGAAGGAGGGTTAACATAAAGACGGACCGACAGACTAAGATACGAACAGACTGACAGATTGACAGACGGAGATACAGAGGCTGGCAAACAGAAAGACAGACAGACAGACAGACCAGTAGATAAACACACAGATATACCAACAGACTGAACGGCAGACAGGCTGAAGGATAGACAGAAGCTAACAGACAGACAGACAGACAAACCAAGCCACACATAGATAGACAGACACAGAATATTTAACAGACAGACAGACACAGAATAACAAACAGACAGACAGACATACAGACAGACCGACTGACCTTAAAAAAATCCGGCGCTTAGCGCCGGATTTGTCGACCGGGGGCGGCCCGAAGTAGATGCTGAGCTTCAACAAATGCGCAACACAATTTATGTTACGCTAAAAGATGATATTAGATTTATGGAAGTTCCCCTACCATCAATAAGCTATACACGAATGTGCGTAGCATGTAGTTAAATAAAGCTGAATAATGTTTACAAATTGCACTATTCACAAATGACGTCATTTATAGAGGCTCTTCTACCATCAATAAGCCATATATGGAAGTACGTGGCATGTAGTTAAATATAGCTGGAAAATATGTAAGAATTGCCTAATTCACAAGTAACGTCATTTATAGAGCCTCCTCTACCACGAATAAGCCATTTAAGAATGTACGTTGCAAGCAGTTAAAAAAATAATAATACTTTGATAAAGGTATTTATAAACGATCTGTGTATGTATTCTTGTAACACCCCTTCGTTCAAAGTATCTGTTTGCCTAATTTTCAAAAAAATGCAGAGCGGAACCCTAAAATGGTGATATTTAGATGACGTCATTTATGGAAGATCCCAGTATTAATACTGGAGGCATTCCATAATATGGGTACCAGTTTACCTCATTTTAAAACTAAAGACAGGCGGGATACTTGAAATAATAATATTTAAACAACGCCATCTATGAACAATTTCCGTATGAATACTAAAAAAATCATATGTTGAGGTTATACGTCCACCTAATTTCTGAACTAATTACAGTGGGGATCTCTAAAATAGTAAAATTTGAATGACGTCATTTACGGACGATCCCAGTATGTAAGCTTGAAAGTTCAATGTTAAGTATATAAGTTAACTTAATATTAGAACTAAAGGCATGTGAATTTCTAAAACGGTAAAATTTGTATGACGCCCTTTATAGACAAACCCTGCATGCATGCTAGTAAAATCTTATGCTAAGGATATATGTCAACCTAATTTCTAAACCTATGACAGTGGGGATCCCTAAAAAAGTAAAATTTGCATGACGTCATTTTTGAACGATCCCTGCATGCATACTAGTAAAATCCTATGTTAAGGATATATGTCAACTGAATTTCTGAACTGTTGACAGTAAGGATCCCAAAAATAGTAAAATTTGTATAACGTCATTTATGGACGATCCCTGCATGCATACTAGTAAAATCCTATGTTAAGGATATATGTCAACCGAATTTCTAAACTTATGACAGTAAGGATCCCTAAAATAGTATAAATTTTTATGACGTCATTCATGGACGATCCCCGCATGCATACTAGTAAAATCCTATGTTAAAGATATATTATGTCAACCGAATTTCTAAACTTGTGACAGTGGGGATCCCTAAAATAGTAAAAATTTATATGACGTCATTAATGGAAGACCCCTGCATGCATACTTGTAAAATGCTATGTTAAGGATATATGTCAACCGAATTTTTATACTTATGACAGTGGGGATTCCTAAAATAGTAAAATTTGTATGACGTCATTTATAGACGATTCCTAGGCTGCATTGTTAACGTCTGTAAAATGATGAGGAAGGAGAATTCCGAATGCCTGAGCTGGTATTCGAAGAGTGGACCCCCGTCATGAGAACGCATATTTTCCAATTTTACATTGCAGTGTCAAAACAACGACCACTATACCAGTCTGCCCTGTGAACGTACATATGTCAGCAGTACATTTACTTATAATGGATATTAGTGAAAACTTTCCATGTGTATTTCTAACGGCGAAACTTGACAAGCTCCCAGCTCCATATGTACCTTCAATGTATTATCAGCCCTTTTTTTTATCTTGAAACATTGATTTAATTCTTGGTCGGTTTAACTGCTAATTGCGAAGAAACTATAAATTAAATAATAACCAAAAACTATACAGCACTTCTCCCTCGCTTTTCTGGGCGATTAAAAAATTTTTTAATATAAAATCTTCAAAAATGCGACCTGTAGCGTGCGACCAACTGACATTGTGACAGACAGACAGACAGACAGCAAACAGCAGACCAATAGATGCTTGCTCAGCATCTAAAAACCGACACACAAACAGTCAGACAGCAAGAGACAAACAAACCTTCAGACAAACAGACAGACAGACAGAAAAACACACAGACAAACAGACTGCAAGGTAGACAGACCGGCAGACCGACCTAAAAACAGACACAATGACGTGCCGACAGACAGACAGAAAGTCAGACAAACAGACATACAGAACGACAGACAGAGAGATTAACAGACATACTGACACATAGACAGACAGACATATAGATCGACCGACAGACAAACTGACAGACAGAACGACAGAAAGACTGACTGACTAACAAACAGACAGGAGTTCAGCGGTGAAGCTCGAGACGACCAGTCGCATTTTCTGAGCTCTCGCTCCGACTGTGTCCTCGAATACCACAACCTATACACAAGTCCGTGTGCTGTTCTCTGGTTTAGTAGTCCATGCTTGGAGGGAAGGATGTGATAAGGTACTCTCGCCATCGGATTTTCGAGTCCAGAGGTCATTGGTCTTTATTTGCATCTCCACTCAAGTCTTAGTGTACGAGGAAACAGAGATAGGGAAAGAAGCGATCACTGAGGGCATTCGTTGAACTCATTAGAATACTTCTTTCCTAATAAAACTATCCTTGAACTCCAAGGTATTGGCAGTTGCAGAGGAGAGGCAGATTGGGAAAATCAGTCTCTGGGCTCTTTAGTCCGGAGGCTTGTAGTACCTTTTTCACTGAATTCCTTTTGATCTGGATTATTCAAATGCGTTCGGAATCTTGACCGCTTTGCATCATCTGTCGGTTGCGTAAGGAGCTCCTAGAAGCAAACTTTCATCAACTTCAGCTGATTGTGCTAGATAGATTATTCATCGCACTCGAGATTCCTGGCATAGTGGACTCAGTTTTTATATTTTAATACCTCTCTGGATTAGCCAAGGAGGTATCTCGCAGTATAGGGTTTAGCAAGTAGTTCAATAGGAATGTCTAAGGTCTACTCACGGGTGGCTTTACGCAATCCACTTATTGTCCACATGCCCTAAGTACAAATTCCTTATAACAAATTATTCTTAGAATAAATGAGACAGCAATGGTTAGAGTAATGGACTGAGCTATGAAATAAATATTACGAATCTGTGAGCGTGTCAGTTGTGGAACCCATAAGATACATACAAACATACAACAAACAGACAGACAGAGCAACAGAAAGACTGACCGACTAACACACAGACGGACGGACCGTAGGACAGAAAGACAGAAAAACAGACCGACTGACAACAAGACTGACAGATTGAAACACTGACAAACAGACAGACGGAACACAGGCATCCAGACCGACAGGGTCAGACAAACCTACAGGCAGACGAAAAGACCGAAAGGCAGACCAACAGACAAACACACAGACGGTTAGGCAGACAGACAGTCAAAACGACAGACGGACAGACCAATAGACAAAAATTAGACAAACAGACTAAACGGCACACAGACTGACGGACAGACATAGAAGCAGACCGACAGACAGACAGACCCGCACAGACAGACGAACAGACAGACCCGCACAGACAGACGAACAGACAGACCCGCACAGACAGACCCGCACAGACAGACGAACAGACAGACCCGCACAGACAGACGAACAGACAGACCCGCACAGACAGACGAACAGACAGAAACACAGACGTTCAGAGAGACAACAGAAAGAGAGACTGAACAGCAGACACAATGACAGACAGTCACAGAAGCAAACAGACAGACAAGCAGACATACATAGTCAGCCAGGTTGGTTGAGAGGCTAGGGACTTCAGTTTAGAATTTGGCGATTCTAGACTTGGGCCCTGGTTCGATCTCCGGCTTTGGTCTTGGTGAGTCCTGTACGGCTGACTGTCGTTGTATCAGTACGGGCTGTAGGGTTTGCTCTTCATTCTCTGGAGCTACCTATAGGTGGACAGAGAAAGAGTGGGAAGGAAGATGAGTTGCAGGAGAGTCCCTGGAAACTCCTACAATACTTTGGATTTCCCGCTATCCTTCCTTGATCACTTAATCTGTTCCATCGCGTTCAATAGTCTTTCCTGTGTAGTTTACCCCTTTCCTTATCCTATGGTTCGCGTATAAATCCGCTTGTAGCCTACCTCTACCACACTTTCCTATATAATCACCTTTCTTTCCTCCTTCATGATTGCGGTGCTGTTTTCAATGCCATATAAACTCCCGTAGTGATGGTGTTGCGTATGCATATCCAAACGTAATTCTTAGTCACCCCAGAATAATAATAATAATAACCTGACGAGGGAAACCCTCGAAAAAATACGAGTAACACAAAAGCAATTGCATGTTGTACGCTTGAAGATAATAAATAACCTACCACTACTTCTGTGATTAGTCCCCTTAAAAGTTATAAATAACTGCCCCCCTAACGTGTATAATTTGCCTGCACAAAACCCATAAATAACCTTCTCACCAGCATGCCTAATTTGTCCACTAGAACCCCATAAATAACCCGCCATCATAAATGTTTAATAAGTAACATAAATGACCATAAATAACCAGCTACGACAGTAAGTTTAACATTTCTTTACGAATCAGTAACTATTCTAACAGCACAAACTGAATTTACTGCAAAAAAATATAGAAATGTGCAGAAAATCAAAAATTTACGAGTATGCTGTGAAGCATAGTAAGACAAAACACAAGTGACCTGGCTGTTTTCGTTCACGACCGGCCTCCTGGTCGACAAAACCAAAAAATGTTGGGCTCTACCCAGGCTCACTTAATTTTCCTCTCGACTCATTTGGACTCATGCCATGAGCCCATATTGAGGGCTCATGGGTTTTTCGTTTCCGTAGTGGGGTATTGAGTCCGACTCATTCAAAAGTGACCGTCTGGCTCATTTTGGACTCAGTACTGTCTTCCAAAAAAATATCGAGTACTGCAAACTGAAAACTGCAATTGGTACTGGCACTGGCACCTGGCACTGGCACTGGCACTGGTGACGGTTACTGTACTGCTAGTAATATTTAAATTGAAGCAGTGGCTTGTGATTGTGGTGTGTAAGCAGCGTAAATGGCAAATGGTGTTGAAACTTGAGCTGATGTGAACTATTGTGAACCGTGAGACCGTGACACTTAACTATTTTAAAATAAAAATAATTGTGTTATTTTAGGTAAATTTTAACTACTAATTAAATGTCTGATCCGGATTACATTTTTAACAATACTTTAGACAGTTCAGATATTTTGGACGTTTCTGCAATCACAGGGCTAGATTTAGATCTATCTAGCAGTTCAGATATTATACCTGGCGGGATTCGGGGGTTTGAAAATATTGATAATGAAGCCGAATATATTAATAGCAAAAAAACTGATTTAATATTTTCATGTGAAGATAATAACAGTAGAAGTATGACTACCAGAAGTACGAAAAGCAGGAGTATTGGTCTGAAATTTCATGAAAGTGATGAAAGGAGCTCAATGTTTGGTGCTCGACGCAATTTAGTTAATAATGCAACAAACATGAGCATTATTGCCCACAACGGAAGTCAAGAATCCCTGTTGGTGTCTCTACAGGAAACAAGCAAAATTAACAAAGTTAGTTCAGCCTTTTCTGACCCATCCACAACAACAAAAACCAGTATTTTGAAGCCTATCGAATTACGGACGTCTACTCCTACCTCGAATAGTTTTTTGACTTCAGCATTAGTTGACAGATCTGCAACTTCAGCCACAGGTTCTGCTACCAAGTTGCAACACGAACCAAAACCAAAATTTTCAGCAAACATAAGTATTTTGTCAACAACTAATAATAGTGCAGACGTTCAGCTCGAAATGAAACTTCCAGGCATAAATGCGGTATACTCAAGTACAAGTTGCGGTGCTGGTGCTAATTATTTGCAAGGTAAGTTTATAATTGTATATTAAAACATTAAACATTATTATGTGTTAAGCAAAAAAAGTAGCTACAGGCTACATGCAGCTATCTGCTATACATGCTTTGATGCTCCACAATGCAGTCTCACCTAATTACTGGTTTTTGCTATTTGACATATGTATTTAGTTTTAGTTTCAGTTATGTTATTTTTAGTATGAATAATAACTGAATAATATTTTAATTAAATATGTAACTTAAACAATAATGTATTTTTTTGTTTCGTTTTTATAGAATTGGGGGCTGGATTATTTACATTAGGGCAGAACAGCACAGTAAATATTTACGTGTCTAAGTGTGTTAATTGCACGGGCAAGAGTGGCTGCGGAGTACAACCTGTGCCTTTGCCTATATCTGCTAAGGAAGCTACATCACAATCAGATCAAGGACCCTCACGAATTAATATAATTGCTAACAATGCAGAAAATTGTAACCTACTTGTTGCTAAGCCTCATGGTGACAGTGAAATTCAATAGAACGAGTTATTAGAAGAATCAGAGTCAGAACCATCACCAACTTTGCCAACTTATATCAACAGCAACAACACGTCACCGACACCGACACCGACACCAACACCGTCCAATACAGTGATCTCACCGTTAATACCTTGTAATGACAATGACATTAATTCGAACTTCAACTCTTTTATTGTTCGTAGAGCACGATTTAATCCTTATTTGACCCCCAAAGAACCTGTTGTCATTGACAAAACTGAAACTCATGATGATTCACATTCACGTTCACACACCATGGTAGTGCATTTACAAGATTCATCAACACCGACACCGACACCGACGCACATAAACTCAACAATGCCCGTTGAGTCATCATAAGTGTTATCTTTACTGAAGCGAAGAGGTCCTGGTCGACCTAGAAAGCAAACTAAAACTAAATCTTTGAAAATGTCGAAAGTACCACAAACAGAGATCTGTGAATTTGAAAAACAGTGTTCTAGCAGAAATCTGACGGCACTTAGCAACAAATTATATTCAAAAAGAGAAAGTGGTTCAATTTCACAATCAAAATTTCTAACTATTCCAAAAAATACTTCATTAAAAAATTCCACTTCCACATCACCAATTATAAAACGTAGAGGTCACCTTACAAGAAAATTGGTACATAGAAGTGATGCTGATGCGGAGGCGACGAAGGCATCAGAGGCATCGGAGTCGGAGGTCGGTAAACATTTCGATCCTCAGATATTAAGTTCAGGAAGGGTTGAGGACTCGGGTCCTCTGCGTCTTGATCTGGAAAAAGAGATTGAGGATAATTTTGTTGCCTTAGTTAGGAAAATTTGCCGAATTGTCAAAAAATTACTCCTTTTTAACTAAATTGTACTCTGAAAGTCTGCCGTCTGACTCTGACTGACGACTGATGACTAACAACTAATTGCCCTTAGAACTCTTTTAAAAAAAACACCCGCAATTTTGCTTCTATTTTGATAATTTCTCGGTGTTAGTTCTGTGACGACTGTGACTGTGCTTAATTCTTCTAGATCTGGTGTTATAGCCGTGTGCGTACTGCGCACTTCACTACGTCCTTCATACGTTTATAAAGTGTTTAGTTCCTAGAGCTTGTGTTTGCACTGTTACTGTTTGTAAATTCAAAAGTGCAGCTATTAGGCTACTTATTCAGTTTAAAAGCTTCGCACACATACAAGTAATGTATGCACGTGATATTTGGGCAGTCAGTTGGCCTATTGGCTTTTGCAAGTAGAATAGCGGCAATTTACGTCACGTAAACTGATAAAGTGTTGTTGTTGTTGTTATTAATATTTTGCATACAAGTAATGTATGCACGTGATATTTGGGCAGTCAGTTGGCCTATTGGCTTTTGCAAGTAGAATAGCGGCAATTTACGTCACGTAAACTGATAAAGTGTTGTTGTTGTTATTGATATTTTGCATGTGCAGAACGTAACATACAAAAAAAATAAAAATAAATAAACAATTTAAGCTTCTCACATGTACTTGTACTCTGACTCACTGTGACTTTGGTGGGTTGGTTGGATTAGGTAGGTAGGTGTGTAAACACAATGTTATATTTTTGTTTTAGTTTGACTTGCTTAACTATTTAAGGGTTAAGTAAAAAGTGTCTTGTGTTCTGTGTTCTGTTTAATTCTTAAATTATATGTTGTTGGAGCACTAATACGGTTAACAGTCAGTACTCTGTAGTCTCTGCAACTTATTACACAGTTTTATCTACTTACTGACTTATGGACTTAGTATTAATTACAAAATTTAAAATATTAAATCAAAAGTTCTACCAGTTTCTTGTATTCAGTATTCAGGTATTTTTTAATGTACTTCTTATTTGTTTCTGTTTTTAATTCCTCCAGAATAAATAAATTAGTGCATTAGGGTTTTGAGGAGACACGGGTCTACAGTCTTTGTGTCTTTGTGTTGATAAATAAATAATAACTAATATTAGCAGCAGCAGCTACAACAATGTCTTCATCTAGATTTAACTGCACTGGCCAGGTTAGCTGATACTTGATACTTTATTTGTACTACAGTTATATTACAAGTGTTACATTAGTGTTACAACAAGCAAAAATTGAACTAATAAATTATATAGGTGTTTTTTGCCTTCTTACAAAAATAAGGCACACCAGCCCAGTGGTGCCACAGCTTGACTCCATCTGAAGAATACAAAATTTCTGCTGATTAAATTGATTGGCCTGGCAGTAATTAAGTTCAGCAGTTTAGCAGTTTAGCAAAATAAACAAATGTTTTACTTGCCCGATCTAAGACCCGGGTGTCAGCTCCAGCCTTTGATATCCAAACATCAATTGTGAACTTAATCACCTGCTGAACCCGAGCTATGATTATTGAGATGAAATTCACACGTTGAGGGAATAGGGAATCTTTCAAATATGTACGGTTTGCTTCAATGTGATTTAGACGGGACGAGCATGCCTAACTTTAATTCACTCTCTGTTGGCTATTAATAACTGGCTTAATAAAAATGGTAATATACACAGTAGGACGAGATAATAGCGTATTAAGATTTGTTACTTTAAAAGTTTGAAAATTATTTTTGAGTTGGAAATTTTGACAATTTTTGTAGAATAATATGCGACAATTTTTAAAGTGTGTCTAGTCGCTGGCGCAGCTTTTAGTTCCTCTAGTCTTGTTTTACACCACTGTCAACTTAACCACGTCAACATGCAGCAAAAAAAGAAATAAAGCAATCGCAAACAAAAATAGGAACAGTTTGTCAAGACTGCATTAAACCAAATAATAAACAGACTTTCGATGTTGCCTATTCAAATTACTGAAAAACGTGCAGTCAGTCTGATACGCTCGGATAGACTTACCTATTACACAAAATGCAAATTTAGCTGAATTGGAACCACCCTATTTTACACCTTGGTCTTGTGCGTTGAATGCTTAAAAAGTCACACAAGAAAAACATAACATAGAGCTGGCAACAATAGGTAAAGTTCTTTTTTTAATTTAAAAAAGCTGTGGCAATTGTGTTTGTGAACTTAAATAATAATTTTTAAATAGTTTATAGCAAGTTTGTAGAACATTTTATTTTTTAACTTTATTTAAAAAAAACTAAAACTTAAAACAAAACATATATAAAATGTAAACCTGCAGCTTTAGAGTTAAACCGGTTTAATTTGGATTTAATATTTGTAGCATAAGTATACTACATTAGTAGTTAAGTTGCAACGGTGACTTCTATTTCTAGTAAAATATTTATTTGGATGGCGCAAAGCAAGACAATTAATTGTAAGTCTGCATTTATTCACAGCGTTGAAAGCAAGGACCTACATTGCATTTCATTTTATTTTATTTAGTAGAATAGTTAAATAAAAATAGTGCTGAGACCACGTGTTCTAAAACTTTAATTTTTGTGTAATAGTACTTATATTTAGGAAAAAGTGAAAACAATATCCATTTTTGAAAAATATAGGTTGTGAAGGGGTATATTGAGATGAGTATATGTGTAAACATTTGCATTAGCAACAAAAGAGAAACCCTGCATCGTAAAAGTTTCTAAAACTAGTAATTCGAAGGACACACATTGTACTCATACAAATTTACTACATGGGTAACAACATTTCTACGATGTTATGCTACTTCCATGACTGCCTGTAAAAGCCCAATGTTTTTTAATATTGTTAGTTTTATAAACAGAAGGCACACAATGCCACTGTTTTCACATTGCCCTGCACCTGCGAACAAACAGTGAGTTTTTTCTAGCGCGAAAACAAAAATTCTGTTTGTACATAAAATTTTTTATATTTTTTAACATTGAAATGTCACGTTTAAATATAAAATTTTGCATGGCAACAAATAAAGTTTTGAAATTTTTTAAGCACGTTTTGCAATCCTGTTAACATAGTCATTAGTAGGTAAAGTTTTAAACCGCATAAGTTTTTAATTTAGCGATTTTTACATTGCATGAAATCGCATAAACATACGTATACATAGAAACTGCTGTTTACGCTAGTGTTAACATGTCTACATCAAACATAAAACTACGAAAGCATGCATTTCAATGTTGAGTTTCTTGCAGCAACATTAAAAAACGAACACAGCCTGAAGTATTATGCACTAACGTGACTTGATTTAAAATATTTTTTGTATGTATGTATGTAATGATTTATTGCATATACGGGCCTAGGCCCACACACAAATCATATTAAATGAGGTTACAGAGTTTTTGATAACAGATAATATATAACACCACCTTAGCCAAGGGGAAAATTATTTCTAATTACATTTTTTAATTAATTTGAGTGTACATAAATTGGTTCATTTCATAACTCTATTTAGCTGTATTCATTTTAGGCGATTTACAACAGTCCTAGCTTTATTCTGTTAATCAACAATGATTAGTGATTAGTGATTGAAACCCTCATATATATAATGCCAGACAGAGACCTCTCCTTGACCTTATTTTGGTAAATTTGGAAGCGGTCCTAGCTGCCAGTTACTGAAGTCGGAATTCAGCCTACTGGTATCATATTTTCTAAGAATTTTTGATCACAATATGTTGTAACAATTGTAACGCTATTATATTTGACAGTTAGGTATTAACTTTAAATCTCATAAAACAAAAACAAAACACATGGCTAGCCATAGGAGACACCAATTAACTAACGGATTTTTTGCTTAATTTATAATACTTCATAAGATACCAATTATATATTTATTGATTACGATTTGTCCCGGGCGGCTCGATTTTGATCAGGTTTTTTCTATCACTGGAGTAAGTAATACCATCCACGTTGAAGGCGTAGCATCCTGTGTACTTGACTGACTTAAAGGAGGGGTCCAGTTTCTTTATCCAGTATTGTTCTGTAAGATGTTTATGGATTTCTTGTTCTCTTTTACTTTGGCACTGTTGAATGTAGACATAGGGTAGTGAATTCTTTAGTTGTGACTTCAATCGTAGCACCGAAGATACTTCTTGCGTTTCAGCCAGCTGGACAAAAAGAAGTGGTGGTTTACTGTCAATTTTATTTTTTGTAAGCTAAAACAGAAGCAGTAATCTAATGTGAAGGCGAAAGTAACAAAAAGGAAGCAAAAAGTCAAACTTAAGCATGACAAAAAGCAAATCAGAAAATGAACGACAAAGTCAAATACAAAAGTCAGCAAAACAAAGAGGAACGCAAAGTTATATTCAAGTTAAAAGCCAAGCTAAAGCACCATTATACGATCAAATAAGGAAAAAGATCAAGACAACCGTAGTAGCGGTAAACGCAAAGACAGAAACACGACAACATTCATTTGAATTTATCCTGGCTATAGGACTGGCAACAGACAACAAATAAACAAATTATTTATCATATTTTGGTGCTGTAAAAATCATGCGCGCATTAGAACCTTTCAAACTTTTGCGTCCTTTGCGTGTCGGGCATTGCATTGCTTTTTATTTGGATTGAACATTACGCATGAATGTTGGTATTTTTGTACACTGCAAATTTCGTAGTCTCTCTGACCACTACGTGATTATTTGGTAACAGTAAAATAAATAAATGGCTTCTGGATTCAATTGTCTCGATTTTTTATTTTTTTGGTGACTAGATTTAAATTATATTTTTTTAAATTTTTGTCAGGCTATACATTGAAATCAATAAATTACAAAATTGAAAATTAGTACAGGAGGACAAATATGCTGTTTGTTTTTATCGTTTAGAACAAAAGCTAATTCGTAATTTAGTACAGAATTAAGTAATATTTTAACTTAGTTAAGGTTTAAAATTAGGTTAGTTAAATTAAAATTTCATATTGTTATTATTCACCTGTTTTTAGTTTTTATGGTATTAGCGGTGTAAATAATGCCAAAGTTGAAAGTGTAAACGTCTTGGCACAGAATTATAAGTTAGATGTGGTTTGTATTTCTGAATCTAAACTTACTGTTAGCATGGCCGACGGTACAATTCTTATCGATAGCTACAATTTATATAGGCATGATAGAAGTGCTGGCTTTTGTGGTGGCATAGTTGTGTATATTAAATTATGTTGTAACTATGTACCTTTGTCAACTGATGAGATAAGTGTCTCATCTGTACCAGTTGGTTTGGAAATAGTAACGCTTAAGTTGTTTCTGTCTTTTTTCAAGCCAATAATACTATCAGTTGTTTATAAGCAACCAATTATGGAGGATCCTTTTTTGTATCGCCCTACATCTTGTTTACCAATTCTGGTTAAATTGTTTAGGCAATTGCTGCATGCTTGCATCATGTTCAACATTTGACTATGTGACCAGCAACACGGTTTTAGGAAAGAACGAAAATGCTAATCAGCAACTTTACAATTTATGCAGGATTTTTTCAGGTATTTGGATGTAAAATGTGGCAGAATAATTGCAGTTTTCATTGATTTGCAGAAAGCATTCAACTCTTTAAATCAGGTAGCTGTTAATTAAAATCAGAGATGATTTTAGTATACACTAGCACTTACTGAAACTTATAGCTGACTCTGAATAACTGTCAATTTAAAATAAAAACTGGTAACTTCATTTCAGATAGTTATGATGTAAATATAGGAGTTCCCCAAGGGTCAGTATTGGCGCCATTATTGTTCATTATGTTTATCGATAAAATAGGTGATGCCATATCTGGTGGCGTTAAGTTTATTTTGTATGCAGACAGATTAGTATTGTACTTTTCAAACTCAAAGTTTGAAGTTATACTAAACTCAGTTTAGACTTTTCTGGATTCTCTAAACGTATAGTTTAATATGAATAATTTGTACATGATTGTAAGTAACACGAAATTTATGTTACTTCACAAGTCTGGTGACTCCAATATTTCTGAACCTGAAAAAGCTGTATTGTATTGTAATGGTCAGGATATAGAACGGGTGTATACATTTGAATACTTCGCTGTAATAATTGTTGACTGTAACTTAAATTTGAATGAGCACTTCTCGTATGTAAAGCGAAGAGTTAATGCTGCAATTGGGGCTATTTTAAATGTTAAACGATATTTAGACTTTAGTACTTTTGTCGTAATGCTTAACGCGTATGTTCTATTAGTGGTTTGAGTTTGAGTTTGAGTTTGAGTGATCTTTATTCAAGTGTCAAGTTCATCAGTACAAATGCACTGCTCTCAACCGACGGACACCATTATAATTACACAATAAAATAAATTTAAATTAAAATACACTAAAAGAAATATTCACCATTCAAAATCATATAGTTGCCAAGGTATCAATCATAGTATCACATCCACACTCAG
Organism: Dicyrtomina minuta; assembly: GCA_949802685.1. Classification (NCBI taxonomy): domain Eukaryota; kingdom Metazoa; phylum Arthropoda; class Collembola; order Symphypleona; family Dicyrtomidae; genus Dicyrtomina; species Dicyrtomina minuta. Next base: position 43,142,947 of record OX461809.1, on the reverse strand, counting down.
GGTGGTTGATAAACAGAATATTCAATAGGAATTCTTGAGCTAATTAGGTGCTCAGTGAGTAATGATCTAAAATTACATGATTCATCGAGACATTTCACATGATCAGGCAACTTATTCCACTCAGTAATACTTCTATACAGGAATGAATGTCTAAAAGCCTCAGTACTACAATTCACAGGGTATTCTAAAATCAAAGAATTACTAGACCTGGTTGTTCTCACACTATGCTTAAGAACAAACCAGGAATTAAAAATATTTATATCTGACCCAAATCTCAATATTCGATACACAAATGACAATGTATACAAGCTCAATCTTTCTGACACAGACAAGATGTTTGCTTTCTGTAGTAGACTATTCTCCAATACTGTAGCTCTACATCCATTTCTTTTCCGTTTACTATACAGAGACTTATCAGTAAATTGTACAATTAGACCATTAACTTTATTTTGTAATGCCTGTAACTCCCGCTTACCTTGTACACCATACACAATAATACAATAATCAATTATGGATAATACATAAGCATTTAACATAATTACAAATATAGGAAACGTCAAAAACCGTTTTAAGTTGCTTATCATACCTATAGCAGAGCTCACTCTATTCTTGACGTAAACAAAGTGGCTTTTGAAATTAAGATTTGCATCTATAATAACACCTAGGTACCTAAACGTCCATACACGTTCAACCTCATTGCCATTACAAAATAATTTGACATTATCAGGTACCTTATAATCACGGGATTTATGCAGAATCATAAACTTGGTCTTGCTCACATTTATTTTGAGACCCTGCGACACAAACCAATTATTAACATTATTCAAACAAACCTGCATTTGTTGTACAGCATCAGAAAACAAAGGCGCATAATAATATAGTACAAGATCATCAGCATATAGTAAATAATTAACCCCATTCACTATGACATCAGATACCTTATCTATATAAATAATGAACAACAAAGGCCCCAACACTGAACCTTGAGGAACCCCAATACTTAGATCATACGACTCTGAAACCTCTGAACCAATTTTGATCCTAAATTTTCTATTTCGAAGGTAGTCAGTAAGGAGCTTAAGTAAATGGTTATCTATCTTATATATATCTCTGAGCTTTATTAAAAGTTCCAAATGAGGCACCGAATCGAAAGCCTTTTGCAGGTCGATGAATACTGCTATAACTCTACCACATTTTAGGTCAATATAATTATACACATCCTGCACAAATGTAAGAGTAGCACTCTGACATGACCGCCCATTTCGAAAACCATGCTGTTGACTACTTAACTCAATTGTATTCAAAATTCTCTGATACAGCATTTTCTCTAAAATCTTATCAAGAATTAAAAGTGTAGAAATTGGGCGATATGACATAGCGTCCAATCTGGAACCTTTTCCTTTGTAAAGCGGTGTTACAGTTGCATACTTAAGCCTCGATGGGTATGAAGCAAGACAAAGAAACTGAGTAAACAATAGGGCCAACGGCAAGGCTAAGGATTTCATACAGTTATTTAAAATGAAATAAGACAATTCATTTGGATTACCTTCATTCTTATGTTTAATTTTAGAAAAACTAGACAAGACCTCCTCAGGCGTAAAGGGCTCATACCTGTTGTCCGTGGTAATAGTTTCATAAAAGTTATCCAATGCCTCAACCTTATCACTAGGTACATTAACAGTAAATGCAGAAGCAAACGCACTGGATAATTGCTCTACTCCACTGACCACATTAGAGTTTACTTTCAATTCCGTTACAGTACACACACCACCACCCTTTCCAATGAGCTTATTATAAACCTGCCACACATTAGACGAGGTCGGAACCTCTTCAAACTTTGACTGGTAATGGGTGTACTTGGCCTTTGTTACCTCCCTGTTGACGTCATTTCGTTCTCTTTCATACTGACTATACAAAGCAGGGTCCCCAGTTTTTAAACTCTTTGCTTTAATGCTATCACGGTGATGCATCTTTCTTTTTAAATCTACAGTTAGCCACGGTGATACTTTGCCCTTGACTCGTCGTGTAATAATGGGAGCATGCTTATTTATCACATCCATGACCGACTTTTCAAAGTAGTTAAGTGAATCATCAACGTCATCAAAAATATCAATTACAGACCATGGGATTAAACTAATGTCGTTGTTAACAATTTCCCACTTAACATTTGAATAGTTTCTAGTTGATATTACTTTACAAGGATAATGACTCTTATTGCTCTTACGTACAGCAAAGATAGCACAATGATCAGATATTCCCGTGGTCAACACTCCACTTACAGTATACATACTTATGTCACTAACATACATATGATCTATGATAGTACTAGTAGTTAGCGTCCTACGGGTTGGATGCACAATAATCTGGCGCATAGCATTTTGACTTACAATATTCAATAATAGTTTTGAGTATTTCTCACGAACAGACAAATCAATATTAAAATCACCCGTTATCATCATTTCACAATTGAGCTTACTTAATTCAATAATGTACAACGCAAAATAATCCAAAAACTCGGATTTACATAAATCAGGGGATTTGTACACAACTGTCAATAACCTAGGCTTACAAAATGGTATAAGTAATTTGATAGTAGTAACTTCTAACTTTGTAGGTCTCGGTGCCTCTTCAAGTACATTTATATTTACAAAAGAAATGCCATGTCTAATATAAATGACAATACCACCACCGCGACCACTACAATTTGTCCTATCATATCTATGCATAGTAAATCCCTCGATTGCAACTAAACCTGAATGCACAACCTCAATTAGCTTGGACTCCGTTACGCATAGGACATCCACCTTGTATGTTTCAATTATAAGCTTTAGACTTTCGACTTTAGCTATATTTAATCCATTGACATTGATATGCAAGACTTTAAAACCTTTTGAGCCAAGAAAATAAGCATTGACTTCATTTGAATTATTGACAATTTCTACATCCTCAATCTTATCAGTTGTTAGATTACAATCAGCTCCAGGAAAAAGACAATCTAAACAATAGTCACCACTACCTGCAACCATACTACTACTACATGCTATACAAACTGCCGCATCAGCTTGACTACTACAGCCCAAGCACACCCAGTCTAGTATCACATCCTGCTGAACATTATCTAACACTAGTGATGTACATACTACATGAAATATATTATTACATACACTACACTCTACTCTGGACTGATTTCTACCTATTTTCCTACTACAATCAACGCATTTATCCCTCATGATTACTCACATTAATAAATAAAATACCATATGAGTCCTTGAATAAAAATAAAATATGACCAATAAATTGTAAACTTGTCACTTAAATAAAAATGCGTTACGTACCTAATATATAAATGCAACACTACAATCCCACATACTTAAGCACTATTACTTGTTACTCCGCTGAGACTTCATGCTTCCGATTCCACTTTGATTCAAACTTGCAAATTTCGGTTGACGCAGCCGACAAAATTCAAAATTCGAAACTTGAGTTGGTTGATGAAGTAACGAACTATACAACACACAGCCCTCAACAAATTAATTCGGGAGTCACCCCAGCCGCCATCAGTAAAGCTGACACCGGCTCGCTCTGCAAAAATGGTTATCCTCCAAGCCCAGAGGATGGTCCCACTGAGATGACTTTCTAGGGCGTCAAATACCCGGCCGCTTTACAGCTGGGCAACTCCTGCCGTGACTTCTCCGGTAGTCAAGACCCGAGCAGCGTACAGATGGACAGAGGCCACTGTCGTGACTTTAAAGGGATTCAGGGCCCATCGTAGCAAAGCAAAGCACAGAAGGCAAGCACTACAATCTACACAACTCAGTACACCACACAAGCACCAGAACCAGAGCAGGAGCAGTTGTTTACTCGTCCGTAGCTGACGAGAAACTGTGACTATTGCATGATAATTTAGGGATCTAGATCTAATGCACAGCTTCAATCGTTACAAAATAAACTAAATAGAGCTATTATTGCTTTCTGTAATATTAAAGTGGCAAATGTAAATCAGAGTGATCTATTGGAAATGTGTAATGCATTGTCAGTGTATGAGAGGATTAAGTATTACTCACTTATCTTTGTGTTAAAAACTTTAAAGTACGGTTCTAGTAATATTTATTTAAAAAACATTTTCATGCTAAAGACGTCAGCAAGGCGAACGCGCTTATCCAATAAATGCTAGCGTGACTGTCTTAGGTTTAATTCAGAAAGTTGTAGAAACTTTCTACTATACAGGTTCACTGATGAACGGAATAATGTTCCTAAGGATATCAAGTGGTGTGTGTCGCTTGAAAGTAGAGAATTTAAATTGTATGATATTGGTCCTTTTCAGAGTAATTTCACAGAGTATATAGTAGAAAGCAGGGACGTTTATATGTATTGCCCGTATATTCCGCCGTAATGTTTGTATTCCTTCCTTCCTGCTTATGGTTAACAACAAATATTTCTTTCGCAGTGATTTATCTTATGTGTATGTATTAATTTAGAGTGTGTATTATTTATATTTTGCTTGTATTTATTAAGTGTGTGTGATTTAATAACAGTATATGTATAATGAATTGCCTGACACCTTAATAAAAATAAATTTAAACTCAAACTTAGTAACGTAGTTGACGATAACTAGTTCAAAAAATGTTGTGTCAAATTTGTAACAATAATTAATAAATATTTATTTTAGAAATAACATTTAATATATTTAAAATTATTACTGTTAACTCGTTTTAATGGCACTACTTACTTTAATGGAATTACAAGTTAGCGCCAAGACGCTTTTTTGTTTTACTTTTCGTATATAAATTACAAAATAACTTCTTAATTGTTTTTAGTGCTTTTTATTTTATATTATTGTGCATGTGTATGTATGTGAATTCCATGATTAACGCGATCACAGATTTGTATCAGTCATTTTAAATTCCAGTCCATTACTGAACAATTGCTGTCCCATTTCTAAGAATAATTTGTGATAGGCAATTTGTACCTTAAAAATACCCAATACGCGTGGATTGCATAGGGATTTGGTGAGCAGACCTTGGCCATTTCTATTAAAATAGTTGCTAAACCTTATACTGCAAGATTCCTTCTTGGCTAATTCAGAGAGTAATTAAAATATTAAAACTGAGTTCTCTATGATAAAAACCTCGGTTGCGATAAATGATCTATTCAGCACACAATCGGGTAAAGTTGATGCTAGTTTGCTTCTGGAGCCCCTTACACAACTAACAAATCGTGCAAAGCAGACGATAAACCGAACTTATTTGGATAAACCAGATTAAAAGGAATTTAATAAAAACGGGTACTTAGAGCTTTTAGACTGAAGAGCCTGGAGACTCATTTTGCCTATCTGCCAGTCTTCTACAACTGCCAATACCTTGGAGTTCAAGAAACGTTTATAAGACAAACTGATAGCATCTTTCACTATCTCTGTTTTGAAGTGCACTAAGACTTGAGAGGAGATGCAAATAAAGACTCTTAACCTTTAAACCCAGAAATTCGATGGCTCAGAGCACCTTATCACATCTTTTCTATCAAACCTGGACTACCAAACTAGAGAAAAGCACACCGACTTGTGTAAAGGTTGTAGTATTAGAAGAAACAGTCGGACCAAGAGCTCTAAAAAATGCGACTGGTCGGCTAAAGCTTCAAGGCTGAACTCTCTAATATTATTTTGTAACTGTTCAATGTAATTTTTAATCGCACACATAAGTAAAGTCGTAATATATTGTACTTACTTTACCGATTCTGTCATTTATGCCGTCGTTTAAAAATTATGTATAATTGTACGTTTTCCTTGGCTTCCTTTAACTGTTTATTTTGAGTCATTTTTAGGTCTGTTTGTACAATATTCCTTACACATTAATTTTTATATTCAATATGGAGTTTATAAATAAAGAGGTTTAGAATACGCCTTCTTTAGTAAACTCTTTCTTATAGTAAGTGTTTATTTAATTATAGTTATCAAAAAGACCATGATTAAATAAATGTACATGGTTCATTGCCAGATCTTGTTTAGTAATCAGTAACTGCTTTTTGTCTAATGTAAGCAGTTTTTATGTTTGATTAAGTAGTTTAATTTTGAAAGTAGTTCATCTTCTAAAATTAAAGATTTTAAATAATTAAAACGATTGACATTTGTATCATTGACCTTGCTACAAAAAGTTGAGAGCTGACTGAAAGTTTCATGATTCTCAGGCCTTGTGAATACGTTCATATTTCATCAGATGTTTTGGATGATTGAATTTGTAATGTAGATACAACTGTTTTGCCATGAGTTTGTAGAAGATAGAAGTACTTTACTACGTTATTATTATTTTTGTCAAGTTGGATCAAAACGTCTAGAACGTTAGTAATAGTACGGCTACAACTGTGAGTAAAATAAAGCAACGGGTGTTTGAATATACAGTTTAGCTATGTTTATACCATAAATATCAGTTACATCAATAGTTGAAAAGATATTATCAATAAATCTTCTACGAAACACTATTCTTTGTAAACTCTTATGTTTGCAATACAAACTCTTGCTAAACTACTCACTGAATAATTTGTAATATGTTTTAAATAATTACCATTATTTTTATACGTAGTAGTAGTCTAATATACAATTAGGTTATTTACTTAATATGTGTATCAATTTAAACCTTGAATTGGAGTTTTAAACTCACTAACGTAATAAACTACGTTGATTTTGCATAAATTTAGTGGAAAGCAACAGAATAAGCTATTATTATATGTAGCAACCATGATATATATACGTGTTTTTTCTAGCTTAACATTATTTAAAAGAAATAAAAATGCGATATGTTAAAATATATATTGGGAATATTTGTCATAGCACAATGTATCAAATAATTTAGAAACTTGCCTAACTCAATCAATTGTGTACTTATAGCTGAACTTATTGCTCTACCTGAAGAATAGTCTTAAGCTTTAAATTCTGATTCTGTAAACTTGTGTATTTTAGGTAAAAGATAAAGGTTTGCTAGTTTGTAGTTTTTTAGTAGAAGTTTAGTTGTCGGTAACTGCTTATCAAATAAACTAGAAAATAAAACAATATCTTTAGTAACTACTTCAGTTACATGAATAAACTTGATAACAATAAATGGTTTTTAATTATAAGTACTTTTTGATTGTTTCTATTTTGTCTGTAGCCTGTTTTGTTGCTAATAACTCCATGCTGCATTTGTATCTGCCATAGCTAACTTTAGATAATTCTATCTGAGGAATAATTTGCACTTATCAATAATTATTTTGCTAGGGCATTCAATGTTTTTTAATTTTATGTAAACAATACTAATAATATTTATGTATCCCTCATTTTTAAACAAAGGTTCTATAATAGGAGAACCTTTTTGTCTCATGAAAATCTGCCTTGAGTTTGTTTTAATTATTTTTATACTTTTAGCAGTTAAACAATATTGTCCATGCAATTTTGTTTAAACCTTGAGATACATAGTTGCCTACAAGTTTGATGTTTGGCCTATTATAAATGGCATATTTTTTACTAATTTTCGTATTATTATTAATATGTATTTAAGTTTAATGTACGAAAGGTTGCCTAATGTTTTAGCTAGATTTGTTTCTGTTACATAATTTGTGAACTTCAATTTTATATATATCACCTATAGCGTATTTTTATAACCATAAATTTGAGTTTTAATATCTGCAATCACTCTGTACTTGTGTTTGAAAAAAATGTGCTGAGCCGAGATTAGTAATTGTCATCGTAAATTGACTTGTAATGGTTAAAAGTTATTGAGTGTGAGTTGTGAGTTACCTTTAGTGTCATTTGTGTAGTTAGGGTTGCTGTTTATAAAAATAATAAATATTACCTTATTATTATAATAATAAAATTAATAAAAACCTTATTTATTTTTCATTTTAGCAATTTTCCCTAATAAAACGAAAATGTTTATATTATCAAAATTAATCAGCCACATCTTGATCTTTTTTGTTTCCTTCTTCGGGAGTAGAACAAGAAGCGTTTACTTTTTGAGGAGAGGAACACCCAAGCATGAAATTTGTCTATGAACTCAGCTTCCAACTCAAACTTACGACGCTTTAAGTCCTTCGTTTTTTTATGAAAGCCAATCCGGGTTCGCCTGGATGCCCACAGTAGCGGCAGAACGCATCCAAAGAAGGGATTGGAAGAATTATGCAATTTTCGCAGTACTTTCATCCCTTTGGAAGAGAAGCTTTAGAATCCGGCTTTAAGGGTTGCTTGCATAGCTCACCTCTGCAGTCAGTCCATTTGGACTTTACTTGCACTACACACGAAACGCAAAACCGGTCAGAATTTCCCTTCACTTCAACTAGGTGAAACCTTTAACCTTCACCCCCACGTTTATACGCCATATTAGATTCTGCAAACACAAATTTATAAATTTACTAAACACATAATATGCATGTAGGGAAACTCTCTTCGAGCGTTGACTTTTTAAAAAAATCTTGTCGTAAGTTAACCATCATCATGCAGGAATCATTGTCAGCTAAGTCGGATCATGTTCGACCGTACTTTAAAACCATAGCACAGCATAATTTTTAGATACATCATGGAAGCATGTATGTAAAAGTCATCTCAAAGCATACTTCGTATCATGCGCGCAAGGTACTCATAGAGTAATGATGCATATAAACTTGTATGTTCACGGACGTTATTATATACGATTGTGATTCTTAAAGGTATCATGGCGCATAAACAACTTTGCGAAAAGCCAACGTAGTATGATAATGTATGATAGGAGCAATGAGCGCCAGAATAATATACTGAGCAATCATAAATGTCTACACGTGCGCTGATTATAGTTCATGAGCGCCACAAGCCAAGAACTATTAATTTTGACTGACACGATTCAAGAGGATTCTGGCATCATGAGGGAATCGTAGGGAAAATAAAAAATAATACCAATCAACCAGTTAGCCCGTTTTAACAGTTCTTGATTTTGAATATTATTGGAAAAAAAATAAAACAGAATCTAGCAAAGAAAACACGAGAGCTGAACACGCACGACTAAAGGATGAGGAAGCACTAAAGAAAACCAGCTCTCAGGAAAAGTTTAACATTCAATTTTCGAATTCTTAATGGCCAAACACGGCAACAGATACTACAGATATTTGTTGTCTCACAGTCTCGTTATTACGCCACGGTTAGAATAGTTTTAGTAGGTTTAGTAGCACATGAGTGTGTCTTAAGTTCTCCGACTCCAACTACAAAGCTTAAAAAGTTGAAGATAAGAATTCGGTTTTCTTCAACTTTTTCTTGTCATTAGCACAATCGGACAAGGACAAAAGACGAGAGCTTGACAATAATTCTGATTCAAGAAATGAGACGAACACCACATTTCTCAGTTCGTTTTCGCGTCTTCTTACGTTTTCTGCATTTCAACAGCTTCAGAAACGTGCATAAATTACCTAGTACTAGCCCTTATCTCTCTTTTTAGGTTTAATATACTTACATCTTTGTAAATGTTTGGCAGCTTCAACTCTCACCCTCCAAAGACGTACCATGTAATTTATGCACTCTTCCTTTCAGCATTGCACCGTGCTGGGCTGTTTTGAGCAGGAACAACAGCGGAGGCGGACAAGAGAACAGTGTAGTGTTTAGAGCAGAGTATCGACCGTAAGCTACACAGTACATACATATTCTCTATTTCATGTGTTACATGCTGCAGTACTTCAGACAGATTCGAGCTTGAGCAGAGCGGCAGCATTTTAACCATAATCTTGCTTTAAGTTTAAGTGTCACGTGTCATTTAAATATTTCCGCTTTTATAAAACCATGGCATGTTATAGGTTGTCATTGTGACATAATACCAATTCATTGCCACTCATTTCAATGCAGCTCTCGTTTGCTGCTGTACTGTAAGTCGCATGCTGGCTGCTGGCTGGTATGGCAATGGCTATTTGGATTGTGAAGAACAGTGGAGTGTATTGACCATAAGGTATCACAGTACATACATACAAAATTGCCTGAGGGGGTACAAACACTGGCACGCTTCGGTACAGCATTGCACTGCTCTGGGCTGGTTCGAACAAGAGCAACGGCGGACGCGGGCAAGAGAACATTGTAGTGTATATGGACCGTAAGCTACACATTAAATACATACATACAATCCCTAAACTCAGCCGTCGTCGGTATTCAAAGTTTTTTCGCGCAATAAAATACGAGTTGAAGCTGTGGGCTGTGTGTGGTATAGGTTGTTGCTGTGACAAAATAATGTCGCATGCTGGCTGTATATGACATTAGCAATGGATTTTTGGAAGGACGAGCCCTGTCTAGTGCCTAGTCAGAACGATCAGAAGGAAAAGCATTAATGGTGTACACACCACCCTGGATGTTGACGAGAAATAAAGCCACAGATAAAGCTGTGGGCATGGTAAAGGTTGTGGTTGTGATGAAATGCCAATCCACTCAGCAAGTCAATGCAGCTGCTGCTGTCGCATGCTGGCTGCTATGTATGGCAATGGCTATTTGGGCGGGGTAACCGAAAGTGATATCTGGTAAAGCTTAGCTGCCGTTTGTTTGCATGCCACATTCGGCACTACAGTAGGGTACTGAGACTGCCGAGTCAAAAGAAGAACCAGTAGGGGTGTTTACACACACCCCTTATACGAAATTGAATGCGGAGGAGCGTTCACAAATGACGTTTGTTCCATTTTATGACTTGCCCATTTGTTTCCACTAATGTCAAACCTAATGCAAATGGAGAATTTTCATATCGTCGTACCTCCCTGAATGATAACATCATTTTTGTGGGCTCCTCATTCTACATCGTCAAAAAAAATGGTTCAGCATAGACCATGAGACGTAAATTATCCTTTAGACCCCAACCACCCATTTATCATCACATTGACGTTAGGTAAAAGGCTTAGAGGTTGGGCATAAATGATGTCAAGCAAATTATCCTTTAAAAGCCACCCACTTACCTGTCAACAAATTTACAAATCGCCCGCGCATTGCTGTATAGTTTTTGGTCAAGATCGCAAAAGGACGTTTTTCGCAGCCAGCAGTTGAATTAAGAATGGAGGAAATTTTAATATTTTTTTTAACTTTTTTAACTTTACGGAAAACCGCTGTTGAAATCATATTAGCTTAAATACTCACTTTCTATTCTAGGCAGATATGTTGTGCGTTTTGCTTTCCATTTATTTTACAAAAGGAAAAATCCCATTTTGCATTACCCACCACGAACGGTGTAGTGTGTTGGGCATATATTTAAAGTTAATCTTATTTAAGTTTTTAGATGCTGACTAACTGCTTTAACTTTTAAGCAGCACAAATAAATGGGCAAACAACCACGTTGTTTTGGGGTTGATCAAACTAACCAGTTTTTTATAAACAACTGTTAAATGGGTCTATGTCGAAACGCATTGAAAGGGTACAACTTATCAAACGACCACAAATAAATGGGCAAACAGCTACGTTGTTTTAAGGTTGATCGAACTAACCAGTTTTTTATAAACAACTGTTAAATGTAAAGTAAAAAGTAATCGCTTTATTGTCACAAACTCACAGTATTATTACATTGATTTCCAGGAATGGACATGAATACATAATAATATACTATCACTAAATATAATATAAATTATTATTAAATATAAATATTATCACGGTTATTTATCCACCACTTACTCAAATTGAAAATCTTTTAAATTCTTTTCATTATGGATAAACGATGGTTAGGCATTCCAAATAATAAAAGACCTATACTGAAATTAATCATGGTAAAACGAAGATTTTCGTTGCACATTAAGTTTAAAATTATTTCTAGTATTTGTTTCCCATGTTCTTATTACTTTAAGAATACAGTCAAATTTATCAGATTGGCTTATAAGAGTACGCACCGTCGATACCGTAATGTAAATTATTCGTTCTTTAACAGTTAGGAGGCTATACATTTCATATAACTTATATGTACATGTCAATAAGAGGTCGACGGCGGGCCTTGGGAAATCCTAGCCGCCTATTTGTCATCATATCAAAACAATACCCTTTTAGCATTATACATTTAAGAAAATGATCTTTAGTGTTCTGACATTTTTCAAGTACTACTTTAGAAGCATTAGCCTAAATAAAAAGGCCGTAATCTAAATGTGAAAACACAAGTGACTTAAACACAATAGCCAATAGCTTAGGGTCCATGAATATTTTATATTTTACAAGTTTCGAGCATTTAAACGCTGTTTGCTTTAGTACATAATTACAATGAGCGTCAAATTTTAGGTAGCTATCAAAATATATGCCTAAATATTTAAATGGTAGAACTTTTGAAATATTTTTATTATTACAGTCAAAGGAATTAAAATCAAACTCGCGTTTTATTATAGGGTTACAGAAATATATATACACTGTGTTTACCAAGTTTTTTCCATAGAATTGTCAACGCACCATTTTAAAATATCACCAGTGACAAGCTCAAGTTGCCTTTTAACTAAAGCTGACGATTCAGGAGCACACACAGTTTCAACATCGTCAGCATAAAGTGCAGGAGATTGGAGGACTTCGCAAATGTCGTCAAAAAATAGAATAAAAAGTATTGGCTCTAAAATACTTCCTTGCAGTACCCTAACATTTAACTTATAGGGAAGGAATAAATATGCACCAAACTATATACAAAATGTTCTATTTTTGAGGTGATTACTGAGAATTTTAAGTAAGTAGGTGCGTAGATTGTATTTAACTTTCAACTTTTGCAGCAGCTTGACACAAATGAGCAAGTCAGAAGCTTTTTTTAAGTCTACAAATAAAACAGCAGTGAAAAGCTTGGCTTTAATAGCCTTGTGAATTGGGTCAGATAAATGAATTAGAGCAAGCATTGTTGATTAATGCTTACGAAACCCAAACTGGAATTTAGATAAAAGTTTGTTAGATTCCACAAAGTTTGTAATTCTAGTAGAAATTACTGCTTTAAAGATTTTAGAAAGAAATAGGAGTATTGATATTAGTCTATAGGACGTAGGTGAATACTTGTTTGCATGAGGCTTTAAAATTGGAGTAACAATGGATTCTTTCCAACTTAACGGAAATTCTAAAATTTTCAGAGCATAATTAAAAAAGTTTTTAAGAGCAGGAGCCAACTCCGAGCTACATAACTTCACAATTCTAGGAGGTACATTCTTGAAACCAGCTGTAGTGCTTCCTTCTGTGGACTTTATAAGCGACACTACTTTAAGAACGGTAACCTTCGGGAAGTCTAGGTCTACGTTATTACTAATTGAATTTACAAACCCATCTATTTCTACAAAATTATTATTATTCACAAAGACAAAGGCATCAGCAAGTGATTTACATATATCGACTGGGCTATGAAAAATAGTATCAATATTTAAATTTCCGGAACAAAAGTAGTTTTAACAATATCGCCTATAAGAGATTTAAATGAACTTCATGATTCTTTTGATGATTTACATTTTACAAACTTTTTTTGAAAGAAGAAACCTATTTTAGATTGTCTAACACAATTAGTAACATAGTTTTTATATTTCTTATAGGCGTTCCAGTCACTGGAATTTAGGCTATATGTGGCAACGTGCTTAAGATAATTCTTGCCATAAATTACTATTTTAATACTAGATGTAAGCCATGGAGGAGGTTTTAATTTAACTATACGATTCAGAACAAGAAGTTTGCGCTCAAGGATGCAGTTAGTTAAAGTTTCAAAAACGGTCAACCTGTCATTTATGTTATCAAAACGTTCCATAATACAATACTTAGTATTTACAAGTTCAGTCTTAAGCACCTTTACATTAGGATTTTTATAATTTCTGGTCTCAATATACACAGGAGTTACGTATTGATTTCGCTTATGAACTACATAGACTATAAAATGGTCTGACAAACCACACTTAAGGGCATTATCCTTTTTAATCTAATGCATATTATTTGTATATTTATGGTCCAAAAGTGTGCTAGTACTAAGCGGTATGCGAGTAGGAACTTTAATAAGTTGATTTGAATTTAACTATTTGTGCAATTTTGCAGTAGCTTAGTTTTAGAGTTGTTTTGTATTAAATCAGCATATAAATCTCGTAATATATAAAGTTCAGCTACCGCGCTCGTAACATAATTATAAATGCAGTGAATAACTGAAATTAGAGCACTCTCAGCATTAAGGTATTCTAGAGGCCTGTACATATTTACAATAACAATAGGTCTAGTATCTTTAGGTTTAACCTTTATAGCTAAAGACTCCTGAATTGTATCAATTTTAGTAATAAGGTCAGAATGTAAAGTGTGTTTTACGTAAGTAACCAACCCACCACCGTGACTTGGTCTGTCTTTTCTATACAATAGATAGCCATCTACTCTAACTTCGCTATCATCCGTATTATTATTTAGCCACGTTTCCGATATGCACATAACGTCTACACTATAGTAAAACATAATTAAAAAAAGCTTATCATACTTTAAGCGTAGGCTGCATATATTAAGATGCATAATAACAAGCCCTTTAGGTAAATATTTAGTCTGAAAATAGTCTGACAATGGTTGAAATTTATTTGAAGGGAAGGAAAAAGACTCATTATTACGAATTTAAACTAACTGTACAATCCTGGCATTTTCAAGTACCAGACTGGACAAGGCACTTAAATTCAGAACTAGATTATGGAAGTTTCAGACAGTTCGTGTTATGAAAGATACTATTACACTGTATACACCTAATAGCAAGCTCTCTTGCATCCGTTTTTTGCATATCATACAAATTTTACCAGGTTTGGATTTATACATGTTAATATAAAGGTCAAATAAATACTTTGATAAGTAAATACCAACTACGAATAGGAAGAAATAAGTAGTAAAATATCAAAACAATGACTTATTACAAATCTGATATGACGATTGATGAGACGGCAGAATGTGGTGATGCTACGCTGATAATTAAAGTTGAGGTCACACGCTGCACTTTCAAATTCCTTAATGTTCGAATCCTTTCCCGAGCACGCAATGTTCTCGCTGGAAATTTTCAAACTTGAGGCACTGAAACAGCTTCTAACTATCGGGAATCTCCAACAACAGCAACACATCACTGGATTAATTTTACGAGTTAATCGGACTATCCCAGCTCCGCTGCAACAGCATACAACCTCCCACAATCCTCCAAAAAGCGCCCAAACAAGACCAGGATCCAAGTACATAGAAGATTTTTATCGCAGCATCACAGGGACTCTCCTTATTTGCATATAAATTTGCAAAAAATAATTTCGACCAAAATGGGGTGGTCGGGATGAGCCAAATTTGTTTCGAAAGTTAGTAAAAAGTGAAAACGAAGAGAACACTAAGAATTGCGAGTTGGCTCACCCCATGTGCCCTAGCCTGGATTTGAACCTACGACTTTCAGACTCTTCACCCTGGATCACCACTTCAACTAGAGGTGGTGAACTGAAAGAGTCAGTTTTCCAACCGGGGTTATACAAAGAGTGCCATAAGTGCTTACTTTCAGCTTAAGTTCACGGCACTGATGCTACGGTACACACTTTACTTCTGTGGACATTTGCGCTTAACTTTTTGTTTCTTCTAACACTATAACTATAATTATTACTACAACTAACAATTTTTGCCTAGAGTATAGTCTCGTAACTATGGCGCACTTTTTTGTTTTGTTTGCAGTGAAAAATAATTATTATTACGATAATTCACTTTTGAAATCTTCGTTAAAATAGAAATCTTGATGCTTAAAATTCAGACATACATTGTGTTCCTCAATCTACTAATTAACTAATTACAGAATTACTACTTTCCGTGCACTATTACTGCGACTACACAAATTTTGATTTATCAACTAAATCCACGAATTGCCACTCGAGAGTTGATGTTACTGCTTTGGCTGCCAACTGTCAAGTTGACAGATTGTTGAAGTTAATGGGCCTATGTCGAAACGCATTGAAAAAGTACGACTTATCAAATGACTGCAAATGCACAAGCAACCTGCGACATTGTTTTTGGGAATGATCGAACTAACCAGTTTTTTATAAATAACTGTTGAATAGGCCCATGTCAAAACGCATTGAAAGGGTACGAAAAAAAGTGAAAGTCACAAAAATTGCCGTACATACATATTATTAGAACCGGAAGGTAAAACTACGATTCTCGTTTGCGCGCTACTGAAGTAAAAGTATGTATAACTAACATTATTTGTATTCACGCAGCGAATTTTAAATAAGATAAAGATACGTTGGGGATGCGTAGGGGTTATTTAAATTAAGTCACCCAAATTATCATTTGTTTATTGTAATAGTTTATTATTGACGTCACCAAAATTTTTATTCTCTTATAGGGATGGTCCATCAGTAACGTTACCCAATTACTATTCTTACATTTGATCGCTTACATTATCATTCTTATATTTAAATGGTCCAAAACTTGAAGTCCCTACTCTATTGTGATGGTATATAAATGACGTCGCTGAAATGACTTTATTATTAGTAAAGTCCAAAAATGACGTCGTTTAAAGTTTTATTCTCTTATAGGGATGGTCTATCAACGACGTTACCCATATTACTATTCTTACATTGGGATGGTTCGTAAATAACGTCGCCCACATTACCTTATTTTTTTTTTGGAGCTCAAGATTTTACCTAGTTGGTATCGTCCATTAATTGCGTCCCCAAAATCACTATGCCATTTGGATACAGATAGTTCATAAACTTTGTTGTTCAAAAAATTACTGTTGAGTGTTTTCAAAAAAATGTTGTCAAGCAACATGTCAATTAAAAAATAGCTGCCGCTGATTATAAAATACCAGTGTCTTCTAAATTATTATGGATGGTCGCAACAATAGAAACCTACACATTTATTAAATTTAATATTCGCTGAAAGCTCAGCATATACTTCGGGCCCACGGTGGACAAATCAGGCGCCAAGCGTCGGAGTTTTTCCAACATACTTTAAATACATGTCATAAATATAATTATACCTATATAGTATACAGATACTCATGGATCATTCATAATGACGTCCTTCACATTTAACTGTTTTAAGTACTCTCATTTCCAAGTTTAAATTTTGTTTCCCACTCACTTTAAATACATATTATAAATAAACCTATATAGTATATAGATATTAAGGGATCGTCTATATTGAAGTCCTTCGCATTTTATAGTTTTAAGTACTTTTATTCCAACTATTATATTTTTTTCAACCTATTTAAACTGCATGTCATAAATATACCTACATAGTATTTATATATTCAGAGATTGTCCTTATTGACGCCATTCGAAATTACAGTTTTTATTCACTCTATTTTCAAGGGTAAAAGTTTCAAAATATTTTAACAGCATGTCACGGACGTAGTTATAAAGAAAATAGATATTTAAGGATTGTCTATGATGACGTGAGTTTAATATTTTGGTTTTACGTACCCCGATTTTCAACAGTAAAATTTTTTCCAACCTTTTTCTAACTGCTTGCAACGAAGATTCGTTTATGGCTTACTGATTGTAGAGGAGGCTCCATAAATGACGTCCTATGTAAATAGTGTAGTTCTAAAAAAGATTTTAGCTGTATATAACTACATCTAAGTACATTTGTGTATCACTTATACATGCTAGGTGAACAAACTAGCCGAATGGTGGGTAAAACGTTGAGTGTATTTTGTTTCTTCATCGAAATGATGATGACTGGATGTCTGGAGATAGACTCTGCTTGGTCTCTCTAATGAGCAAGTGCGGTTCACATTTTCGATGATAAGGAGTCTCAGCGGATGCTGGGCTTATAGGATGCCAATCGGCTTATGGCAAAAAGAGGGCTAAGATCAGACACGGGTATGAAGGATGACTTACAGTAAGAGAGAGCAGAGCTTGACTGTATTGATTAAATAAGCAGAGTCTTGGGACTACTGTCAGTTTGCGAGTTGATAATAAACTGATTTTATATGAATTCAGATTACGCCCTAAATAAAAAAATGCAAATTATGTAAAAGCGTGTGATTTTACGGTTTACATGTAATGAGGATAAAGTAACATAATTACAATATTTTTTGTCTATGAAGTGAGTTACAGGAAGTTACAGGTTAATGTTTATCAGAAATCAATATGAATAATGATAAAAATAATAATTATTAGGAATTTTTATTTTGATTTAAAATCCAAGGGATGTAAAAATATTAATGAGAACAACTTGCCTGTCTTATACATGAGCAGTTATAAACTTGTGGTTTTGGACATCAAAGTGTGATAAAAAACATGCTACATTAGTGAGATGTTTTGTGCGTTGATGTCAACGTGGACTATCGCCTTCAACATTCTTAGAAGTGTCGTGGTGTTTTAATCTCCTGCTTTTCTGTTTGGCTACTTACGATGGATGAAAACTCGTCCATCGTAAAATGCTGTTATGTGTATGGGTGACTACTCTGTACTCACTAGGATGCATTGTAATGTATATGCATGTAACTTGAATGGTACATGTATATGGGCATATATAATCACAAGGGTCCGTTTGTGTCTCATGTGATTTCTTATGAATTATATGTATAATTCAAAACACTTGGGAACTTTTATAAATCTTATATTTTCTTTTAGCTTTACCTAACATATCTTGCTCGTTTAGTCAAGCTCAACATCTACTCTTTTTATCTTGAAACATTGATTATATTTCTGATCAATATAACTGCTTAATGCGAACAAACTTTAACTTCAATTATAACCAAAAACTATCCACCTATACAACTATTTACCCTCTCATTTTTGGGCGATTAAAAGTTGATTGAATTTTATCGCTTCAAAAATGCAACCTAAAGGGTGCGACCAACAGCCTTGCGGACATACAGACAGACAGCCAACACCAGGCCAATGAATGCTTGCTCAGAATCTAAAAAGTGAAAAAAACATTCAAAGTTGCTTCAGTTGACTGCGACCTGTTAACAAACTATTCATACCATCCTGACCAAAATTTATAAAACACTGCGCGGTCGCTTTTGGAAGCGTTTAGAAGTTATTCGTAAAGGATTAGGTAAAAACTTTTGTGTAGCGCACGACTTTCAGATGTACAGCAGGAAGACACACAAAACTATTTTAATAAATGCTTATTAGCTATATCTTGGCATGTAACAAACCCAAAAATAAGCAAAATTTAGAAGCCAAAACCCTAGCAGATGACACACTGTTTTTAAGATATAGCTTTTTAAGCAACGCTAACGAGATTAACAAGGTACGTCAGTTTGAGTTTGAGTTTGAATTTGAGTGAACTTTATTCAAATGTCAGATTCATTCAATACAATTGTATTGCTTTACAATTCAGTGGGTCAAACATTTGAATAAACTTGTGTGGCATCATTTATGTCCTGCGGTCAACCTGTTTTTGTTCAGCTTTACCTCAAAAGTTTGTCATCTTGGTCCAGTTTACTGTTAATTGCGAAGAAACGGTTAGTCCTAGCAAAACTAAAAAACAATACAGACCTGCTTAGTTGCATTTGTAATCGATTGAAATAAATGCAAACCGCATTTGTTCAATACTGTGACCTGTAGTGTACGGCCAACAGACGGACAGAAACGAATATTACAATAGATGCTTACGCTTAGCCTCAAAAAATATAAGTGTTAGATTACAGTGTAAAATATTTGGATGTCATCTATTTTACTTACAAAGTGAATATTTTTCATATCAATATAACATAAATAGTAAAGCTTAAAATGTAAGCGAATTTGTTTGTTGTTTCTTAATTTTAAGGTTAATTGTGTGTTAACTTGTGACTTTTTAATATTATTATTAGATCGATAGCCAGTGAAAACATTAATAATATTCGCACTTTGACTATTTTACTATTACGATTTATGGGTCACAATGTTATTTACATGGCATGGTCAGTCAGGGCAGTATTAGTATTAAAATATTAAGAACGTTGTGAACTGTAACAAAGGGGTTAGCAATTACTCCCAATGTGTAGTAATGAAATGTAGAACAAACTAAAAGAGGCTGTGAAGTAAACTTTAAGTTATCCGACAGCAGACAACGGTATGCTAAAACCACTGCTGAGAAAAAAGCAGTCAACGTAGCTAAAAAAATAGCACAATGTTTTATTGCTTCAGCAGAGCAACGCGCCAAAATGTTACGAAAACAAAACTTCAACGGTATGCTTATACTTCAGCTGAGCAAAAAACAGACAACCGTATGCTAATACCACCGCTGAGAAAGAATCAGACAACGTAGCTAAAGAAATAGCACGATGTTCTAATGCTTCAGCAGAGCAACGCGCCAAAATAATGAAAAAAATTCAACGTTACGCTAATATATCGGCTAAGCACAACGCAGACAACGTTGCTAAAAAGAAAAGAACACCAAGATAACGAGTGCAACTTAAGTACAGAATTTTTGCAATTTACTTAAAAGAAAACAAGAGATTAATGTTAGTTTAGTACAGAACTTCAAAAAAGACAAATTATTAGATAGTTCTAAACCCTAGGATTTAGGCCTATCAGGAAACACAAATTTAGATGATATTCAATTTAAACTTATTTAACATTATTATGTAACAATTATAAAAACTTAACAATCCTTCATTGTTTCTGACCGTATGATGTATCTTGTAGAATTCCAAAAAACCACTTTAAAATCACAGCACACTGAAGAATTACAAAGCTAGTATATAAATGACTACGTTGAAGTTAGTACGTTAAGTAGTGTTACTTTCCTATACGTCTCAATTTTATCTTCAAAAAAAGGAATTATCAGCACAATTAAAGTACAATTAGATGATAGTGTCAAAATCTCCTGCCTGCATTTTTCATCTATTCCCAATAAAGGTCCAACTAATTAGTTAGGTTGAACTTTATATGCAAATTTTAAACTCTGCAACAGTACTGGTCAGTATAGTATGAAGGGCTCAGTGATTCACTATTCTCAAGCTTTAAATGAAATTGCTTATTACCTATCACTAACGGCAGTTCATTCTAAAGTTGTTGTTGTGGCAAAAACGCCTAAATCTGTTCAATCAAGACAGGAATTTGAAATTCGACCAGATTGTATCTTGACATTATTGAACTGGTTACAAGGTAATTACCCTTTTTTCAAGGGTATTCGTATTTTGAGAGGAACTCTTAGGATGGCTCATGGTGATGAAATAATGTTTCCTGCAAACACGATTTATTTTAAACAACACAGCATACTAAAAAATTTCATCAATTATGTCATTTCTTCCATTTTTAACTTAGAGATTGTAAGGATATCCTTTAATTATTGATTTAATTACAATCTCATTTGTAAATCTTGTAGAATACTATTTTTAGATGCTGAGCAAGCATCTAATGAAATGGTCATGTCTGTCTGTCCGTCCATCTGTCCGTCTGTTGGCCCCACGCTACAGGTCAAATTGTTTACACTATTGTCTTGGAACTTTTTTAAAACAATTAAAAATGCGAGCCGAAAGGTCTGTATTGTTTTTTCACTGTAATCAAACTGACCATTGCTTTACAATTAAATGTTGAACTGACCAAGGTCAAGAAATTTAGAAGTAAACACCATAAAACCAGGAAGCGAAACACATAGGTGGGCGCACTCGAGCAGTTCGTTCCCCTTCACTCAGTGACAAGAGTGCCAGTGCAAGGAAATAACATAGCCAGCAAGGAAGTAGTGAAAAGCAACTGCACATACCCAGCTATGAAACAAACTAATTACAAAAAAACAGAGACATTTCTATAGGGAACTGTCCGTAAATGACGTCATTTAAACTTCACTACTTTACAGTTTCCCCTTTTTTAGATGCTGGGCTTAAGCATCTTATGAGATGGTCATGTCCGTTTGTCTGTCCGTCTGTCCGTCTGTTGGCCATACACTACAGGTCACAGCTTTTAAGCGATCAACTTAAAAATTGTTTTAAACGATCAGAAATGCGCGCCGGCAGGTCTGTATTGTTTTTTTCAATTTGATCGCACTGGTCATTTTTTCACAATTAGGTGTTAACTGGACCCATGTCAAAACTCAGAAAAGTGAGCTTTCAAACAAGCGAACCATGCATGTAAACAAATAGAGAATGTGCATACATAACTACTTAATTTCAAAGTTCTGCGGGGCGAATACAAGTAAATCTTATAGTACAGAGCAGGCTAGGGTTGACGCGCTAATGAAGTCACGGGAAAATTTCTTTTAGACACCACCCCCCAGCTGCTATCGCATTTACATTAAATAGGCAGGTTAGGGTGACGCGCAAATGACGTCAGGCAAAAATTTCTTTTAAACACCCCCACCCAGTTGCTATTACATTCAAATTTGGTAAGCAGGCCAGGGGTGACGCGCAAATGACGTCACGTGAAAATTTATGTTTGATAGCCCCACTCAGCTGCAATCGCATTTACATTAGAAAAGCAGGTTGGGGGTTACGCGCAAATGACGTCAGGCAAAAATTTCTTTTAAACACCCCCACCCAGCTGCTATTGCATTCAGATTAAGTAAGCATGCCAGGGGTGACGCGCAAATGACGTCACGTAAAAATTTATGTTAGACAGCCCTATTCAGCTTCTATTGCATTAACATTAGGAAAGCAGGCTAAGGGTGACGCTTAAATGACGTCACGTGAAAATTTATGTTGGACAACCCTAATCAGCTGCTATTGCATTAACATTAGGTAAGCAGGCTGGGGGTGACGCGCAAATGACGTCACGAGAAAATTTCTGTTATACAGCCAACCCCAGCTGCTATTGCATTTACATTAGGTAAGCAGGCTGGGGGTGACGCGCAAATGACGTCACGTGAAAATTTCTGTTATACAGCCACCCCCAGCTGCTATTGCATTTACATTAGGTAAGCAGGCTAGGGGTGACGCGCAAAGGACGTCACGTGAAAATTTCTTTCAGGCAGCCCTACTCAACTGCTATTGCATTTACATGCACGTTAGAGATGACGCGCAACTGACGTCAGGCAAAAATTTATTTTAGACACCTCCACCTAGATGGAATCGCATTCTTATTAGGAGAGCAGGTTAAGGGTGACGCGCATATGATGTCACGTGAAAATTTCTTCAACATGTCACGGACTGACCTATATGTGTTATTTATGTTCAGAGATCGTCCATTATAACGTCCTTTAAATACCATAGTTTCTAGTGTTCCAAGTCTCAACGTAAAATTTGTTTCCTTCCTATTTTAACTACATGTCACGTACTTACATATAAGTGTAACAGATATTTAGGGATTGTCTATAATGAGGTTATTCGTAAATGGTGCAATTTATAAAAAACATTCAGCTATATTAAATTACATGCTACGAACATTGGTTTATGTCTTATTGATTGTAAAGGAGCTTCCATGAATCTTGTATCATCTTTTAGCGTAATGTAAATTGTCTTGCGCCTTTGTTGAAGCTCAGCATCTATTTCAAACTAGCCCACGGTCGACAAATCCGGCGCGTCGCGCCGGATTTTTTAAACACATACTTTTTGCCTAAAACTTATAACACAGTCACTACCTTTAAACTTGAGATGTTTTGGCTGGTTGTGATTTATAATGTTTTGATGTAAATTAAAAATACCGCACTTATTTTTGTAAATAAGTCAACACTTGCAGGATTTAATTGTATTCCCTAATAATAAGTGGTAATAATAATAATAATAATAATTGCATTTATTCAAGTTTTAATGTGATAACAGTTATTTGTTTTGCGTAACCGAACACATTTGGTATGAATAAAATAAATAGATATATACATATATCTGTAATAAATAAGTGGATAGTAATGTAGTGTCATGTTAATAAATACTTCAAATGTACATTCCAGTCATATCGCATGTGTTACTATATTGAATAGTTTTAGGATAATTTATTGGTCTCAAATCTTTTATTTATGAGGTATTTCCGTATTTCTTTGTCAAATAGCGACGCTGATTTGATGTCTCGTATGTTTGCTGTTAGTAATTTCAAGATGTGAGTAGCAGCATAGAAGAATCGTTTTTGTCCGAACGGTCTATCCATTAAAGTGTGTATTAGATTGTTTTGCTTCCCCAACTGTCTTGGATTGCGTTTTTGTCGGTTGGCTATATAGGTACTTAAGATATTTTTAACTTTGCTCTGAGTGGTAACATAGTGTTTATGCAGGTATTTTAATTAGTATTGTTGTTTCCTTTTTTTTAAACGAAAGCTAATTTATTTCCTCAATAAGGCCATGGAATGTTGTAGATGTGGACTTCATTTTTTCAATTAACTTTGTAATAATGTTTTGGATCGTGTTGTTAAATCTTGATATTTTAGTAGTACTAACATTTCCCTATACAATAATCTCATAGTCTAGGACTGATAATATAAGGCTAGCAATAAATATTTGGAGGTTTAACGTTCTGTAGAATTTACGGTATCTGCATAGTAATTTAGTTCGTGTGTGCATTTTTGTGCATACAGATTTAATGTGTTTGTCAAAATTTAGATTTTCGTGAAGAGGAAAGCCTAGGTACTTAAATTCCTGCACTTGTTCAATTGCATGGCTTGTTGTAAGCTTCCGACATGGCGTTTCTCTGGAACATGGGTTAGGGTTTCTTTCTCTTAACAGTGCCTGCAAAGATTTGATTCTAGCGAACGACCTGGAATAGATTTAATAGGGTATACATTAGCAGACATTTTTAAAGCATTTAACCACTCCGAAGATGTTAAGGCTCATTTGTCAATAATAATTTTATTGCCGTACGGACATTCTTGATACAATTCTACATCTTGTCGTCGAAGTGGAAATGAGCACTATTGATCATACTTTCGATTCCTTAATATTTCCCCTAATATTTTACCCAGTTTTGTGTTTGAACATGAATCTATCTTAGATTGCACTTCATCCCTATTAAGTTGCGAAGCAACAATGCAACTTCCCATTTCTAACTTTAAATTTAGATTCTGTGTGTTTTTTTCAATCGCCTGCTATGTAGCAGTCGTTTGTAAATTCTATAGGAGCGCTTGTTGTGGAGAAGTCTTTGCAAAACCCATGTTGGCTTGTGGATAGCAGGTTATTTGCATCCTAATATTTCATGACTTTTTTGTGTATCATCTAGTCAAAAATTTAAAAAATTATCGGTTGTATAAATATTGGACATTAGTTGTTTGGGTTAGAATTTTCTCTTTTGTTTTTGTATAAGGGAATAATTATTGCTTCCTTGCAGCATTCCAGATGAATTTTTATAGAAATTGAGTATTGGAAAAGGCGAGCTAAAAGTAATGAAATTAGAGCGCTAAGAATTTGGATTAATTTTATATTAACTTTGTCAGCTCTTTCTCCTTTATCTGTTTTTTACGGTTTAATTGCACTTTTTACGTCATATGTGTTAATAAGCAAACTGTTGAGCTCAGTCTTTGGCCTTTTAGTTGCAGCTCGCAATCATATAGGTTAATCTATGTTCTCAGTATGAGTTGGCTCTGGTGACGTGAATTGTTGGCATAAGGAATTTGCAATGTGAATTTCTTGTTTGTAAGTTATGTCATTATTTTGTGTTGCGTTTATCTTGTTTTGCATTTTAGCTCTTCCTTTGTCTTTGTTAATTGACTTCCATATTTCTTTGCTGCGATTTTAAGACTTTTTAGCGGCTTCAGTAATATTGTTTGCTTTGCGTGTATCTTTTTTACAATTTATTTAATTTCCAATTGCATTGTATTCAATCCAATGTTTAGTAAGGTTTGTAGTTTCTGCTTGCTTCTTGAGTTTATTGCGTGTACATATGAGGTTTTGAATTTCTGATGTCAGCCACTTAGGCTTGTTTGTATTCGTACGCGATTTCTTGACTGGTGTTTTACAGGCTAGAACATATCTGGTTGTGTTTTAAAAAAATTTAAATGCACTGTTTACGTTATTACAGTAATTAAGCAAGCTCCATGGCCCAGTTTTGAATTTGTTTATGATCTGGCTATGGCCAATTTTTTCAATGCTTCGTATTGTTATTATTTTAGTTTCTTTGAGAGAGAAATTTTCTACTGTATATATTAGGTTGTGATTAGCTATAGTGTTTGTTACGACTCCGCTTTGGGTTTGTAGTTTAGGGCAGTTGGTATGTACTGGGTCAAAAGTTGTGCTGCTTGAGGTCGTAGTTCTTGTTTTTTCTTTAATAAATTAATGAAATCCGCATTCTGCTGTAGTGAATTTAAATTCCTTTGCTATGGGATTTGATTGCGAGTGGTTAACATTAAAGTCCACAAGTAGGTATTTTTCCTTTGCTCTTTGATTTTAAAACATTGTTTTTTATTCGGCTCCTAAGTTAGATGTATATTTTGGTGAACAGTATACAGCAATAATATTTAATGGCTTATGAAATGGCTTGCTTGCAGTTATGTTAATGGATTCTATTGGTATGTTAAAAGGGGTTACTTGTTTATTTATTGTCCAGTGATTATTTACATAAATTAAAATTCCGCCTCGTTTTTTGACGTCGTGTATTTTGATCCTTGCTTACAAGATTGTATAGTGGAATTTGCACCTCACTGCTATTTATACTGGTATGTAGCTAAGTTTTATTTAGTATAAAAAAGTCAAATTTCATTAGGTATAGAAGTATCTTGATGTCGTCTTTTTAAGATCCAGATAATATGTTCTTTACGTTCAGGTGTCCTAATTTTGTTTTTTTAATCAATTTTATTTTAGGCTGTATTATTATATTTATTTTTTGTTGTAAGTTGTAACAGTTAGCATTACTTAGTGCTCATTTTTTACAGTCCCAGTAAGGCTTTATGTTCTTAATATTGTGAAGTGTTTGAATGCAACACTGATGAAATGGTGTGTCACATGTACTGCACTGTATTGTCAACCATCTCTTATGATTGGTATTACTTTTGTTGCAATGAGGTATGGTTGGAGTTTTGAAATGTAGGCACATCCTTGCTGTGCCTTAGATAGATTTAAACTTGTTGGATGGACTTTTAAGACATGTTTTGTGATAATTTTTTAGGCACTTCGGATTTTTCCTTCCTTGTGAGGTACATATATTACACCTAGGACCAGAGTCGATTGTATCGACTCCGCTTAAGAGTAACAGAATTTTAAGTTTGTTGCTGTGTATTTTTGTGCATACTCTCTATAGGAAATACTTAACCTTGTTACGGCGTGTTCGTATGTATATGGTTAGTAGCGGGATATGCAAAATCGACTTTAATATGTTGTGTATGTGTATAGCTGCTTTGTTTTGACTAAAGTATGTGCACTGTGGTAGATTCCTGTTGTAACTGAGTGGTGCTACATGGTCTTTACTAAATATACTGCACTGATAAAGCAAGTTCAACGTTACAAAATAGGTGACTATCATGATAATTAAAGTTGACCGATCCATATCCTAGGTGTTTCTCGGTCGGATGTCAGTGAGATACTAGTTATTGTAGGATTGAAAAATGTCCTGTACAACATCGTAATAGGTTTTAATTTGTAGTGTTCAATTTTTGTACGTAAAGTATTTAAAATACAAGATAACAAAATTTTGTTAAATTGTTTAACTACAATGGCTTATAGACAAACAAATTTATGATACCTTATAAAATTATATATTCTACAAGAAGATGATTTTTGTGTTATCTCTCAATTCTACCTAAACTTGGTGGTAAACAAAAAAGTGTAATCACTTTCTGCAAATTAACTGTCACCTACAAAAAATGCCTAATAGAAAATATGACAGCGTATAAACTATTAACAGCATATTATAATTAAGTATTAAAAGTCTTGTTTTAGAAGGAGGTTTATGTAAGTGTAGGCAGGGACCAGTCAAGGTAAGACTAGATATGTGAACAATGATATAGGTTCGCCTTAAAAGCTATGCTTATGTTTTTCAGTACTCTATAGCGTGAAATATTAATAGTGTGAATTAAATTTATTTAATACTTGAGTTTTAAATTATAAATAGCGTAATAATAATAAAGTAGTAATAATTCTTAAAGGAACAAGTTGCATGTATACATTTAGTTTATTTACTTTTTATATTTCTTTATGAAATTTTTAATGTCTTGTATTCAAACAGTATTGCACAACTAATTCCTTACTTGAAAAAGTTATAAGTGTAACGTTATACAAGCTGAAGCTCTGATTAATAAACAACATTTTTAACAAAATTAATTTATGCATTCAAGTTTTAAATTTTTCAATTGGTAGCGCCTAAATGCATATGGTTGCGCCTGAATGCATAGCGTAGCGTCTGAATGCATAGGGTTGCGCCTAATTGTATACGATTACGCCTAAGTAATAAATTTTATTTATAGTAGAAAAATCATAATATTTATTCATCGCACGATTCCTAATACATAGCTTGCATTTAATTTGCATTAAATTGTGGTTTATTTAGATAGGTATAATATAATATTTATAAATTCATCTATTTGTCACTTACTTCATGACTATAGCCTAAAGTATATAAAGACCAGTGCGAACCGAATAGTTAGGGAACGAATCGTTTTTGTTCACAGACCAGGACCAATTTTGTACCCTACTTTTGAGATAAACAACAAAAAGGGTTTTTTAATGTAAATAGAGAATAGTACACTTAAGCCGGATTCATGAACAGTGTCAGTGACCACACGACTTAAAATGATATAGACTAGCGTTATAAATAAACTTTTTATTACGTATTGGACTGTTTAACAGAGTAAAACTAGAGCTTTTCTAGCCATTTGTTCATTGTTAGAGCAGTTAACGTAGGGACTGTACATGTAATCTACTATCTTAGTGACTTAAATCACGACAACAATACTAATAGCATATACATAGATATGATAGCACTTTATACACATAGCATAAAAATACATACAATATATACATAACTTTTACCAGTGACCATCAAAGCAGCATATATTCAGGCGATGTTTAATTTGTTAGCTAAAACAACACTTGCAGCTTTTAATCAACTATCTTAGCATGCACAGACACGCTTAATGCAAAAAGTGCGTAAAAATTTGCTGCAAAGCCTAAAACAAAGTAGTTTGCTGACTGCAAGCCAACTTTAAAGACGATTCTCAACTATTAAAAACACAACGCAATCATGAACAAATTTATCACTAGACTTGATGAAAAAGATAAATTAAGCTACAGTTCCACTACAAATGGCACAAAAAGCACACAACTTAAATCCTAGCGAAAAGCGTATGATACGTTTTTTAATTTCGTTCTCATAATTCGTACGCATCCCAGATAAAAACTTGTGACAAAAGCCTTTCTACCATATGACAATGTGCTTCAAGCAATGTTTAGATTAGTTTAATGAAAACAAACTTTAATATTATTGCTAAAAAAAGAAGCATAGAAAACGTTATACAGTTATAAGTAGTGGGTGGAGAACTCTAGAACAATTCTTAGTAGGCAAAAAATTGTTTTTAACAGCACAATAATTCAAGAAACTAATGATTTTATTATTAAGAGTAATTTTCTATCAAAATCTAAGAACCATCCAGAAAATCAAAAAAGATTCTTCTAGAGAACTAGCAAAGAAACATAGTACAAACTAATGAGCTAAAAAGAATTGCTAAAATTGAAAAAATAGAAAAATTCAAGAAACATTAGGAAATAATTATTATAAATTATGACTTTGGTAATAGTTAAATAATCAAACGACAAAGAACTGAAATAAGGAAATTTCTATCAAGATAGTTATAATTTGAAACCTTAAAAAACAAAAACAAGATATTGTAGACGTTTTGAAATCTATATTTAAACATTATGAAAGAAGATTCTTAGAGAGTTTCAAAATTCATATTGGCATTTCAAGTACTTTTAATGATGGCATATAGTTCCATAAAAACTAAAGTTTTGACCCTTAAAAAGGAATTCTTACAGATTAATTATTAGTTGAAGCTATGAGTAGAATTGCCACATGTAAAGATATTACAACTAATAATATTAATCTCTAAGCAGCAATTATTAATAATATTTAAAGGAAGGAACTGCAAAAATAATAGATTTTTATGAAGATATTAAAAAGAAACAATGTGTTAGTAAAATTAATAAGAATAATAATTGATGTGGTATAGAAGCAGTAGTTTTCGGTCTAACATATCCTAATTTAAGCAAGTTTAGTTCTGCTGACAACCTTGTCTTAGGAGGAATAAGTGGTAAAAATATTAAAAAATACGTATAAACCAAGATAAGTGGCAGAATAAAATAACAAATAGGGTAATTAAATACGTAAAATTCAAAATACTCAAAGAAAGAATGATTTTAGAATTATTTAATAAAATTAAAAACAAATTTAATATTAAACTCAATTCAATATATTCAACTAATAGCTTATTAAAATGTGGTAATAATAATCGAAGCTAAAAATCAACTGCATTTATTACATTCAGACAATACAAGAAAACATGTGGGCTCGTGACATTACGGAATGTACTGAGATACGAAGATCGAATACCGGTATAATGATGATTTTCAAATTCACATGTACTTCACAGAGAATATTTTCTACTATCTCTCTTTGTAGCCGCCTGTTACAGAAGAAGGAAAATACAGTAGGAGCTGGCCTGGCCGGTCATTATCGATGATGAGTGATTTCACAGTTATCCGTAGCCGATTAGATTCCGACTCGGTAGCTTTAAACGGAGCTGGACCTTAATGGCATATTGAGATGTCGGCTCAAATACCCGACGTGCTGGTGTGCCGGTTCGATTTCCCTGTATTATATTCTCTTTCTGTAAAACACGGCCAGGTCGTCCTATTAGATAATATTCTCTATACTAAATAGTGAAGGGGAACATAGAGGACTATCTTGCCTGGTCAATTGGTACTGACCTCGTGATTGAGTGGCTCTGATTCTCACGGCCTTTAAACAGTAATCATTGTCTGCTTGCCTGGAGCTAAATCTCGCACCTCTAACACAGCGGTATTAACAAACCCTTATCAAAAGGTATGACTTTTCCAGTAAGTTTCAGTATAGTATAGACAATTTAGCTTAGCGAACCTGATGAGTGCACTTCAAAAGTGTATCTCAGTGGTAAGCTGTAATAGTAAATTGTACCGAGTGTGCATAGGCCTAGGCCTCAAAACACAATACTCAAGACATACATACATACATACATATATACATACATACAAACATACATACATACATACATACATACATACATTCAGACAATAATTCTAATTGAGTTAATTAGGTTGCGGCTCTTTATTGCTGTGCATATTATAGCTATAATTGTAAAAAACCTTACCAAAATAAAAATCAACATGTTGCGTTAGAATAAAATTTAAAGCAAATGCAAATTTTGTAATGGATTAAAAAATAATTGTAACAGTGGTGATGAAGCTACGAAGGATTGAAAAGATTGTAAATTTTTTAACAAAACATTTTAAAATTAACCGTGTTTTAATTTTTATTAAGGAAAGCGTCAAAGGTGAAAAAATTTAAAATTTGTAAAGCAAAGCTATTATATGGTAATGAGGGTGTTTTAAAAGAAGATTACGTTTGTAATCAAATTAAGAACTACATTTTTTAGGCAAAATATCATATAATTGTAAAACATTAATGTTCTAAAGGTTTTAAAAAACCTAAAAATTGTAGTCAAAATTACGTATTTTACGACTATGAAACATGTTTAGATGACGATTTAAATCATATACGAATGTGGATTTAAACACAATATATTAATAGTTATAAAAAAGCTTTTGCTACGAGTAATAAATTTTGTGATTGGGCCTTACAACAACAAGGATTAACATTTATAGCATATAATGCAACAGGTTATCATAGTCATTTCACTGGAATAATAATAATAATAATAATTTATTCATTTTGTCGATTTGGCCGCAGCCCATACAACATTGTTTAGATATATACAATTAGAGATTTACAAAATTATTGTTGGTCCTTGGTTAGACCATGTCGGTTAAAGGTAAAATATGTTAATATGATAAGCAGTTATTTTAGTTTATGTAATGCCTAAAAAGTAGATCATGATTTAAGATATATTAAATACAACCATGGCAATCATGTATGCTTAAATTGTTAAAAATATTCGCAATAATAAAGTATGCACAGTTGAAAGTGTTAAGCTTCGGACGACGATTCAGCTTCTCTTGGCCAGAACCACTCGAACAAAACCGCTTTCCATCAAGATCATTTGCCTTTTTGGTCATCAATTACTGAAGTGAAGAATATGTTATATGAAACCACCAGTGCTAAGTTTTAGTAAAACACCCATTGAGGACGCTACGGATCTGAGCCAAGGGTACAAAGGGACAATTCTGAAGCACAAGCGCGGAGCAGAGCGAATTACGGGGGCAGGACAGAAGCATAGGCACTGAGCAGAGAGTTACGGGGGCAATACGGGGGCAATACGGGGACAATACTGGAGCACTGAGCAGAGAGAGTTACGGGGGCAATACTGGAGCACTGAGTAGAGATAGTTACGGGGGCACTACTGAAGCACTGAGCAGAAAGAGAGCCACGGGGGCAATACTGAGACACAAGTACCGAGTATAGCTAATTATAGATTAAATACTGAAGCACACCCACAGCAGAACTAGTTACGGAGGCAATACTGAATCACAAGCACTAAGCAGAGCAAGATACGGAGGCAATACTAGAGTACAATCGCTGAGCAGAGGAAATTGTCATATACTTACTGAAGCACAGCCATCGATAATGTTTGCATATTGAATTGCGTAATAGTTAGTTGCAGACTCAGACTTGAGACTTGGAGGGTTTACTCTTCATCAATACAGTTGTAGAAGAAGTTCCGAATTCTTATAGCTTCGTCCTAGAAGTTAAAGATCAGTCCAAATCCTTCAGTGTCATGGTATCTTTTGAATATGTCAGGCACTAGGCTATCTCTTGTCGGTTTGGAGTTTGAGAGTATTTCACTGGAATAAAATAGGTTTGTTACCAGATACAGAGTATTATGAACCGGATATAATGAAGTCTAAAGATCGAAAAGATTTTTTAAAACGGTATGATGACAAAGATAGAAATAACAAGATTATCTTTAGAAAAAAATGAAAGCATATTGTAAATCTGACGTTGATGTACTCAAAAAAGGATGCCTCAGTTACCTTCAAGATGTAATAGAGATGAGTTCTTATAGTAAAGGAGAATTTGTGGATCTGTTACAATATGTTACAATAGCTGGCGTAGCAATAGCTGTATATAGATTCAAAGTTATTCCTGAAAAGAAAATAGCTATGGTATCCAAAAACGAAGATACCTATTCCTAACAAAGTATAAAATGATTAAAATGTGTAATGTCTAAGGACAATATAAAAATATGACATGCTTTAAATGGAGGTGCATTTGGAATAACTTAAACTGATAACAGTCAAGCAAACATTTATCAGCTCATTGAGTTTGTCTTCCCGAGGTGTTTAAAATAGAAGGTTTCTAAAATAAATAATATTAGATCTATACTTTATTGTTTTTAAAACCAAAATAATTCCTAATTTTCTCAGATACTGATACTACATTACCAATTTTAAGCAGATCATTTAGATTTACATTTTTATGTTTAATATTAAAAAACAAAAGATAAGCTTAAGTCGGTTTGTTTTGTTATTATTGAAGCTCAACATAAGATCCAACACAATAGCCAACCGCTAATAGAATGTGATAATTAGGCATTATTACGAAGGGCATAAAATCAAAACATCTTTTATGTTCAAAATCCTACCTAAAGCTGATTTTAATTTACGCCTTACATACAACAATTTTTATCAACATTTAAATTACAATTGACGATAACATTAAGGTATTAAAATGTATATACCTGTCTAATATCTTGACTGTTACAATTCAAAATACCACTAAGTTTTATGAAGGTAAGAGTACCTAGACTTGTAAAGTAATATAAATTTAGTTTCATTTATGTTTATGTACGAATCACCTACATTTAAACTTTCATTTAGGAAGATAAAACAAGATTTAACAGTTTCTAGCATAATCATAGCATGCAAAAAATACATAGCTAAATCATCCGCATACAAAAGAAACTTTATCTCACCACATAAAGCATTGCCTATTTTATTTTTAAACATAATAAACAATAAATGACCAATAACTCTTGTGAATTTCCATATTAAAATTATAGCAATCTGAAATATAGTCACCAACGTTTTCCTAAATTGACAATTATTCAAAAATTTAGCTAAACATTTTAGTAAATAATAGTTTACACCTACGTGTCTTTTCATAATTAATAAAAACTGCTATTGCTTAACAAAACTTAACGGCAAGATACTTTAAAAATTCCTAAATAAATTGTAAGGTAGCTGATAAGCAATCCTGTTTTTCTAAAACCATGCTATTGATTACAAAGTTTTACATCTAACATGAGACATGCAGCATTTGTTTAAGCAGTTTAATAGGAATCAGTGCACAAAATTTAAAGCGATATGACAGAGGATCTTTTCCGTGCTATTAACTTTCATACAATAGAGTTACAACTGTCGTTTTAAATTTAACATTAGTTCTTTTACAATTATGAGTTTATGTAAAATCGTTTAAGCCACTACAATATACCTGCTTAACTGTAAAAGCATGAGCTTAATCTTTTAACATAGCACCAGTGTCTATAATTACATTACTATTACATTTAAATTAGTTTATTTCAACTAATAATTTGAATCATCTATTGGGCTTACTATACATACTCTATTTATTCGTAGATATTGGAATTTCAACAAATTTATTCTAATAAAAATTGTATTTTGCATACCTTATCTTATTATTTATTTTATCGCGTATTAACTTATACTTCTCTCATATTGCATTGTCGAATTCTCTAATGCTTTACATTTGTTTGCTTTAATCGGCTGTAAACTATAGTAAAGGTCTCGCAAACATTACATTTTAACAATAAATACATGGAAATCAATGACACTAATATTCTGTGATTTAAAAAAGTTAGGAATATAGAAATATAGAAAAACATACACATTGTAGACTATTGAACATGACTTAAGTCAACACAAATAGTTTTCTTATTATTATTTTTAAATACCCACATACTTACAACTTAAGTTACATATATAATTTTGATAGCTTTCTGCAAAGCCAATATTTTATAATAGTCAGAAACTTCATTATTATTTGTGCCGTGACTGCAATACATACTAGGGTCAGCTACATACATATGATCAAGAATGAAATGCGAGTCAACAGTGATTTGAGGGACGCAATTCATGGACTTTACTAATTAGTTAATGTCCTCAGCACTAAATAAAAGTATATTAATGTGGGCGACGTCATTGACAGACCATGCTATTGTAGAAATAATAATATAAGTAACGTCATTGATGGACCATCTCTATAAGAGGATACAGATTAGGACGTCATTTTTGGACTATTCCAATAATAAAGTAAAAGAGTCAAATCCGTCAGTTTACCTAACATGCCTTTATATGATTCTAATCGACTAGCAAATGTTATCATTGCAAATAACATACTAGATACATTTGCTTCAATTTGTGCTAACAAACGAATGAATCAAAACAGTTTGAGAGTTACAACGTAAAATACTCGTCGAGTTGTTTACTGATTTAAAGCATCATCAGATCATCTGCGTTGTGGTTTTAAAAATTTTGTGGCGTGTTAGTTACTTGACCAGCGATAAAATAACTGAATTTGCTAATTGTTTACAGTAAAAATACTTGTTTTCAGGTAATGATCAAATTATTGCAAATCACCTATAAAATAATTCTAGTTTAATAGTTAATAATTGCTATGACAAAGATAATTATTCAACACTGTTTGATTAGATATTTTAGCCTGCATTTACCTTCGAATTCTTTGGTTTTTAATTTTTGCGCAGTCGTTTTTACGCTTGCCTCAAAGGTTAGTAACATACGCGGAATAAAAATTAATTTAATTTCTATAACGCTCAACAAACTTGAAAACGCGTTCAATAACAATATCCGCGATGTCAAGCGTGGTACATCAAGCGGGTCCTACTACGTTCGTAGTCACAACAAGTAAACAAAAAAAACCGCTGCCATGTCATTACATTCTCAAAGTGCTTTAAAATCTAGCCAAGCATCTGTGATAAACAACATTTTGTCAGTGGCTTTAACTAAAGCTAAATACTGTTCGCAAAGTAACAAAGTTTTTACAAATAAACCAAAAGCATTTACTAAAAATCAGGTAAGATATTATTTATTTCTTAGAATTTAACATTTCAGTAACTAATTATTAAATTTATACATTTAATTTCTGCAAATATCTTAACTTGTATGCTCGTGATTATTTTTATTAAAATTGCAAGGAACATATTAAAATAATTAAGGTTTTAGCAGAACTGCACTTTTTGACTGAAAAATTGAATAAATCACGTTTCTTTCGGGTTTCTTATATAGACTGACACACAATTTAATGAATCTGTTCCAGTAACGTTGTAGTGCATTGTGTCCTTACTTGTATGCTTGTGATTATTGCCATTTAAATTAGCAGAAACGTATACAAAAAATCAATTTGTTAAAAGCAAGATGCAATTATTGACTGAAAAGATTAAAATTATATAATTTTTATTTGCGTTGCTGGGGAAGGCTGACGTACAATTAAATAATTCTGTTCCATTCACATTGTAGTGCATTGCGTCCTTACTTGTTAACTTGTGATTGTTTTAATTTAAACTTGCAGAAACGTATATAAAAAATCCAATTAGGTTGAGCCAAAATGCAATTTTATAATAAAAACGTTTTACCAAAGATTTTTTTAGTTGCGTTTCCTGGGTGGACGGACACAAAATTGAATAATTATGTTCCAGTAACATTGTTATGCATTAGGTCCTAACATGTATGCTTGCGAATATTATCATTTAAATTGGCAGTAACGTATATGAATAATCTAATGTATTTAAATCAAACTGCAATTTGTAACTAAAAAAATTAAATGATTTTTTATTCACGTTGCTAATGAAGACTGACGCACAATTACATAATTCTGTTTCAGTAACATTGTAGTGCATTGTGTCTTAACCTATATGCTTGTAATTATTTTCATTTCAATTAGCAGGAGCGTACATAAACATATATGTTGCAAAAAAAAATGCAATTTTTGACTTAAAACATTAAAATAAATAAATTTTTAATTGTGTTGCTTGAGTAGACTGACATACAATTTCCTAATTCTGTTCCAGTTTTATTTTAGTGCATTGCGTCTTTACTTGTATGCATGTGATAAATTTTATTCAAATTAAACTTTACTTCTCTTAAGCTCAATTTAATAAAGATATTAGATATCCAATTAATTTATCAAAGACGTATATACATTATCCAATTTGTTTGAGCCAAAATGCGCTTTTTGACATAAAAACGTATTACGTATTTTACTTGTCAAAAACTATTGGTGTATATTGAATTAATTCTTGTCCATCAACATTGTAACACGTTATTTAGTTACTTATATTTGCATCCACTTTTAGTCTTAATTTAGTTAGATCAAATTTAAATTATTGAAACTAAATCAATGCAATATTTATATTTGGTTTAGTTTAAAGAATATTACACATCGTGTATTTTTTAGGTTTTGATTGTTGTTGTTGTTTTATATACATTATTTAAAGTTCCTGTTAGATTCTTGTTTGTTTACATATTTTTTGTACACATATAAATTAATTTATCAAATACTTTACTGTCTCTTTTAAAAATTGTTATACTAACATAAAACTCTTTTTCAGTGTTAAATGCAGCAATAATTGTTTAAGTCATTAAATTTCTGACTGGCAGTTGCAGTGTCAACCATTTCTTTAAATACCACTTGTTCATAATATCTACAAATAAATTTTAATTCACCAGTTCACATTTAAGTCATTTTTCTCATTGAAATTATCTAGTTGTCGCGCCACATTAATTTTAAACAGTAACGTCTTTCGTCTAGCAAAAATATACTGAGCGCTTAGAAAATTTACAAACACCAAGAGCGTAAACTTGACCTTGTCAGTTTTGTTCGCTTTCTGGCTCATTCTGGTGATTTTTGCCTTTATTCGCTCCGCAAAAACGACATCTAATAAAACAAATCGTTATTTTGTGGAGTGCAAAAATCAAAAAGCAAGCAGTTATTGATTTTACAATCACAAGTTTTTAGGAAAGGCAAAAACAAATTGACCATGACTTGCCTGTTTTAATAACAAATCAAGCTTTGAATTTGACCTGCATAGATAATTTGCAAATGTAGATGATGTAGACTGCAACGTGCTTTGTTGTGATTCCTAATTCCTCACACATACTCAAATAAGAAGTAAAATGTTGAACTTAACTGTAGACAACATTCAATTTACTCTGAACATCATTGGTGCAAAAAGTTAAAGATGTATAGTCTTTGTGAATGTTTTTCAATATAAAATTTTTATTAGTGTTTAGCAAATTTTAAACCCTTTTTAATTTTCAGCATTTTATATAATTGCAAAACGCAAATCATCAAATGTCGTCTCTGTAAAGCCAAAAAAACTGTAAGTTATTAGATTGTTATAACCCAATTTGATAAATAAAATTTGATAAATACAATTTAATAAATAAAAATGTTTAATAGGCAGACATTTCTTTTTAAATGTTATGATTTTATTGCAAAATTTTTTTTAATGTAAAAAAACAAAGAATCTGCCCGTTCGCGTGGTGCTGCGTTCAAAGTAGGGTGAGAATTTTCTGTAACTAGCCCACGTGTGTGAAGTGAATAATTCTGATTAACCTAGTAAGAGCCAACTATTAATTGCTGCTAACACTAGAAGAACGCGATCGAAGACTCGGATTACACATATTTAAGTTACAACTGTAAGCGCGCGAGATGATGGAGACGACAGTGATTTAAGCGAATGTCAAAGCTATTAAAGTTAATATATATGATGAAGTAAATGTCAAAAAGCGACAGAAGAGCTATACTCGGCTAAGCTCAAGCTTCATTTTTCTTCAAACGATAGTGATTACGATGACGCCGATGCTCCGGTGGCAGGAAGTGGTCGTATGGGGGGAGGGGTCGGTAGTCATCCAAGTGAGCTGACGCTGGCAGCAAAGTATCATCTTAATAGTAAAAACAATCGTCCGAATGCTTTAACTGGCGGGGATTAGGAAATTGTCACTCGTTTGTCCAAACCAGACGTGGGTGACACCAAAGCGGCTTTGACAGATGGTTTCAATCCTCATGTTTCGAACTTGAGCATGTTTTGCTTTAAGTCACATTCAGTAGACGTTGAAGTAAACAGAGTTACGTGGACTAATATTTGGAGAGTACACTTTTTGAAACCTGGTTAAGGTTAATTAGAGAAGTACTTACACTTGGACAGGCGTAAAATTGAACTCCGGATATCAGAGCTCAAGGCTCTTGTCGATTCCATAAAACAAAGCTAGAATCTGTTAAACGATAAATATTTAACAAAGCTTGTTTACCATATTGTACTCCTATATATAATGTGCTTTTATACAATGAAATAAACGAATAAACTGGTAAAATAATAAATTGATTTCAAAAAACGTTTGCTTGATTTACATACGTTTATAATCACGTAATTACAATAAAAATAATAATACGACTACATATTTTCTAAATGAGGAGTAAAAGCATCTAAAACTTGCTACGTATGTAGCTGGCGGTCACGCACAAGCGCCCACTCACATTACTAACCCACAGATTAAGTTGTATTTACATGCCATAGTGCCGTTAACGCTCAATGTTTGTCTTTGCCCGAGCGCACTGACCGTGACCATCGCCTTCAGGCTCTCGCTCGCTGTCTTGTTGATTTTCTTTACATCTGCATTTCACTCTGCATGCGCCGTTTTCTACTACTTGCCTCCCCACCGCTACCTAAAACACACATTTGCATGAATTTTCACCAAGCACATTGCCTCCCATTCATTCCTATCTTTACGTTTATTTCTGTGTATCCCATGGACACACATCGAACATGTATATAATTATGTTTGCATATATCATTCACTTGCTGATTTGTTTTGCACACACTCGTCAGTATATCTACAAACCCACGAGCTCTGTCTGCACTAGATGTGCACACCTGAGCCGTGCATCCAGCTCGTCCTACGGGTCCCATACAGTCCCATGGGTCCAGACATCGAATTGCATTATTTATCAGCGATACTAAACCCATTAAAAATCGTGTTTGAATCACTCACTTACAATCATTTATGAATTCAGTATAAACAGAAATTGCAGACTGGGAAAGTATATTTTTTCACAGTTTTCTAATCGTTTCACATGCCCTAATATACAATCGTATCACTGTAATTTTAGTAAGTTCCAGTTTCTGTTTGAAGAAGGAGATACGAGGATCATAGATTCCTTTTTTCACTTGATGCAAAGCTTCGGATTGATTTCTGTCATTATATTTTATGTGAACCGTAGGATCAAGTATATTTACCATTTTTTCATTTATATAAAAAATATGCATAATGGAATAATCATAACTGAAAGTGCCTGTAACATTCGGCAAAATGGATAAATCATGTAATATTATAGCAAGCAGTGCTAGTGCAGCAGTTACCTGCACCTTCCTTCTTCTATATATTACAGGGTATTAACTAACTTCATTTAGTATAAAGAAAGTACTATTCAAATACCTACAAATCCTCTTACACACTGTATAGCATGTGATAAAACTAAATTTACAGGCATGGAAAAAGTAAATACAGGACCTTTCTCTCAAAGGTATACTAAACGAAGAGGACCTATTGCAGCTGAATTCGCTGGACCTGGTCCAGCTTGGGTGCTACTTCCATCAATGATTGGTATCCAAAATTGATGTTTAATATATACAAAAATTAAATATTGTAAAAATATAGGGTGAGAGTGCCAAATTCTGGCCGGGTTCATAAAAGTTAAAGATCTGAACCAGAGCTAGCAGAAGTGTTAACTAACAAGGGAACCACGCCAAGTGGTACGCTCCGATTTTAAAACAAGTATCCACAGTTGATTGATCCATCCGAGTGTACTACAACCCTAAAACAGTACGGTCGCAAACTGCGCCGTTGGTCTGCAGAAGCCCGCCAAAGTTCAAAAAATGCTACTTTTTAAAACTTTGCTGCCTTGCAGTTCTTACATTTTCTATCCGATTTTCGAAAAATTTGAAGTTTTGTGACCTTTAAACCATTTTCTGAAAAGTCATTTCTGCGTTTTTGAAAATTCGAAAATTTTCATTTTTTTCTAAAAAATTGTAATAAAACTCATTTTTCTGAGGCCCCTCAAAAAACCTCATTTTTAGAAAAATATGAAAATTTTCGAATTTTCAAAAACGCAGAAACTTTTTAGAAAATGGTTTAAAGGTCACAAAACTTCAAATTTTTCGAAAATCGGATAAAAAATGTAAGAACTGCAAGGCAGCAAAGTTTTAAAAAGTAGCATTTTTTGAACTTTGGCGGGCTACTGTAGACCAACGGCGCAGTTTGCGACCGCACTGTTTTAGGGTTGTAGTACACTCGGGTGGATCAATCAACTGTGGATACTTGTTTTAAAATCGGAGCGTACCACTTGGCGTGGTTCCCTTGTAAGTCTAGCTTAATAAGAGTAAAAATAATCGTGAATGCAAATTACAGGGTTTTTAAGATACAAGTAAGTAAGTCTCCTAATTGTGGCCGGGTGAGTCCTAATTGTGGCCATCCTTAATTTTGTTAATTTTAATACAATTCAAGCACCCAATATGGTTAAGCAGTTGTAGCTAATAATTTTCAAAGAAAACTGCAAACATTAAATTCATGGGCAGTCACCAGCATACCTTGTTTTTTCATGCTTAAGCTGTCGACCATCTGGAGATTCTGCCAAATGTTTCAATTAACTTAGGATTACATCTGTGTAACGGTCTAGCTAACACGCACACTATTAACTTGATTGTTTATTGCGTCAAGAATGCCAGTTTGCTACATGCACAATCTCAGATCCTGCAAATGATGCCATTATATGCATCTTTCCATTTGCTACAATGCTAAACTAATAAAGTTGATTTAACCCGTCGAAAACATCTCAAATGACCGTGAGCTAGTTCGGAAACAATAAACCGTGTAAATTTACAAGTTTAGACCCGGCGACATTTAGGCATCTGCAGTTGCCACAATTAGAGGACTTCGCTAAAGAATGAAGGCTTTTCGTTTTTAGATGCTGAGCTTAAGCATCTTTGGTAATGGTCATGTCCGTCTGTATGTCCGTCTGTCGATGTGTTTTTTTGTCGTGCTCCACAGGTCACAATTTTCAACTGAGCTTTGTCAAACAACTTTTAAACGACGGCTAATGTGATGGAAAAGAACCCTATTATTTTGGTGTTAATCGGATTTAAAAGTTTTTTACAATCCACGATTTAATAGACCAACTTTTTAGCATTAAAATGAATGTAAGAAAAATGGATTTGGCGACCGGGGGCGGTAGTAGATGCTGAACTTCAAAAAATGCGCAAGACAATTGAGGTTACGCTAAAAGATGATATAA
This sequence comes from Dicyrtomina minuta, assembly GCA_949802685.1. Taxonomy (NCBI): domain Eukaryota; kingdom Metazoa; phylum Arthropoda; class Collembola; order Symphypleona; family Dicyrtomidae; genus Dicyrtomina; species Dicyrtomina minuta. The sequence continues at coordinate 43,100,699 of OX461809.1, read as the reverse complement.
GATTTATGAAACCTCCCCTACAATCAATAAGCCCTATACAAATGCGTAGCATGTAGTTAAATATGGCTCAATAATTTTTATAAATTCCACTATTGACAAATGACGTCATTTATGGAGGATATTCTACCATCAATAAGCCATACATTGAAGTACGTGGAATGTAGCTAAAAAAAGCTGGAATATTTTTGAGAAAGTCATGATTTACAACGTTGACGTTTAGTTGAGTTACAACAAATTGACGTCATTGATGGAGCCTCCCCTACTATCAATATGACTATACGTTGTACCTAGTGTGTTGTAGAATAGGAGTGTTTTGGTGGTGGTGGGGTGAGTTTGGATGTAGGGAATGAGAAAGACCGAGTAGCTGGGAAAGATATCCAAGAAGAAACGGAAAGATATATAGGCAGATATGGAAGGAATGAACACGGGAACGAACAGGAAGATATGCGGGAAATGAAAGGGCAGATATAGGTTCAGATCTCGCTCTGAACTCCGAGGACGACGAATGTGTCCGTCTCTGTGTCCTTGTGAGCAAATTTCAGAGTCTTTTTTCCATTTTGGTTTTTGACTTGAACATACCATTCGCGAGTTTACCTAGCAGTTGTGGGTTTAGCGTGTCAGGGCTGTGTCGTTGAGGTTTCGTATCTTCACCTTGGACAACTTTGGGTATTTAAGATAGCGTATATCTACATATCAAAGCTGTTTTAACATATTGTTGGAACTTACAAGTAGGAAGATTATGTAATTTTGGTAAAGAGGCAGTGCGGTTGCATACACATTGCTGCTTTACTGAAGTTATTTAGGAATAATCGCGATCAGTCCAGGCACGTTAAACCCAGCTAATAGCACTATCAGCAACTGCTGGAACATCTCTGGTATTTTGTGAGTAGGTTTGATTAGTCTCGCTTAATTAAATGCAAGTACCCACCTATGCCGAACACTATCAACGACGGTAACTAAATTAACAAAACCCCCCCTCCCTCTCAAAAACCGGTAACACTGGAAACTACTGAGGAAAATAAAAAGCGTAAACTAATATTTGAGGACGACGACAAAGACAGCAAGAAAGCAAAACCACAAGTACTGACTGTAGACGACTTGCTGAAAGTGAACGAACTTGAGGAAAGTGACGTGACTAAAAGCACAAAAATGAGCTTTCAGGACGTGCTTAATGCAATCGCGCAAGAAAACATCGAGGTTACAACTAATTTATCAAGTAAAATAGCAGCAACGGAGAACAACATCCAAGTGCGACTTGACACAATTGAACAAACACCTAATGACAAGGTCTAGGTGCTAACGTAACGAATTTAAATCCTAGAAGAGGAGAACGAACAACTTAAAGAAAGAATTGTCACCTTAGAGCAGAACCCAAATAGCTCCACAACCAGCAATGAGCTCGAAAAAAGAATTCTCAGAATGGAACTAGAGACTAGAAAACTAAACCTTATCGTCACTGGTATAAAAGTGCAAAACGGCGAAAACCAGAAAACGCTAAGAACACTAGTCACTAGTTTTATCTACGAAAACCTGACACTTCCGACAATAAACCTAGCCACGGTCAGGAGGATAAAAGCCAAAGAAAGCATTCCGCTGGACGAAATCTGTGTCACCTTGTGCTCTCTTGAAGACCGCTATGCTGTGATGGGGGCAAATAAGAAGCTAAAGGAGGCAAAAGATGCAACCTATTTTATCAATCCTGACCTACCGCTGGCGCTGGCTAAAGCAAAATATGAAGAACGCAAAGCTTAGAACAAAGCAAAACCACAAGCCAATAACTTGGTAACAGACATGCACATTACATAGGATAACGACAGGCCCATACACAATAACTACACACAAAATAAACCAACTGTAAATAGAATTCTATACTGGAACGTAAATAGACTTTTGAAAAACAAACTAGACAAGGCAACGATAATTGTACGAAATGACGTGAATATTTTTTACTTATCTAAAACATGGATTTCAGAAACTAATGACGACTTGAAGAGAATTGTTAATAACTACACCATTTGTTTGACCCCTGCCTTAGGAGAACGGGGCAGGAAGAGCGGAGGACTTATTGTGGGAACGCGAAATAATGTTACTCAGCTGTGCAAACTTGTGCACCAAGACCGCTACAAAACCACAATAGAATATATATGCCAAGGAAAACCCACCCGCATCTGCTTAGCATACATACCGCCAGCATTACAGTATGACGATAAAATTGAAAACGTTTTTAAAGACACACCTTAACTAAACAGACAAAGATGCATCCTAATAGGGGACTACAATAAAACGATTGGCAGCTTTGAGAACACCACACAAGCAACGCAACATTCGAGCATAACCAGAAACTCGTCAGACTCGACAACCAACAAGCATGGAAAAAAGTTAATAGAGCTCATCGCAGAGCACGAACTAACAGTACTAAACAGAAGAACACTCTCAAATCAGCATGGCCACCCTACTTACATAGAACACAATGGCAGCAGCCTTATAGACTTGTGTATATGTAATGACGCAACGATAGACTACGTTGATGATTTCTCAGTAATCGAATGCTTGGAATCAGACCACCTGCCAATACTAGTTAAGATCAAACACAGCTGGCAAAAACAAGCTTGTGCTATAAATATAGTTGAAGATAAAATACAATGGAACAAAGAAAGGGCAATGGATTTCCAAAACCAAATTGAAGCAGACAGCAGAGAACTGAACCTCAATCGGTGTGACTTCAAAACCCTTAATAATCTAGTCCACCAAACAGCTAACAAAACTGGAATGCGCACTAAGACCAGTGCTGACTTGGACTGAGGAAAAATTACATCCCTAAATGGTTTAATAAAGAATGCAGTATCGCTAAACGGAATGCCCTCTATCTTCTGCACAAGTATAGAAATGACACACGACAAGATTGAACAACGAGTGACAGCCTTGACAGCCTAATACATGCCTAGAAAGAATACCGCAAACTTTGCTAGGAAAAAAAGAAAACATTCTTTGATACAGTTCAAACAGAAATCCACTATAGCAAAGACTCAGCAAGATACTAGAAGGCTTTGAATATGCTGAGAGACAAAAAGTACAGCTTCAAAACAAAAAACATTGAAAAGTCTCAATAGAATTTGCACTTTCGAGCTGTATTTAAAACCTCCAATACCGACATCGTTGAAGTGTGCAAACCCTCTTTTCAAGCCTAAGCAGGTGATTCCGCCCTACTTGACGCTAAAATCACCTTGTCAGAACTGTTTAAAGCAATCAAAAACCTTGCTAACAACAAATCGCCAGGAGCAGATGGCATACCCAACAAAGTGTAGAAACCTTTGGACTCAGTATCGTATAACTACCTAATTCAGCTGCTCAACAAAGCTAACGCCGAACAAATACCAAGTAACTGGGCCGAAATCATTACAGCACCGATTTATAAGAAAGGCGACGCGGAACTACCCAGTAATTATTGACCTATTGCATTAATTAATACAATCACTAAGCTATACACTTGTATAATGTCCAACAGGCTTAACTCATTCTGCTTAACGAACAACACAATATCGGAAACCCAAGCAGCTTACACACGAGGGAAAGGCTGCACAGATCATATATCCGCACTTTACTCCTGCATCCTGAAACAGCTAAATAGGCCAGCCCTAAAGAAAAAAGGAAAACTATATGCGTTGTTCGTGGATCTAAGCCAGGCATTCAATTCTATTCAAAGAGACAAACTGTGGTGTAGACTGAAAGAAGCGGGTCTAAGCGACCAGTTTATAGCCAAAATCAAAGAACTCCACGATTTGGCTAAAACCAAAGTAAGGTGCAAGAAGGGTTATACAGACTTGATAAAATTGATAGGAGGAGTCCTGCAGGGTGAAACGCTGTCGCCAACTCTCTTTACCATATACATCGACAAAATTACTGAAATACTCTAAGCCAGTAACATACAAGGAATACGGATGTTCACCTTTGAATTACTCATTCTCTTGTATGCAGATGACATCATCCTCCTTGCATCTAATAAACTAAATCTGCAAAAGCAAATAAACACGCTGAGCAGCTTTTTTAAAGATAATGACCTAACAGTCAACCTTTCTAAAACCAAAGTCATGATCTTTCGCAAAGGCAATAAAATTAGCAACTCTATCAAGTTCAAATGGGAAAACAAACCATTGGAGATTGTAAAACAGTACGTTTATCTAGGCGTGCCCTTCACGCATAGTGAAATCTTCAATGGAGCGATAGAGCATTTTTTTAGTAAAGCAAGATTAGCGCAAACAAAGCTATTTGAACTTTTTTACCGCGCAAAAATAAAAGACATCAATATATATGTGAGGCTATTTAACTCTTTTGTCAGCTCGATCTTAATGTACGCAAGCACCTGTCTGGGGACTACGCTACAGCGAGGAACTACAAACTTTCCAAACAATGTTTCTAAGAAGGCTTACAGAAACATCTAACTCGACACCAAGATACTACTTAAGACTAGAAACATGAGCGCAAAACATCAAGATGCAACTGTTTAAAGCACTCGTAATGTTTATCGAGAAGATTCTTAACTCTAAGGAAGGTGGCATAATAAGAAATTGCTATGAAGAGACTTTGCAGATAAAAGGAACAGACCTTAGATACAACTGGATGCTACAGGTTAGAAAGATTTTTGCTGAGGCATCAATGGAAGAAACTCTTCAGAATCTAAACAGCAAGTATCTGAAGCTACATAAATCCGAAATCTTAGAGAAGTACTGACGTAGCTGTAATAATATGGACGTACAAAGAATGCAAGGTTGCAACACACTTAAATACTATAGCCGTTTGAAGACCCACGCACTAAGATCGGAATACTTCGAAAAGGGATAAGCGTGAAACACAGTGAAGTTCATACTGAACCTAAGATCTGGCCTACCTAGAATTGTCATTAGAGGAAAAGTCATTAATCTCAATGGAATAAACAAACTATGGAAGCGAGTAGAGACACATGACTGCGACCTGTGTGGAAGGGAAGAGGAAGAAATTTTCCATGTAATGATCAACTGTACACATTACGCATATCCACGAACCAAATTTCTAAGACAACTAAGCAACGCAAGACCAACCAGGAAAAGCCTCGTAGTACAAATTTTCTACGAGTACCACATTGCCGAGGGATTTGAACTACTCATTAACTTCTGGGATACAGCCATTAGGACTCAAAACTTCTACTATAAATGCATGGAGGAGACCTGACTCACTTCACCCCCCCCCCCCATTAAGCCACAATTGGCTCCTTTCCTCCTTTTTCCACCGCAACACTACGAGAAATAATCTATACTACATCTGTATCTTTATCATTTTTATTTTTTCGTAACATGACTTTAAATAATGCTATTATATACTATATGCGAATAATTACTAACATGCTCTTTTTTAGCCACGAAATAAGCAAGAAATTACCTTTATGCATATACTAAATCAAAATACTTATTATTATATCAAACCAAGGATCAATTATACTTGCAAAGTCAAACATGTAAATAACCAATGTTGTATGGGCTGCGGCCAAATCGTCTCAATGAATAAATTAATTTTATTATTATTAATTATTAAATGCAAGTTGGACTACGTGCTGGTATTTTGGGAATTTGCACAAATTCCGCCAAAGGCTTCGGCCGTTGATAAATACCAGTGCTAAGGTCGGATTGAATTGTCAATTCTGAGCAACTCATAGGTATAGTCATAGTCACTGAATAGATATACGCTTAGAGATGTAATTAAAAGTTTAGTTCGAAAGTTTCTCGTTCTTGCTCACGCATACTTTATAACGAGTTAACAAAGCAACTTTCATAAATAAAGACATAGTCATAGTAAAAAGTATCGTTCTGCAATGGGCCTATTTATTGGCCTGAGCGGCATTTCAGCAACTTCATGTTGCTGGATCTCCTTCATATACAATACAGAAAAATACAAAAGGGCAGATAGCATGTGATGTATTGGATGACAATGACTAGCAGTGTGTACAGTCGGCTATGAAGTATTACAATATTATAATTTAAATCGGTGTAGGTAGGTAGGTCCTGTAATTTGCCTTGTGTTATATGATCATTGTAGAAATATAAGTAAAATGAACTATGAGAAATGCAAATAAAGTGATTTAATTAAAGTATTTAAATATTGACATTTTGTTTTCTTTTTTAAATTTTCTTGCTAAACCGACACAATTTACATTGATATTTACATAATGGTTTTCAGTATTCTGAATTAAACTTGAGGTTTATATTCACACAACGCAAATACAGTATCTACACATATGTAGATCTTACAATACAAATGTTTTACAATTATTTTATAATTTTTAAATTTGTATTTATTGTATGATTAACATTATTAACTACTTATTATTAACCAACATTATTATACATAGGGCTACCTTTAATTGAACTTAACACTACAGTTGCTCACACAAGCGTACAAATACTCTAATTTTGTTGCTTAACCAAAGCTGTTATTCACAAAAATTGTTTTAACAATATTAACATATTCACAATTTTTTTATACGTATGTGATGTTGCAAAACAAGTTGTTTTCTAAGTAAATCAACGTGTCTAAATGGTAAACTATAATTACAATTATTTTGATCTTAGAACACTCGAGACAAGTCTATAGAATTATATGCTAATCTAGTAAAGTCGACAGTGTTGAAGTAGTGGTCTCTTGCTTTGACAGAATTCACGTTTATTTTACAAGGCTTGTTAGTTTTCAACATTATTTTATACTTGCTGTGTTTATTATTATTATAGGGGTTTTATTCATTTTTCCAATTCTTATTGCACATACATACAACTAGCACAATTGCTCTACTAATTGCAAAAATAGCACAACTAATTTAGGATAGATTACTCCAATTTTTAATTTGGTGTATTACTAACTTAGGATTAAAGTTATTGCTTACATTGAAACAGCAATTTGTTGACACAAAAAAATGGAGAATCCTACGCAGCATATACAAGCGCAGTGGAAAGAAATAAATTCGAATTTAAAGTTACATTAGTTCTTCAGTATTCTAATTAATGCGGGTAGAGTAGACTTTCAATACCTTTCAGTTCTACAGTTCGCTATTCTTAAATTAATTTTTTTCCTACTTGGACGTGTATTGAATTGTTCATGTGACTTTAGCCAATACATAAATCTAGTTGACCTAATTTACTTTAATCCAAAATGTTTTAGTAAATTTTTAAATCTATGTTCAATAGTTTCAACATTAGGCTTAAAGCAACATTTACATAATTACTATTGCTAACATACTTAATTGCAATTATTTCCAAACATTGTTTTTCAACCGCTTTGATTTTGCTTAAATTACTCTAAGTTAATCCCTGGCTCCACAAAGGTGAGGCATATTCACGGTTACTTTTAACTTAAGATTTATAAACAGTTAACAAATGACTCTTTTTAATACCAGATGCTTCAAGTTTCCTGAAGATGTTAATTTTTGTTGTTGATTTTTTGCCCGCCAATTTATTGTGGTCATCTCAAGTTAGAACATTAATAATTTTTTTCCCAGTAATTATATATTTTTAACAATTGGAATCGGAACATTATTAGTATATAAACATATGTTACTACATTTTTGTTCCTGTGAAAAACTAATAATCATCACACAGCACTTTTTTAGATTTACCTTCATTTTTAGGTTAGTTGTCCATTTGCTAATATCATCTAGGTAATCTTTTATTTTAAACTTATCAAAATAATTAACAGCTTCAGCTAAAGTCAAATCATCAACAAATCTATTCAGTATATTATTTACTTCTTCAGCTGATTGGTACTTATCTTTAAAATTATTTAATATTCTATTTATAATTATGATAAATAATAAGGGGGCTAATTTTGTACTCTGAGGTGTACCATTACATATTTTTTGTAAATGTGACATTAAATCTCCTTCTCTGACACATTGACTCCTATTATACAAAAAATCTTTTAACCAGTTTACATGTACAGGATCCACGCCAAGTAGTAATAATTCATTAACTAATATATTATAATCAACTAGGTCAAAAGCCATTGACAAATCTAACATTACAACAATTACATATTTTTGTGTGCTTACAACGGATTTAAATATAAAATTAAATAAAATAACCATATAATGTGTAGTAGAGGATCCGTTAATTGATCTATACTGACTTATAGATATTTTATCAATAACTTGGCTATAAATACTTTTAAACATAAATTACCCAAAAATGTTACCAAATATGTCTGTTTGAGATAGAGGACGTAAGATTTCTATGCTAATATCATTCACATCTTTTGGGACTAGGATTTTATACCCTATCTTCCACTGATCTGGGAAAACATTGTTTTTAAATGAGTAATTGTACAAAATGGTCAGAGGAGAGGCTAGAACCATGCCTAGTTCCTTGGCTAACTTTATATGCAGGGCCTTAGGTACATTTGACTTTTTGGTATGTACCCGATCAAGTTTTCTTAGTACACCAAATTCATTAATTACCCTTGGTTTCAACACATTCACAACCTCATCTGTCTGCTTAACTAATGGATCATAAAATCGATTGATTTTTGAAAAATGTTCATTAATGCTATCTAAAGTCTCTATAACATCATAATTATTATTTGTTACCATTATTTGGTTTACAACAGAATTTCTTTGTTTTGTTTTACAGATTTTAACTACAATTTTTTTACAGATCAATATAATTTCCACTTAAAAGTTTTGTTTAAAGTGACTTATTCAACAATTGTTTTGCTTTGTGGACAGCACAAGTAAGTAAGGATTTACACGTCTTTTTCTCAGGACTGATACATTTTTGAGCTTTATAGGCTTTTTGGCAATTGCTTTTACCTCATTATTTATTAAAAAATTTTCACTATTATTAACTAATTTTAATTTTAAAGGAAACGTTTCTGCAAAAGCATTGTGAGTAAAGTCATTTAGGGTTAAAGTCATTTTGTTGATATTCTTACAATTATAAATAAAATAAATAAATTGCAACTGGTAAACTATGCATGCATCGACATTTGAATTTAAAAAACGGACTTGGAAGCTTCAGCTGCTATCAATGCTAACTAGTAAGATTTTTATTTTCGCAAGCATGAAATCGTGAATTCGCTCAGCAGCTGACGACTTCCAACAATCCACACACGCACTGCAGCTACAGCTGTAAGTTATATGACTTTGACTATGACTATATCTTTATCCATGCCATATCGTACGTATGTAGAACTGCTATCCTTAGTGCCGTGCATGTCGCAGAAGTGATAAAAGCTCAGCTGTTATTTTTTCAAAACAAGATTGCATTTTAGGAAACGAATTTTCAAGTGAACAATTTCACCTTCATAAATTCCAATATTTAATTTAGTGTAATAATAAAGTGACCTATTGTTTGTACTATTAAACTTGACATGCAATAATGCAGTAACTTGTGATTTGTTTAGAGTTATTATATAATCAGAAGTGGTATATTTATATTAACTTAACTTAAATATTTACTACATAAGCAACAAACGACAATTTGTAACGATTACTCAGAAACTAATAGCATAATTCTTAAGCCAATTAATTTCTAAAAGATACATACGTAAACCATTTGCAACTACAAAACTATAAAATTGTGCAACAAGTGAATTACCTATTGAGGAAGCTTTTTTAATAAGAATTTTGGGAACCACAGCACTGGAATTAATATTGTTCTGGCAAGATGGGCACGAGTCATATGGATCTTTTGGAAGATCGCTCAATTGTAGATTGATGCATAGAAGATGATACCATTCTCCACAATTTTCGCACATTACCATTGTTGGATCAGTATTACAATACGATTTTTGGCAATAACAGTAAACGTTGTATTGTATTTTGTATTTGAATTTATTCAGTTGTCAAAGATTGTTCATCAAACTTAATTAATGGTTTCCAAAACCAGACAACAAGAAATAGGATAACAAAGAAAGTAGTAAAATATGAATGCCTAATTTAATAGTAATTTATGAATGTTTAACTTAATAGTAACATATGAATGTTTAATTTAATGTTGTCATGTTGACTCAGTCTAGCATAGTAAATATATTATATTTAAATATTGAGTCAGCAGCGTGTTTCTAAGATCCAATTGTTAACACTTTGGCGGTAGTTGACTTCTTCAAGATTGCGTAAATCATTCGGTAGTGAATTCCAAGTATTTACATATCTATATATAGCACTTCGTTTATATGACTCTGATAAGTGAATAGGAGTTCTTAAGCTATTAACATTGCGTCCACAAAGCGTGTTAAATTCATAATGAAATATATTGTTGTATATAGGGAGCATTGAGTTATATTTTAAGTGGTTGTACATTTTTAGTGCAGTATAATACCGTATGCGTTCAGAGATAGATAAGATATTACATTTTTTTAGTAAGTATCCTCCTTGTTGTTTGCTCACTATTAGTTTATCTCGTGCATGTCTAGATTTTAAGAGCTTTTTGTCTCTACTGTTAATTTTGTAAAAAAATGAATAAATGAATCTAGTTCCATATATTCGTCAGAGGGTCGGCATGCCCAGCTAGTTAGGCAATAGTCTATGTTGGAAAACACAAAGGCATTGATAGACAGTTTTAACATTTCAAAAGTTATGTAAGGTTTTATCCTGTATAGGTATGATATCGAATTTATAGTTTTTGTTCTAACGGAAGTATAATGATTTTTAAATGTAAGATTTGCATCAAGGTGCACACCTTGAGTAGTACTTATAAACATAAACTCTTTCAATGTCTACTCCATTACAGGTAATCAGTCGATATGTACGAATTAAGTTTAATTTTGAATTTTCGGTCCATGAAGTAGTGATACAGAGTCTTTAGTAAGCTGCCATGAATGTTATAATCTAGTTGTAGCTTTTGTAGTAATGTTATGTGGGACATTGAGTCAAATGCCTTTCTTAAGTCAATGAACACCGCTGCCACTCTTCCATTTTTCTTGTCAATTTTATTGAATATGTCCTGAGTTACTATGCTGACTGTAGTATCGCAAGATCTTTGTTTTCTAAAACTATACTCGTTTTCACACAGGGCTGGTTTAGCAGCATTCAGAACTTTTAAATACAGAATATGTTCATAAATTTTACACATAGTAGGCAGTGAAGAAATCAGGCGGTAGTTGGACGCGATGCTTTTATTTCCAGTTTTCTTATATACAGGGGTTATATGTGCACATTTAAGTTTAGATGGGAACTCTCCAATTTGAATAAGACGAGTAAAAACATAGCTATAGGGGGTCCCAGGGATGACATACGTTGTATAATAGGCAATAGCTAAAGGTAGTCGTTTGACTTCATACCTTTTCGCTTTAATGATAGTACAGCATGTGATACATCGTCTTCTGTTATTACGATTGGGCTACAAGTAGATATGTCAATGCTATTACGAAAATCGGTTAGCTTAGTTCTGTCTGTAGGATCGTTGATAACAAAGGCTTTTGCGAGTTCATTTGATATTTCCTCTGGGGAACTTATATTGCCTAGGGGTGTAGTCAGTTTACTTATGTTATTGTTTGTCTTTTGTTTACTGTTTGTGAGTTGACTAAAGGCATTCCACACTGAACTGGAGTCGTTGCACAGGTTGAACTTTGCTTTGTGATAATGAGCTTCGCGTGATTTGACTGCATTTGTTGCTGTATTTCGTGCTTGTTTATAAATAGTATTTGTGTTTTTGTATTCACTGATAAGCATACGTTTTTCAGGGTAACTGTCGTTTTGAATGTTACTGAGGGAATTAAGTTGACTCTTCAGAATTAACAGACGTCGTTTTAATTTCTGTTTAGTTTCAATGAGCTTTAAAATATCAGCTGATATCCAGGGCGCTTGATTCCCTCTAATTCGCATTTCAACCAATGGGCAATGCTTATCTACTAATGGCCGGAGAGGTTGCTCAAATGCTTCAAGTATTAAGTCACCGCAGTGTAGTGTATCTAGATTCCATTTAATGTCTTTAATTTTGTAATTCATTAGTTTCCAGTCTGTGTCTCGATATTTTCTATATTTAATCACTTTTGAAATTCTTTTAATCCTCACTTTTATTTTTACTATGTAGATCATGTCATGGTCAGAGAAAGAGAACGGCAAAACACCAGATTTAGTAGCGTTTGTAGAGAATGTATAGATATGGTCAATAATACTTTCACTTTTTTCGGTAATGCGAGTGGGTTGAGTAATAAGTTGCTTGAAACTATGACTCTTAGCAGATTTCATTAGGTTACATACGTCTTTATTATGTTTCAGCAGGTTGATATTAAAATCGCCTAGGATGAATGTCTCTATGTCCTCTTTATTTAAAACACTAAGAAGTTTGTCAAAACTGCTTATAAATTGGGTAGTGCTTGTGCGTGGCGGCTTATAAATTGAAACGACAATTGTAGGCTTTATTTGAGGCAGCCATAGTTGAACACAGTGAACTCCAGTTTCATTAAGAAATTTTATATTAACATATTATTCAAGAAACTTACAATCACTATGTACAAACCACATTGTCCCACCACCTCTTTGATTTTCCCGATCGTGTCTGATAATATTATACTCTGGGATTGCGAACATATTATCTGGGTCGGATGTAGATAGCTTTGATTCAGTACAGATGAGTACATTAGTTTTTGTTTGGTGTAAAAATAATTTTAGTTCTTCAAGTTTACATATATTTAAACCATTGAAATTAATTTGCACTATCTTGAATCCTTTATGTGTGCTTATTTCAGGGGATGACAAAAATATTGTTGATTGAGGTAAACTATGTTGAGTAATATCAATTTCACTCGGGTCAAAAATTTCGTGAAATTCTGGCGGTGAAATTGCACAGTTTATACACTCTAACGGACAGGTGCATGGTGCTTGAGAGTGTAGAGCTAAACAGCTGTCACATTGCCAATTTGAATTATCTGTTAATTTATATTTTCGGTAGTCAGGGATAGCACACACACGGTGAAAAATACACTTGCAATTGGAGCAAGTAATTGACAATTGTCGTTTTCTGTCTTGTCTGTTGCAGCCAGGGGTACTGCAACTAATATGTTTCACAATTTTAATTAAGTGTAAATCAGTTTTCCTTCTTTGATAGCTTTGAATTAGAGAACCTTCAGCCTTGACGGCCGATAACCGAATGTTGGCATGTCTAGTAGGTGTGCTTGAGGCTATTGGTGATCCAACGTCAAGCAAACTGTAGCTTGGATTATTAAACAGGCATTACAAAATATAATTTGTTCAAATCAAGCATGTCAAAAATAAAACTTCGCTTATTATGTATATGGTAATATTGCTCCACATATTTTGTCATAACTGTGTGTTTGAAATTATACAAAATTCAGTTACCCAGGCGTTTCCTCGGTTTTCCACAAAGCATGTTTGAAGCCAAAACCGGTCTTGTTTAGAATTACATCCTAACAACTTCCAACATACTAAACCCCAATTCGATCTTTCATTTTCAAATTTTTCCTTCATCCAAAACTCAGCATCGTCACAAATACTTAATAAACATTGAGCTACAGAGGTAGATGTCAACGTATTCCAATTTGGATTTAATGTTATTTTCTAAAATATCAAAAAGTATGTTTTTTATAAAATTAAACACCAATCTTCACATAGGCAAATTTAAAAACACATACACACAACTGATAATTGATGTTGTAACATTGCATCTGTTATAATAAAGCAAACGACGTGAAGCTTACAGTTAATATTTCCATCACATTAAGGTGTTAGTATATAGACAACTTTATTCAAAAATAAACTTGACACTGTCCTAAGAAAAAAATTTTGTTAAATATGAATCAACTTTGGTTTTTCAAATTACTTGTAAGCTAAATAGATGACAATTTTGAAAGCCCTAATTAGTAATAGTAGACAACACTAATGCTTTTATATTTAATATTTGATGTCTTCATTATTTTATTGTATCAACTCTGGTCCTGTTATAAGAAGGTACATTATTCTGTTTTGTCAGATAAAATTTCGACTTGATAGTAAACAGCTGAGCTTTTATCACTTCTGCGACATGCACGGCACTAAGGATAGCAGTTCTACATACGTACGATATGGCATGGATAAAGATATAGTCATAGTCATAGTCATATAACTTACAGCTGTAGCTGCAGTGCGTGTGTGGATTGTTGGAAGTCGTCAGCTGCTGAGCGAATTCACGATTTCATGCTTGCGAAAATAAAAATCTTACTAGTTAGCATTGATAGCAGCTGGAGCTTCCAAGTCCGTTTTTTAAATTCAAATGTCGATGCATGCATAGTTTACCGGTTGCAATTTACCATTGAGTGGCGACGTCCCGGACGTCGTGTCGTGGTCACGAAAAAGTAGCAACTTGTAGAATGCAAGTTTGTGTGTATCTACACACGTAGAATTTTATTTATTATGATTTTTTTTATTATGTACTGATCAAGTTTATTTTTATGTACATTCATTTGAAATTAATGTAATAAAGCATTAATAAATTTGATGCGAAATCACAAGCATTTTACGATTTTAAAAAAATATACAGTCATGTCATGAGTAATTGCCATGGCTCTAGTCGTCTAATTACAACATTTTGTTTTTTTAACAAGAAATATTGACAACATTATTTTTAATTCTCAGCCGATAGCTTGACAGAATTCGATCGGCTGAGAATTGGCTGATAAAGTCGGCCGATAGCTTTATAAAATATTGGCCGATAGCTTGACATAATTCATCAGCCGGCCGATGGCCGACAGCTTGACAGCCATGTAAAATTATTCGTCACATGCACGTACACGGCCAATGAAAACTTTGTTTAATTACGTCTTATTTTAGATTACGATAACTCGGAGCTAAATTAATTTTTATTGCACAAACCTGTTTGGTACTTTACATTTTATCAGTTAATAATGACTTGTTTGTTGCGGTCAATCTCTATTAGGTTTTGATATTCACTATAAAGTATAGCTGTCACTGATTTAGTTAGCGTGGTTGTAAACTTAAAACCTATTTTGACCTGTGTAGTTTTTTTCAAGCCTAAAACATTAGCAACAAGCTTGAATGCAAATAAGACTTCTCTTTGTAAAGTTGTTTCTATTTACTGCGTTATTATGGCTTGGATTTGCTGCTGTTTTTTTAAAAGTGTTAAAAAACAGCAAAAAGTTATCTTCTCCTGATCCATCTTCGTTTTTAAAACCTTAAGGTAACGTCTTGTATTCAATTGCTTCTTAGTTCATTGAGACAATAATTTCACTCAAATTAAAACGTTGAAAGTTGGATAAGGATTTTGTGAGCTTTTTAAGACACGCTTTGGAATCCACAAGGCCAAACAATAACTTGTGCTAATCTAGCGTTAATGCAGTTATTAAGTGAATTTGAACTCACGCCAGATAGAATTAGAAATTTTATTACTTCAGGTTCCATGCACAGGTTCTTGTGCGTGACATTAATAAGGTTCAGTTGGTGCTTTTCAATTGCCAACGGAGATACTGTCTGTCTCTTCAAGTACAATACAGCATTTACAATGTCAACCCGAAACAGGCAACTAGAGTGTCCGGTTCTGGTTTCAGTTTCTGCATCAATGCAAAAGGCAGGGTGAGATCTTCTTATAATTATTTGGATATCAGTTACTCCCGGTAACATTTAATTATGTGTAAAGAATGGCGATTCTGGCCTTCCTACCATTTTAAACAGCTTTGATTCTCTAGAAATGTTATATCGAGCCATAAAGCCGTCGTCACGTTTAGTTAATGTATCTGGAGTCGTGTTGGGTATGTTCAACTAGTCTAACATGCCGTTGTTTTTCAATTGGATTTGATGAGAGTTCCTTTTTCAAGTAAGAACTGATAGCGTAATGATTTAAGTTGTCATTAACGAGCGCTAGCTATTTAAATAAAACTCTATGTTGTTTAATAAACCGTAAAACAGCATCAAAAATGGAGCGACCAAATCAGTAACAGCGACTAGGTTATCACCTGCTAGCATTAAACTGCATGTGCGATCCACATGAGATTTGTTAAAGTTTTAATACTCGCCCGGAGATTTGAGTTTATCAAAAATAATGGGATTTTTGTTATCTCGCGGGCTAAGTACTTGGTAGTATGGTTATACTCGGGGACATCTTTAACGCTGGAGTTAGTTGGGGTCAACTTGTTAAGATAAGATTGTTCTGGATAGACTTTTGAGAACCCTTGTAAATTGTAAATTCTTCGTAAAATCCTGGTGTGTAAATTATAATAATATAGAGCTGCAAACTTGTAGTTGATATTGCTTAGTTGTATGCTAACTGATGAATGAAGTAGAATTAAGCATATACTAGTTTATAAGTTATTCGCGTCTGTATGCTTTCTTTCGTCTTTCAGCTCCAGACTAAGCAGATAGTCTGTCTCTTTTACGTCGCTTAGTATGTGTAACTGGATAACGTCAAGGGCGGCTACCAGTTTAAACACGCCGGCAAACTATGCGTTTTCTTGAGCCTCCAGATTGTGCTTTACGACGAGTCACACATCGTCCTTCAGTCTGAATTCACGTATGCACACATTCTTCAATTGTTTACACGTGTTTATCCGTTTTTAGGGGGCTCACTTTTCTGATTTTTGACATTGGTCCAATCAAATGGTAATTGTGTAAAAATGGACAGTCTGAATACATTAAAAAAACTATTCAGACCTGTGTGGGCACATTTGTGATTGTAATAAGTAGTTAAAGTAGTGTCATAAGTTGTTAATAAGTAGTTTCAAGACAACTGCGTAAACAGTTTGACCTGTAGCGTCGGACCAACAGACAGAAAGACAGACATACGGACCTTAATATTTCATTAGATGCCTAAGCTCAGCATCTTAAAACGGATGTCTGGCACAACTTTACATGCATTTCAATACTTGCCACTAAACATAAGTAGGGACACGTAGGTACATACGCTATCGTTCATAAATTACGAAATAAAAACAAATTTAATCATTTTAGGGACCCCTACTGTCATTAGTTAAAACATTATGTTGACATATAACTACCAGCATTCAGACTGAATCAGTTGAAGTGTGATATTACTAAAGTGGTTAGTTAATGTGGTTAAATAGGTGAAAGTAAATAAAAAAGAGGACGGTACGTCATAGGATTCAGATGAAGAGAGGCTAGGAACCAGGAGCTAAGAGACAGGCAAGACAATAGGTATTTCGATAGGTAGGCGGAATGCCCATTAAATAAAAAGTGATGCAATTGAATGGGATGAGATTGAGAGACAATGCATAGTGAGTGTTGCCAATTATTTATGTCTTTACCAAGGTGTGCTAAATCTAATGCAAATTGAGACAGCAATGTGAGCATATGGACAGCGCCATATAATAAAATACATTGCACAGGCCAATTTAATTTTGCATGAGCTTTATTAGTACACCGGGCAGGTTTATATACAACACTACATCGCTTTTAATTTTATTACAATTTAAACATTTATATACACGGAAATACAGGACATTAATTTATTCAACGGTATACTTAACAGTATATAAATTATAGATGTAGGTTACATCTACACCATACTATAATTATATATATATATACCTTTCTCACAACCTAGGGCTTAGTATTTAATTCATAAATGTAATTCACAAATAATTTTGACATTAAACAACTAGGTTACGTATATACACACAATTATATACAAGTCTTACAAATACAGAACACTTAATCAAACAACAGTATACTTAACATTTGTATATACGTTAGATATGTAGGTTACATCTACACCATACCATAAATAGATTCACGTCTTACAATATAAAGCTTAGTATTTAATAAATAAATTATGTCACAAGTAATGTTAGCATTAAACAGCTAGGTTGCATATATAGTAAACAGTTAAGATATACTGGTCTTACAAATACAGAACATTTATTAATTCTAGGTGACATCAATTCAATACTATTTAACTATTACAGAATAATATATTTACTCACTATACTAAAAATCGTTTTTCGCTCACTTACAACATCCCACTCTATTTTACGGGAAAAGAAAATTTTGTTTTTCAAAGAAAAAATAAGGAATAAGTGTGACCTTGGACCTCTGCTTATAATCACTAGAAAAAGCAATTTCTACGGTGTCAGAATCAAATCGTAGTTTTACAATAAATTATAAAATTAAGTTCCGGAGAGTGAAAAAAAACTATCGACTATTTCTAAAATTTCCTCTGCAGCCTACCACAACCTACCTATACAAAACCTGAAGCTTCCCAAAGACACGAAAAACAGTAGACACACCAGAAAATATACCAGCAAGTGAAACTTCAGTCTGCAGTGACTTCACCTTTTGCGCCTCCACACTACTATTTTTCTCCTCGAAAATTCGAATTTGCTACTAAGAATTATATTTGAATTACGAAACGACAAGCGTACCCAAGAACAAGACCGAAATTAAACAATAATTATTATAACTTTTATCGACACAAACATAAGGAACCGTTTTATCTCTACAGTTAGTCAATCATTCATTTTCACTCTCCCACTGCCACACAAGACGTGTAACACAAATTTTTTTATTATACTGTAACTTACATCTTAAGTAGTGAAAATCACTTCTCAGTATACAACCCACGCCGAATTTTCCAATTTTTCACGAATTTCCCCCACCAGCATTATGCATGACAGTTGTCTTAGGCGATGCCAAGAATGTTGTCACTGTGCAGGTCTGCTAATTTGAATTTGGATTTTAATTAATTGCAACTTACAGTGGGACGTGACTTATGACGGATCTACAGTAGGACACTGATAACACGGAGTCTCAAGCGATTTCCTTATTTTACCAATACTACAGTGTGACCCAGATAATTTAGCAACCATAGTACGACACAATCAACTAGTACACTACAGTAGGACACATATACCACGGACGCGGATAAAGAACTTACTAGACGGGGATGAAGCAAGGGTTGATGCGAATGCACGCTCAAGCACCATCTAATACGCATAGTCAAATAACTAGTACACTACAGTATGACACAAATAAAACAGACGTGGATAAAGAATTGACTACACGAGGAAGGGACAAGGGTTGATGCGAATGCACGCCTAATGTCTTACGGCCACCATAAAAAGACACACATAACTCGTACGCTACAGTAGGACACATTTATAACGGATACGGATTAAGTATTGACTCGACAGGGAACGAGCAAAGGTTGATGCGAAGCACACGTAAGCAAAAGCAAAACAGTCACAGTCAATTACGACAAAATAACTCTTGCCTGTGTGGAACAATAATAGAAAATTTGACCGAAACCAATTCATTATTCAGCAATTGGCGACGCCGACTCTGAAATATGCAACCACCAATTGGCAAAGCTAATGAGTGTTGCCTGTTTAACCTATGCCGAACATAATTAAAGACGGTAACCAAAAAAACAGAACCCCCCCTCTCTCCTAAGAACTGGATAAACTGACAATCACTGAAGAGAATAAAAAGCGTAAACTAGCATTTAAGGACGACGATAAAGACAGCAAGAAAGCAAAACCACAAGCACTGACTGTCAATGACTTGCTGGAACTAGATAAAAATGAGGATAAGGAAGTAACCGACAGCACCAAAATGAGTTTTTAGGACGTACTAGATGCCATCTCGCGAGGAAATTCAGAAGTAACAACCAAATTATTAAGTAAAATAGCAGCAACAAAGAAACATTCAGGAGAGACTCGACTCAATTAAACACGCAATTAATGACAAGGTTGACGTGCTAACGTCACGAATTTAGATCCTTAAAGAAGATAACGAGCAACTTAAAGCTAGAAACGTTACTTTAGAGCAAAACCAAAATGGCTCCACAACCAACTCCGAACTGGAAAAGCAAATACTTAGAATGGAACTAGAGGCTAAAAAACTCAATCTCATCTTTACTGGTATAAAAGTTTAAAAGGAAGAAAACCAGAAAACACTTAAAACACTAGTCACTAGATTCATCCATAAAACCCTGGCGCTAACGAATATAAGCCAAGCCACGGTCAGGAGGATAAAAAGCAAAGGAAGCATCCCAATAAACAAAGTTTGCGTCAGCTCTTGCTCTCTTGAATACCGAAATACTGTGATGGGAGCCAAGAAGAAGCTGAAGAAGACCAACGACCCAAGATATTTTATCAATCCTGACATACCAGTGGCGATAGCTAAAGCGAAATATGAGAAACGACAAGCTAAGAATGCAAGAAAATCACAACGCGACAATGTGGTAACTGACATGCACATTACATAGGAACAATGCGAGCCCCATACACATAAAGCAAATACAAAATAAACCGACTGTAAATAAAATCTTATACTGGAATGTAAATGGACTTATGAGAGACAAACAAGACAAGGCTACAATAATTGTACAAAATGACGTGGATATTTTTTGTCCATCCGAAACCCGGATTTCCGAACCTAACGACGACTTACAGAGAATTTGTAATGACTTCACCATTACCGTGACTCCTGCAGTAGGCAAGCGAGGCAGAAAGTGCGAAGGACTTCTTGTGAGAACGCAAAATAGCGTTACTAAGCTGTGTAAAATTGTGCACCAAGATCGGTTTAAAACAACAATTGAATATACTTGTAAAGGAAAACCAACTTACATATGCTTTGCTTACATACTGCCAACAACACAATATGATGATGAAATGGACAACCTTTTTAAAGACACCCCTCACCTAGTCAGACATGAGTGCTTCTTGAAAGGAGACTTTAATAGTAGAATTGGCAACTTTGAGAACGAATCAGACGCAACGCAACACTTTTGCATAACCAGAAACTTGTTAGACTCGATCTGTACTACAAGAGGAAAAAAGGTAATGGTACTTAACACAGAACAGGAACTCAAAGTCCTAAATGGAAAAACTGCTTCTGATCAGCAAGGCAACCATACATACATAGGGCAGAACGGCAGCAGCCTAATTGACCTCTGCGTATGTAATGACAAGGCAATTGACCAAAAAGAAAACTTCTCAATAATCAAAAGTCTAGAATCTGACCATCTCCCAATTGTGATCAAGCTCGCACAACACACTATAAGAAAGACCTATGCCCCAAGTGAAGTAGAGGACAAAATACAGTGGAACAAAGAGAAGGCCATGGACTTTCAGAGGCAGCTAAAAGCAGATAGTAAAAACCTCAACTTTCAACACTGTGACTTTATTACCCTGAGCAATCTTGTCTACCAAACAGCAAGTAAAGTTGTAATGCGCATCAAGACTAATGCTGACATAAGGAAAAATTTCGGACCTAAGTGGTTTGACAAAGAATGCAGCATAGCTAAACAAAAGGCCCTCTTTCTGCTCCACAAATATTGCAAGAATGCACTGCATAACCGAGACAAAAACGACAGCCTTAAAAACCTAATGCAAGCCAAATTAGAGTACCAACAACTCTGCCAGAACAAAAAGAAAACTTTCTTTGAGCTAGTCCAAAACGAAATCCATCACTGTAAAGATTGAGCAGGATACTGGAGGGCAGTGAACATGCGAAGGGACAAAAAGTATATTTACAAAACTAACGACATTACTAAGTCACAGTTGGACGAGCACTTTCGATCTGTTTTTGAGACCTCAGAAAGTGACATCATAGAAGTTTGTAACCTTTACGCTAAAATCTCACCATTTGACCCTGCCTCACTTGACGCTAAGATTACACTTGAAGAACTTCTTAAAGAAATTAGGAACCTCGCTAACAATAAATCCCCAGGAGCAGATGGCATACCCAACGAAGTATGGAAACATTTGGACATCTTATTCTATGAGTACCTACTTCTACTACTCAACACAGCAAAAGTTGAAAAAATACCAACAAGCTGGGGGAAAATAATAACAGCACCAATCTTTAAGAAAGGTGACGCAGAGCTACCTAGTAATTATAGGCCTATCGCTCTAATTAACACAATCACCAAGATGTACACATGTGTAATGTCAAACAGGCTAAACTCCTGTTGCTTTACGAACTATATAATATCGAAAAATCAAGCAGCCTATCAAAAGGGAATAGCTGCATGGGCAATATATTTGCACTCTACTCCTGCATTTTAAAACAATTAAATAGACCAGATCCAAAGAAGAAAGGAAAACTGTATGCACTATTTGTTGACCTCAGCCAAGCCTTTGACTCCATCAAAAGGAACAAGCTGTGGTGTAGGCTAAAAGAAGCGGGCTTAAGTGACCTGTTAATATCAAAAATTAAAGCACTCTACGATTTAGCAAAAACCAAAGTGAGATGCAAGAAGGGATACACGGACATGATAAAAGTGATGGGAGGAGTCCTGCAAGGTAAAACCTTGTCGCCTACTCTCTTCACGATATATATCGACAAGAAGACTCAAATACTCCAAGACAGCAACATACAAGGAATTTAAATGCTCACTATTGAACTACTTATCCTGCTCCACGCAGATGACATCATCCTTCTTGCATTAAACGAACTGGACTTACAACGGCAAATAAACACACTGAGTAGCTTCTTTAAAGAAAATGACCTAACGGTCAACTTGTCTAAAACGAAGGTCATGATCTGCTGCAAACGCAACAAAATTAGCAAGACTATCAAATTTAAATGGGATAACAAGCCGCTTGAGATTGTCAACCAGTAAATTTATCTTGGTGTTCCTTCTAAGCACAGTGGAATATTTAATGCAGCAAAATAACACTTCTTTGGAAAAGCTAAACTATTAATAAGCCAAGTTATTTGACCTCTTCTACTGAGCAAAAGTGAAAGACTTGAGTATACATGTGAGGCTTTTCAAATCTCGTGTGAGCTCAATCTTGATGTACGCAGCTCCTGTCTGGAGATTACGCTATAGCGAAGAACTGGACACCTTCCAAACAATGTTTTTAAGACGATTTACGGGCTCATCTAACTTAACACCAGGATACTACCTCAGATTAAAAACAGAAGCACAAAACATTAGGATGCAGCTATTCAAAGCACTACTGTCGTTTCTCGAAAAGACCATCAATTCTGAGGAAAATAGCATTACCAAAAACTGCTTTAATGAGGTATTACAGATTAAAGCTACAGATCCCAGATACAACTGAATGGAAAAAGTTAGACAGATCTTTTTGGATGCTTCTCTTATAGGAACGTTTAAAAACTTAAGTAGTAAATATATTTAGCAACATAAAGCTGAAATATTAGAGAAGTACCGTCTCAGCTGCATAAACATGGACGTACAAAGAATGCAAAGCTGCAGCACACTAAAACACTACAGAAGCCTAAAGACTCACGCTCTAATATCGAACTATTTTGAGATAGGTCTAGCCTGGAACACGGTAAAGTTCATACTGAATCTAAGATCTGGTCTGCCTAGAATTGTCCTTAGAGGAAAGGTCATTAATCTTAATGGAATGAACAGACTATGGAAACGAGTAGAGACACCTGACTGCGACCTTTGTGGGAAGAAAGAGGAAGACACCTTTCATGTAATGCTGAACTGTCCACACTACGCATATTCAAGAACTAAATTCCTTAGAAAAATAAGGGACGCAAGACCAACTAGGAAGAGCTTCATGAAACCAGTCTTCTACGAATACGACAACGCCGAGGGATTTGAACTACTTTTTAATTTCTGGGATACAGCCATAAGGACTTGAAACTTCTACTATGGATGCGTCGGAGGGACCAGACTGTCCCCTTTCCCCCCCCCCCCCCCGCCGTCATCAAACTACAAATGACTCCCTTCTTCTATCTAGACTCCTTTTAATTATATCATGACTAAGAATGAATATTTTATATTTTGTAAGTAAAATTACTAACATGCTCTTTTTTCAGCCAAGAAATAACCATGATCAAATATACTAAATCAAACATATTTATTATCATATTAAACCGAGGATCAATTACCCCTGTAAAGCTAAACATGTAAATAACCAATGTTGTATGGGCTGCGGCTAAATCGACTCAATGAATAAATTATCATTATTTTTTATATACTAAAAATCTATATGGCCAAAAAGCAAACTAAAATTACATTCGTTAGGGTTCGTGAAATACTTTCGATAAATTTTATGTGTTTAATGGTAATCTAATTACACTCACAATGCACATGTTATGATCTTCGGATGGTGAAGATTTGACAATAGTATTAGACATGTTGTTTGTAGACACTCAGACGTAATAGTATGC
Source organism: Dicyrtomina minuta (assembly GCA_949802685.1). NCBI lineage: Eukaryota > Metazoa > Arthropoda > Collembola > Symphypleona > Dicyrtomidae > Dicyrtomina > Dicyrtomina minuta. The sequence continues at coordinate 43,076,620 of OX461809.1, read as the reverse complement.
ATTCAGGCGTAACCGTATTCGAACGGATTTTAATGTGACTGTATTATTTTATTAGTATGTATGTATGTATGTATGTTAGAAGTATCGTACTTTCAGGCCAAAGCCTATGTACACTTCGAAACAATTTACTTTCCCGCTTTATTCCTCAGGGGTACACTATACAGACAAGTCTGAGTGTACCCTTTTGAGATTTTGCGGTGTAAATTATACTTCACTTTACTTGGGAAGTTATACCTATTGATTACAGACTACCTTAAATGTCGCGCTGTTTGAGATCCCTGGTTTTAGCTCCTGGTTATGGAGACAGTTTTACTGGTTGTTTACCCAGGCCATGGTGCTCGGAGTATCAGCAGTCTCTATGGTGTATCAAGTCATAGCCAAAGTGGACTCCATGTCACCACTACACCTGCCTACCTTATATGAAACAGATTTTCTATGGTACGTCCTCCGACAGTGCAATCGACTTGAGGAAGAGAGGATACAGTATAGGGATGGTACAAGTTCTAGAAAGCGTACCACTTTGAGTAAGAAGACTCTCCCTCTATTAAGACTCCGCTCTGTCACGGTCAGGGTGCTCACATACTAGAAGTACATGCCCCTGTTCACAGATCTCCGTTTATTTTATTAGTATTATAGAGTGATCAACTACATTATGGCGTGAATTAATGTGCGCGTCAAAACCAAACTGTTTAAAATGTTACAAAAGCATTTTAGTAATAATAATAATAATAATATATTTATTGTGTCGATTAGGCGTCAGCCCATACAACATTGTTAAGTTTTTACAAAGTAGGTATTTACAAAAGTAGTCAATAGATCCTTGGTAATCAATAATAAAATGTCGGTAAAAATGTTTCTTGTTCGTATCTTGCTGAGTTGTTCTGTAATGAGTTGTTAAAAGCTGCAATTCTAAGAACTAGTTCATGTCGATGTGATTATATGTTAATAATTAGCGTAAAGTGGTATTTGGTTTACATTGCATAAGTTTCATTTCCATAAATACATAAATAATAAATAAATAGGTAGAGTAATGATGTAATAATCTGTAAGGTAAATACTCTGGTTATATTTTGTGTAGTTGTTGAGTGGTAGGTGGGGAAAACGAGTTATATTTCTTCAATACAGCTGAGGTAGAAGTTTCGAATTTTCAGAGCCTCATTCCAGAAATTAAAAAGTTGTCCAAAACCTTCTGCATCCGGGTAACAGTTGAATATTGTTAACGTGAGGTTCTCTCTTGTTGGTTTGCTGGTAGCTAGTGATTTAAGAAACTTCGTCCGTGGGGGCCTATAGTGCGGGCAATCAAGCATTATATAAAAAAGGTCTTCCATCTCTTTTCTGCATAGCTCACAATCTGTCTCTTCTGCATTTTTCCATAGCTTGTTAATGCAGTTAAGATTAGTTGCCTTCCCTCTTAGAACAATTCTTGGGAATCCAGTTCTGAGATTAAGTACGAATTTTGTCATGTTCCGTTCCATGTTCATCTTAAAGAACTCCGATATTAACGCATGGGTTTTGATACTGGCATAAGGTGTCATTGCACTACAACTCTGCATTCTCATAACGTCATTGTTTATGCAGTTCAATCAATATTTTTCTACAATCACCTTTCTGTGCTTCTTCAGGAATGCAGGGTTCAGGTTTTCAAAACAATACTCTAGTTATGCATCCGCAAAAATCTTTTTAGTTTGAAGCATCCAGTTGTATCAAGGGTCTGCGGCTTTAGAGTTTATAATTTCTCGGTAACTGTTTTTTGTAATATTGTTGTCTTCAGCGTTAAGCGTCTTCTCAAGTAATCTAAACAGTGCTTTAAATAATATCAGCCTAATGTTTTGCGCTCCCGTTTCTAGGCGGAGGAAGAATCCGGGGGTTGAGTTGGTAGTATTCATTAGCCGCCGGAGAAAAACAGTCTGGAATGTCTTGAAATCTTTGCAGTAGCGGAGTCCCCATATTGGTGCAGCATACATAAGTATTGAGCTGACTAGTGATTGAAAGAGTTTGAGGTGTATGTCAATGTCTTTTACTTTCGCGCGATATAACAGTTCCAACAGCTTTGATTGTGCTGTTTTGGCCTTGTTAAAGAAATGTATTTTGGCTTCATTGAATATTCCGCTTCGGGTGAAGGGAACACCCAAGTATACATATTTGTTTACTATTTCCAGTGATTTGCTATCCCAGTGAAATCTGATTGAATTAGGTATTTTATTGCCTTTCCTGAAGATCATGACTTTGGTCTTGGCTAGGTTGACTGTTAGATCATTTTCTTTAAAGAAAAAACTAAAAGCGTTGATCTGTCTCTGTAGATCCAATTCATTTGAGACATGAAAAATTATGTCGTCTGCATATAGCAGTATTAGCAGTTCAATAGTAAACATCTGTATTCCTTGAATGCCGCTGCTACGGAGAATCTCTGTAATCTTGTCGATGTAGATAGTAAACAGAGTAGGCGACAGAGTTTCTCCTTGCAGCACTCCACCCATCACGCTTATCAAGTCTGTATATCCTTCTTTACAGCGTATCTTCGTTTTGGCTTGGTCATACAGTTCTTTGACTTTGGCAATAAAAGGGTCACTAAGGCCGGCTTCTTTCAGTCTTGTCCACAGCTTGTTTCTTTTGATTGAGTCAAATGCTTGGCTAAGGTCTACAAAAAGAGCAAAGAGTTTTTCCTTCTTTTGAAGCGCTGGTCTATTTAGCTGCTTAAGTATGCAAGCATATAGAGCAAAAATGTGATCGGTGCATCCTTTTCCTTTCCGATAGGCAGCTTGATTTTTTCAAAATGATGTTGTTTCTAGCGCAGAAGGAGTTAAGTCTGTCTGACATAATGCAGGTGTATAATTTAGTTATTGTATTAATTAAGGCTATCGGCCTGTAGTTGCTGGGTAGGCTAGCATCTCCTTTTTTATATATAGGTGCTGTAATGATTTCTCCCCATTCCTTCGGTATTTGGTCACTGAAAACTCTGTTAAGTATCTGTAGTAGGTAATCATAGGAGGTCTCGTCTAGGGATTTCCATATCTCATTTGGTATTCTGTCTGCTCCTAAGGATTTGTTGTTTGCTAATTTGTTTGTGGCTCTGAGTAGTTCAGCTAAAGTAATGCTTGTATCGAGTGCCTCAGTGTTATAAGCAGCAGACTTATTTTCCTTGTCGACAATTTCTGATTCGTTACCCTTTTTTGTCTCAAATATTGCGCAAAAGTGTTCGTCCCATTGTTGTCTCGAAATTTCATAAGCCTTAAAGCCGTACTTCTTGTCCCTAAAAGTTTTTATTGCCTTCCAGTAGTCTGCCGAGTCCTTACTGTGATAAATTGTTTCTTGGATTTTGTTGTAAAACGTTTTTTTTGTCACAGCAGAGACTGCGGTATGATTTCCTGTTTTGAAAAAAGCAATCAAGTTTGTCATTGGAAAGAGGGTCTTGGTGTTGGCTTACCCTGTATTTGTGAAGGCTGTTAAGGGTTTTTCGTTTACCTGCACTACATTCCTTGTAAAACCATTTAGGGCCAGAGTTTGTCATGTTTTTCCCGGGCGGCTTAGGAGCCATTTCCGATTGCTTAGCGGTAAGGTGTATGAGTTTGTATAGTTCTGTGTAACTGCAGTTGTCAAAATTCAGTTGTTTACTGTTCGTGTTTATGTTTTTTAGAAAACTATGACTTTTTTCCTTGTTCCACCTAATATTGTGTCTTACTTCCGTAGAAATATGTTGAGTCTATTGTCTGTCTTTGTTGACTTTCAAAAGTATAGGGAGGTGGTCCGATTCTATACACTTAATTATATCCAGGTCCTTAAGTTCGTCAATTGCGTTGCTGCTGCTGATGCTAGGTCAATTATGCTGTGTCCGTGGTGTCCTATGTACGTGGGTTTTTCACTGCTGTCTGAGGTACTTCTGCCGTTGAGTATTGCTAGTTGGTTGGTTAGTACAAGGTCAATCAGCTTTCTTCCGCGTTTGTTTACCCCGTTGTCGTTTGTCTTTCAAGTCTGGTTGAAGTAAGGCGTATCATCAATTTGGTTTTGAAAGCTTCCTATTCTACTATTAAAGTCACCCATTAGGATGTACTTCAGATTATTTGCAGATGCGGTTTCTGCAAATAGCCGGTCAAGTTCTTCATCGTATTGTGTTGCTGGTGGCAGGTAAGTGAAGCAGAGTATGGCAGTTTTTGTTTTTAGCATAAATTTAATTAGGTTTTTAAATCTGTCATGATAAATAATCTTGCATTGTTCCCAAATGTTATTTCGGACGCCGATAATCATTTCACCACTTTTGCGTCCGCGTTCTCCAACCGCTGGGATGACAGTTAATTTGGAGTTGTGGAAAATTGTTTCTAAGTCGTCAGTTATTTCACTTGTCCAGGTTTCAGATAAACAAAAAATATCTACGTCATGTTGTAAAACTATGTTGGCTTTAAAGCATTTTAGTCAGTTTTAAGTGCTAACAACGTTCAAAAATATTTAACATGTGACCAGGGACTAGAGTTTAAATATAATACATTTGAAAAACTGTTAGATGAATATAATATCATTATGTTCTATAACTTTTCTCAAATAAAAGCCATGGCAGTGAAACGAGTTAATCAAACTTTGTTATTGCGTGTATCAAAATACCTTACATATAAAAAGTTTACTACAAAAATAAAAACGTATTATAATGTTTTGCAAGAAATTGTAAATTCTTACCATAACACGTATCATAAAGGAATTAAAATGCCTCCTGCAAGTGTTGACAAATTTACAGAAATGAATGCATGGTATAATTTACATCGCGCAGGTATAGATCACTAGTGGCCGAAGCATCCAATGTTTAAAGTTAATGACTGTGTTATAATTATTAAACTAAAAAAAGTATTTGAAAAAGGTTACTCAACTAGATTCACAGATGTTGTATTTACAATTAATTCAATAGTTTAAGGCTCTCCCTATACTTACAAAGTTAATAGTGAAAGCAATGACATTATTAATGGAATATATTATGAACCTGAGTTGTCGAAAGAGATTACGCGTAATAGTTTTAAATAATATTGTGTCAGTTATGGTATTGTTAAAAAAAAGAAATTATGTCGTTTTTCGTCTACATCCCAGTAAATGACTTGAACTATTATTTTAAAACTAATACTATGTCTAACTTTAGTGTAAAGTTGCCTCTCTTTTGTAATTGTAAGCAAAACGAGATGGAAGTTCCTCAAGTTGAAATACATTCGTTCCTAGAAATTATTACTAATAATCAAAAGTTCAGAAAAAATCATCTAGAAGCATACGACTTTTTTGTTTTAGGTGATATTTTTCAACCACTAGTTTTTGGCAGTAGAATATTAAACTTATTACGTTTTATAAGCGTCAACAACGACACACTTAAATCGATTGCAATATTTAATCCACAGAACGTGGTAGTCAAACGTTGTAATTTATATATTATATACATTGAACTTAAAAGGTAAAGTAAGGGGTGAAGAACCTCAGCTAATGCCTTGTGATTTATAACCTACGCTACATTTTTGTAATCGTCAGGAATAATTGAGGATTATTCACCCTAACCAACACTACACTATCCGTTTGCAATGATTATTGCCAGTTAGTAAAACATTTGAAGTTAATATATTACTATGAAAAAATTTTAAATTGGTATATGTATTCTAAATACTTTTATTTTATTTTTAGTTTATTTTGAATGTTCTTCTTAGGTTCATCAAAGTTCAAAAAACAGTATTTACTTCTAAATTTCTACTTAACCTCAAAAACCTAATTGATGTTGCTACTGACAGAATAATCTATAGCTATACAATGGATCAACCAATATACGTTGAACTGAAACAATAGCCAAGAAATATCAATTTTGTCAAAAAACTTGACTTTGAGCTACCTAAAAACGAACATACGGTACTGGTAATAGATGACAAATGTATAGTTTTGAAAGACGTCAAAAATTCATAAAATATTTACGCAAGTAAGCCATTAGCTTTCAGTTTCAGTTATTTAATAACTCAAAATTTGTATCTACAAAGAAAATTTGCTAGAAATATTCGTCTTAACACAAATTAACACGTAATATTTAAATTTAAGAGGTTTGTATCTTAAGTAGCATATATGGAAAGAAATCTCTCCCCAACCCCTAATAACTGTCTTCCTTATGCCTACTTAGATGATACAAAAACTCAGTATAGCTATTTATTTATAAACCTACATCCTTAAAGTTACGACGATCTTAGAGTACTTGGTTGTGTACTTTCTAAAGAGAAAGATGTGTATTTTGTTCCAATATAAACAATATTATACGTTTTTGACGCTCAGTGTTAATTACTAATAGTGGGTTTGTTGTCAAAGAGTTAGCGTTTACTAACATTTACAAAAATATTAAGAACTCATTTTTGTTTAAAAGCCCATACAGTTGGCATAAATTGATTTTAACAGAAAAAAACACTATCAGTTTCTGTGAAACATTTTACATTATATACGCTGGAGTCGTGGAGAGCTGCCATAGTCCACACTGAAAGTTGTGAATAACATTGTTAAATCTGGTCAAATTATTTATGTTTAAGGTGAATTACGTTGTTAGAATTATGTTGCTGTACAGAAGTCGTTAATAAAGATCTAAATTATTTTAATTGTCTAAAACTAAACCACTGTTCCATTTAAATCATTCAACACAATTGATTTGGACACCACAAATTTGGTTCACATTGTGAAATTTTAAAATCTGTGTTTTACGCAGAGTTTGTGAAGCAGTTGCTATTTCAAAACCATGCAAAGGATCAAAAATAATCTAGATTTCATTAAGCATATTGGAAAAGCGACCAGTTATAAATTAAAGCAGTTACTTAAAAATTTTACTGAGGAAAATATTAAAGCTTTAGCTGAAATCGCTCATAATACTTTAGCTGGTAATGTATTGTTAGACGAATCTCATCAAAAAAATTAAAACGACATTGTCAAAGCATACAAAAATTGGCACGCTTAAAGCTTTCCTAAAAAAATAAGCGCAAATTTGGCAAAAAAATGGTGGATTTTAACCTTATTTTGTATCACCCTTAGTAACTGATGTGGGCACGGTCATTAGAAAAGTAGTTGCTAGCTCAATAGTTTGTTAAATGACACGAAAAATGAAATGAATTTTTAGGTCAGAATACGAAATGCTTAAGAAAAGAAATTAGACTTGGACTACGACAACGGGTTACATCAACTACAAAACACCGACGACCTTGCAAAACAATTTTTAGATTCCGAATCTATTCCTGAAGATATCAAAGTTACAAATAAATTGCAAAAAAACCAATGAAAGTTAATAATGTTGGAACTTATGTTCCAAAACCACCAACTGCGGGTAAGATCAACAGTCTAGTTATACCTTAACCATAAGTAAAATCATCAAATAAAGTAAAATATGGTTTAACAACTTCAGATGAAAAACTTATCTATGTGGTACCTGAAAATTGTATACACTATAATAAAAAATATATAGAAAGCATTCTGTCATATAAAAATGGACGCGTTTAAGAATTTTATTCAATTAATATAATTAAGGTTAAACGTTTAAAGAAGATGTAAACATTAGTGTTATAATATCCGCTGCAGTACGATTAAACCTAACGTTTGAAGAGGAAATGCGTCCTTTTCAATTTACTAGGTTTAAAGCTAGTTTGGGAAAAGTTCACGTTCCTACTGTTTTAATGTGTCTAAAAGTGAGAGTAGAAATAACTAAGGCCAATGCTTTAAGCAGTCATGACAAAGTTACCCCTCAAACTCAACCAAGTGGATCGTCTTTTTGTAACATAAAAAATTGGGTTTCAATGTAAACATTTAAAAAAAACAAATTAAATTGGGTTTTGTCGGCATGTTCTTTATAATTCAAGAAAAAAACAACATGAAACGTTTACGCATTTGTTACGTAGATCAAATTTCTCTAAACTCAAGTATGCAAACGTTTTACATAACAAATTGCCAAAATTATCAACTTTATTACCAAACTTATTGGCAAAGGCTTGATTCTTTTTAATCGAGAAAACGATATTGTGTGTTGTTTTTATTGTGGGCGGGAGCTGTATGATTGGAGGCAAAAAGATAATCCATTTGATAAACATGTCTTATTCAGTTGTTTATGTCCGTCTATTTAAATATTACGATCTTTAGTCTAGAAACTTAAAAATGGAATATTAAAATTATCAAATGTAAGCCTTAAATTTAAAAAGTAGATTTCTTTAGACAATTTACGTAATTAATGTAAGTTTATAATTATAATGTTTGTTTTTGTTTTTTACGGGATTCAAAGTCAACGTGTTTTACATTTATTCACAAGTACAAAGTCAATCTAAAGCTACCACAAATTAGATTTCTAGTAAATACACACCTGTAAGCGCAAGCAAATTTAAAGAATTTTAAAACGTTTTACTGATATGCGGATTGACGATACTAACGCCTGTTTTATTATATCACATATAAAACTAATTTAAATTAAAGCAAAATTAGACCAAGGAATGTGCAAAATATGTGTAACGTCTGAAGCCAAGTACTTAATGCTTCCGTGTGGGCATTTGGATTATTGTGGAAATTGTATAGCAACGCAAATTAAGTGTGTCATCTGTCCTTTGGATTACACATCATACGTCAAAACGTTTCACGGATGACAACGCGATTATAAATGATAAATTTATTGTATTCAAGCGTATGAATTAGTCGAGTTGAGTAGAACGAGATTAAAACAACGAAGGAAAAACACGACGTATATCACAAAAAAATAAAGAATCTTATTTAAAAAAACTTAATTACAACAGTGTACATTAACAAGCAAGTAGAAGAGTCGTTAGGTAAAAGTCGAGGTGTTTTAATACCTATTTAATAAAATTCTTTACAATCAGATAATACTTACAATACAGGATACAGTTCCCGCGCTGTTCAAAAAGACAGACGTCGACAAAAATAGTGCTGTAAAAGCAATTCTGAAAATTTCAATTTTCGACTTCAAAACCGAAAATAAAAACAATAACTTCACCGGTAGACGATGCGCAACTCATCAGGAAGCACCGGATCCAGTAAAGGTAAGTAGTAGTGGTTTTATTTTTGAAAATTCCAAATGTGCAGAGACTTAGGTGCCAGCACTCCTTCGTGCTATTAGCGACAGCTGGCGGTCGCATGGTAGCAACAGGGGTGTCGCACAAACAGTTTCTGCACAAATAGCAATTTAACCAGCCACTCTGTTAACGGTGAATTCATGCAGGACATAGGCTGATGGCCGTACGCCCACTGAATGGCACCGACAGAGTTTGCTGCACATACCACACAATATTGTTTTGGCACAACTACACATTACAACTTTTATTTTAAGTTGTAAATTTGGGAGTTCTGTCAACAATAATGTATTTTGTACACTGCACACAGTTTTGAAAAATTATACTTTTTTTCCCTATGTAAGTGTGCAGTGTGAAATAATTATCTATGTATTTAATTATATAAAAAAAATAAAAGTAGTTAGGAAAACAAGAGGGAGAGTTCCACAGGAGGTGCTTAGAACCTAAGCGTGCCACGAACACCCGGGTTGGGTCACAGGGGATGAGCTAAAGACATGACTTCGCCCCATGTTAACATAACCCAAATTAACATGCACCATGCTCGTGCAGCGGCTTTCTCACTCATAAGTTGTTGCGACGGCATGCTAGTGCGACGAGCACGTCTAACGCACCCTACTGGCTTTCACACCATACCCCACTCATATTCCTTTATATTTCTAATCCAGGAGCATAACCACATTCATGGTGTGATACGAGGGCTCGGGAACAAAGATCAGCTATTTGTGGCTGACACAAATGACATACCGCGGTCATCCATATTAGCATCCAAGAATGTCAAAGCAACAGTATTACTGCAATTCTGTGATAAAGATACAGTAGCAATACTTACTCATTGAAGGAAGCGAACTATAGTGTTTGCATCGGTCTATATGCCTGGTGACACACTTGATGTTCCGTACGAACACGTGAGACAACTAGTATCCTACTGTGACACTTACAAGCTACCACTGGTGATCGGGGCTGATGCAAATGCACATTATTTATTGTAGAGAAGTACAAACATAAATGAGAGGGGTAATAAACTGCTTGAGTTTTTACTAGCCAGTAGCCTGGATGTGAAAAATCAGGGCAATTAACCTACATTTAAAGTAAAAAATCGGGAAGAAGTTCTTGATATAACTATAACAAACAACTATGCACAAAATCTTATTTGACCATGGCATGTTTTTGACAAAAAATAAAACTCAGACCACCGGTACATAAGATTTAAATTCACAAGTGCTAAACCACCGCCAATTTAAGTGCAAAATGTAAGAAAAACAAACGGAGCAATCTTTTGAAACACACTAAGAAACAAGTTAAAGGATGTAGATATCAACTGTGACCTCACACTTATTGGTTTGGAGGATCAAGCAAACTACAGTACCTTGTTTTTACAGGAGAGTTTTAAGAAACAGAAACATATGTCACCTGGAGAAGCAAAGCTGCTCCGTGGTGGTCACCTGAGCTAACAATTCTTCGCAAGAGAACTTGGGATCTTTTTCGGCATGCCGGCTCTAAATCAAATAGAGACCCTGCTAAATAGAAGGAATTCTTAGTATCAAGAAACAACTACAAAATTGTTTTGCAAAAAGCCCAGCGTATTGCTTGAAGCAACTACTGTTTAGAGATTGAGAGTCTACCAGTAGCTGCACAGGTTAGCAAAGCACTTGGAAATGAAAAACGGAAGGTTCCTACCAGCTTTAAGATACCTGGAACAGGGAATCTCACCCAGGACAAGGCTGAAATTCTATATATTTTCCTAGCTCACCACTTTCCTAGTGATCCACAGCTGCCTATTTCACCTATAGATTTTACTCCTATGAACGTGCCGGAGCTAGATATTATTATAACTCCAGAAACGTTAAAATGGGCAGTAAACAGCTTTATGCCGTATAAGACACCAGTCCCAGACAGTATAGCTCCGGCTGTACTACAGCACAGCTTACCTGTACTCACTGAACATCTGCAATTCCTATTTGAAGGATGCCTAACATTGAGCTACACACCGACAAGCTGGCATAATGCAAAGGTCGTATTTTTAACTAAACCAGGAAAGAAAGATTAAAGCGAACCCACATCGTGGCGTCCGATCTCACTATCTAACTTCCTGTTGAAGACACTTAAGAGGTTAACGGATAGGCACATAAGGACTCCTAGATAGGAAGCGTTATTGCGCCCCAATAACAAGTTTGCTTACCTTAAAGGGTTATCTACCGAAGCTGCTCTACATAGGCTAATCACACATGTAGAAAAAGCTTTGCAAAGAAAAGAACTATTCATTGCTGTCTCCGCCGACATGAAAACGAGGTTCCTATTAAAGTGAAATTAAAATACCAATCAGAGGTCAATAAAATCCTACATATAACTGGAAAAATTAAATTCCTTGACGCCAGCCTTATTTTTCGCAAGCACGTTCTATACCCAAGCATTATATTAGCACATCAACGTCTACTAAAAGGAGGACATACAAAAAAGTATCCGTTTAGGAAAACCGTAGGTAAATTTTTAACAATACCCCAAGGAAAGCAATCTTTTATTTCAGAAAATGTATTTATGACATCTGTTCTCTCAAAGGTGACTTTTTGTCGCAATCTCAGCATTTAATGAAAGTTTTAAAGAAAATTTATTACTATTCAATCATTTTGATGTTTCTTACATCATAAGTGTTTTTAAAACATTCATTTGTGTTAAAAATAAGAAACTTACTCTAATTTATTTTAACGTAGTTAACAGAAAATAATAAGTACCAGTGAAAATTTGAATACACAAGAGGTGGCAACCTTGCTTAGTTAATATGTAGTACACGATGGTAGACAAATTTGTGTTTAAGCGTTAAATGAACTACGTTTATTAAATGAAAGTAGTTTTTCTTGCATATTTAATTCAGACCCAACAAACAAACCTGGACAGCATTGGCTTGCAATAAGTAAAAACTTAAATCAGAAGTTGAGTTCTCTGACAGTTTTGGTACGGTACCAACCTATTATAGAGACCAAGTTATAACTGCTGTCAGAAATAATGATAATAATGTCAAATACAATACTATTCAAGTTCAGTCAAATAAAAGTCGGCTTTGTCGTGGCTACTGTTTATATAATTTGTTTCAACGTAACCAAAAGCTAAAGTTTGAACAAATTATCAGTTTATTTAGTCAAAATCAATTAGAAAATGATTTTAGAGTTAGGAAAGTTATATATTCTACGGTTGCTAATACAAAAAATGTATCTTGTTTATGTGTAAAATTAATCTAAAGGAATACAGTCACGTAAATGTAAATTGTTAAATAAAAAAACCACTACAATGTAATTTATTTTATGTAACTATATACAAATACAGATTCATGTTATCTAGAATGAGATGTATGCAAGGTTTAAACTAAAATCGTAAATTTTTAATTGTTAATAGATTTTATGCATGTGCTGAATTAAAAAATATACAAAACAAAACAAGTTGTATAATCTAGTGATTTAGTTTTTAATCACATCAATTATTCACGTATTAATCATAACATCATTGTATAATAATGTTTTTTTGCAAATGCTCTGCCAAATCTAGTAAAGCGTTATACAACGCTCTGATAAGGACGGGGTCCATGCATGCACCATAACTCCAATCAGCTTTAACTGTACCTGACTTAGAAACAATACCTGCAGCCATTGTTTTGGATTTTTGATGGTATGCGTATTGTATGTAGATATTACCACCAAACTGAGCATAACAAGAATCCTTTTAAATAAATTCTGATTTTTGAACAGTAAAATTAAAAACCTTACACCTCGTTGCTGTTTTTAAAACCTGGGTACATACCTTTTTACGTCCAAAAATATTTTTAGGAATCTTTTTTTTTAAAACCATTTGATTCTTTTTTCTTGGTTACATTTTTATGTAACACTTTTCTCTCCTTCTAAACAGATTAACGCTTGTTCTTTTAACCCGTCGTTATATTATCAGTAGAATTGTTTGTTTTGTTTTCCTTTTCAAAAACCCTATTATCATTATCAGAAATTTCAGAATAATCAGAACCAACGTCGCTTTTAGGGGATTTATCAGTGCTAGTGTTTGCATCTGTAGAATTATCTTCTTTATGATATTCCTTTTCTTTCCTATGGTCTTCACACTATTTGAAAGAGTTGTCTTTCTTAGATTCTAAAAACAATCAAATGCAAATTTTAGGAATATTGAAAATAAGAAATAATAAGATTTTAGAAACATCAAAAATGTAATATTGTATTACACTAAAGTATTGAAATAAACTGTATGTATACATATAGGTATTAAAAAACCTACCATCTAAAACAAAATTTTTCTTAAGACATCTTTCCTTTGTGTGTTTGATTGTTACACTTTTGTTGGCTGCTCGCTTTCCGGATTTCGATGTTTCAGATTTGCTAGAGGACACTGGTATAACGCAAATATTTCTATTAGTAATTTTTGAAACCAGTATACGAACCTTGTTTAAAGTATCAGTATAAACTACATTGCACTTCTATTATCATACATTCATATTTATTTATTGATTCAAGTTACCATTAACGACTGCAGAGCTACTCTTAAGACCTCTTCTGGATACCTTTGATGTCCAGGCACCCTTTGCATTTGATGCACGTGTACAAGCGCTTTGTTCCGATCCCGATGGTGACGCTGTAACATAAACATATATTGTTTCAACATGTAAATTTTATAACATATTCCTACAAAACATTGCTAGTATACTTACTAGCAATAAAATTTACCGCGAATAATACTATAACGCAAAAATAGCACTAGTAACGCCAAAATGCAAAATTATTAGAAAAATATACAGAGAATAATACAATAACGCTATAATACCACTAGTAACGCAAAAATGCAAACAAATGTTAAAAAATATACCGCAATTAAAAAAATAACGCCAAAATAGCACTAGTAAAGCCACAATGCAGAAATGTTAAAAAAATAAACTGCAAATAATACAGTAACGCCATAATAGCGCCAGTTACGCCAAAATGTCAAAATGTTCAGATTATATTTTAATCACTCTATCTTGTCACTCAAGAATGCTTAATTATTTTTAAAAAAAATTTCATCTCTTTATTATTGCATTAATCACGCAAAAATGCCTTTATACTATGAAAATATTCTAATTACTTCATAATTACACTTGTCACGCAAGAATGCCTGAATAATAAAAATATAATATATAATATGGTAATACAACTACTATTAAAAACCAACACAAAAAAAAACACAAAACGCCGAAATTCAAGTGCTATGGCCTGATAAAACGCGTACAATATATTTAAATATCTCTCCTTGTGTGTTATATGCACATCATGTAGACTTACATTTACATATATGTATGTATATATATTTCAAATTATGCAATTGTTTTTTATAGTGATTAAATATACTAAATTCACACATTTAAACATACATTTAAGTAAATATAGTGAAAATATACCTTTGAAAGGGAATTGATTTCCTGTCAAGCTCACAGTAGGTTTAGACGCTGCTGAAACATTAAATCAAAAATTCAGTTTTCAGACGGAAATTCAGAAAAATATTTAGACAAAACCTCTCTTGGGGAAAGCAGGGCTTTAACAGATTTACCTGAAATAATTAAAAATGTTATGAGTTTATTAGAAATTATATAGTATAGATTTTAAATTAAACAAGGCACAGAATATAAAATTGTATAAGTTCTTAATATTTAAAAGAAACCAAATATATTGCATTGTAAATATACTTACGTCCAACTATCTTTTATTTTTTTTTTGAAAATTAAAAGTATAATTTCACATTTCTTGATTTCGAGTTTGTAAAAAAGTGCAGTGCTTCTTAGACTTATCAAACACGCAATGATGAAACATGGATGCTTTTCCACCTCGTGTTCACTCATTTTCAGACAGTAATTAAACAATTTTGTACAGAGAGTGTGACCTTTATTCTGCTGTTGGTGCATGTATATGCTTCAGTGCTGCACTACTACTAACGTAAGTGTTTGAACGTGTGTGGGGTTCGAAGAAGTTCGTGTGTACTGTATTAAATAAAATATTATTGAATTGTAAGGCCTATTACATTTTGATAGTTTCAACATATTTACAGAAGTTTAATTGATATGCAAATCAATCGTATACTCTATAGTTTTTCTAAAATAAAGTGGGTATATTAAAATCTTCAGATTTTTATACATAGAATACATACTTAATTACTTGGATCTTTATTCAAAATATTAAATTTTATTTCACATTACATTTCCACGTAAGCAATGTACAAGCAAATTTAAATTTATCTTAACACGTTACTATACAAAATTTAAATATAACGAACTCATATTAATGAAACTGCAACTATTTGTTTTGAATGTATAATTAAATCAATTTAATTATATTATTTGAATTATTAATAATTTGTTTCTACAGGAAATATAATAATTTTTAATACTGCTGTTAAATTATAATACATTAGGATTTTAAATTATTGTTTCTTCACTTACAATATAAATTTAATTATTTTTCTTCTTTTTTATTAGAACTTTTAATTCTATTCTAGGCCTATATTAAATGACTTCGTACTGTTGCATTCTTCTTATATTATGGATATATTTCTATTACTTTTTAGCATCAGTACACAAGTTGTACAGCGGTATGCATTTACATAAGCCTTACGCTGTTTGGATTGCAAACATTTTTATAGCTACTTGCAAATCGAGATGCAAATGTGGGTCGCTCATGCACGACTGGCCAGAGTGCATGAGGTATTTTTTATTCGCTTTTAATTACAAGTTTTTGTATTCAATTTCCATTTTACTTTTTTTTGTCACATGATACGTAAATACAAGAGATGCTAATTATTATCAAACACATTTTACTTTATTATTGTACGCGTACATATTACTTAATCTGAATAAAAGCTGTCTTGACTCGCGATCAAGACATCATTAGATCAGACACGTCGAGAATGCTACTTTGTAGGTTTTCTACCGTACACATATTATTACTACTCTATTTCACACTAATTTTCTCCTTTTGTTGTCAGTATACAACAGTACTTTCAATTAACATGTAATAATTCTTTCTTGCTATGAATGTTTACGAATATACTTTATGTCTTTCTTTGAAAATCAATACATTTTATCGTACTGTATGATGTGACATATTGAAAATAAAGCTTCAAACAAACAAACAAACAAATACATGATACTTTGATATCTACAATTACGTGATTTCTTATACAGGGCTTGTACTAGATTAGTGGTATAATGAGATTTTGACTCGATTGTCTGATTCCTTGTACATAGGCTCCTTTTGATTAGCATTAGTTTAGCGGTATAATCTCCTTATCATCAAGTCATAAATGATTTTAATATATATTACTCATATCCGTTAGTATCTGAAAAATCCAGACAGTGTTTTTTTTCTGGAATGTTCCACACAGCGTATTAAACTTTTCATAATAATAGTATTTTAAACAATAGCTAATATTGCTAGTCCTGTGAGTGACAAATCATTTTCACCATAACTTTTTAGGAATTGACTTATTATTCTTAAGTATTCACACCGATCATTGTAATACTTACATCTTGGTAGTGCAAGTAATTGTTCAGCATGTGCAATACTAGTTAACTGGTTTAAATACAGGTTTTAACAAACTTAATAACTTTTTGTAACGTTTCGCTATACCAATATTAAATAATATTTAACAAATTTGTTTTCAAAAAGGAGTTTTGCTTGTTTTTGTTTTTTAAATTAGCATCTGTATATTATATAAAGTAACGTTTTTGTTTAAATTATACACCACAAAGTATTTTTAAAAGTGCAATTCCTTTTAGAAAATAGCAGCGCAGTTTCCTTATAGAAACTGTGATTGTATTTGTCCTTAAGGGTTATTATTAGTCTTCGGCCAAATATAAAAACTTTAATCACAGTGTTTTGGCAGTATTTTAAATTTATATGGCTTAGGATTTCTTTAAGCTTCATTTTGTCTGCTCTTTAGCCAGAGGCCTAATTGTGTCTCGAGTGTGTAAAAGCTTTAGGCATTTGAACTAACAAACAAGAACGAACCCATAGCTTTTGTTCGTACTTTCTCCAGTACGAGTCAGTCAATGTTTATAAGATCTTTCGTTTTAATGTACTTGTAATCAGACACTGGCATTAGTGACTTGATACTGTGTGCATATCACTATTTTTATTTAGTGTGAACATGGTTTATCGTGGCTGCAATGTGTAAGATCCTCTAATACAACGTTTGTGATTTGCAATCACATTCATGTTTGTAAATGCACATTGACCTTTCCTAATTTCTTTTTTTTGCAATGTCAATTACCGTGTAATCTCTTAAAATTTATTTTAGCTTTTGATTGCATTCAACAGCATTCCCATGAGAAGCTTGACAAAGTTAAAAAAGACGTAAAATTCATTTTGCAAATTTTTATTTTAAATTTTTAAAAACTTGTGCAAGTAATACTGTATTTAACAATTAGGTAAAACGCATACAATGAGCTATTGCAAATAGGTTTGATTTTGCAATTTTGTTTTAAAGAAGCTCCCATTTACTGTCTTGTATCAGCAAATAATCAAGTATACGTTTTGTAAAACACAATTGTGTGCAAATAGGACCATTTAAACTTTTAGAATTAGCAATTGACTAAAAAAAATTAAATTAAACAGGTTTATGTTATAGCATAAGATTGTCTTTGCACAGTGTGCTCTTACACATTCAGTAGAAAATACTTTGTAACTTGTTTCTCTAATATGTGTAAGTAACCTGTTTTCCTAGTCAAGTATGCGTTTAAACAAATGTTCGACTACATCTTGCCTAGAACAAATACTCTATAGAAACAACGTTGTCTTTATCTTGCATTAGTCTAATAATAATAAAAGAATAAGCCGCAGGTGTAATTTGAGTTGTATACTTTGTGTTATAGTTTGCAAGTTTAAAGTCTTAAATAGGATTTGCAAACGTGAAGAACTTATAAACAATTACAAAGGGTTATGGAAGTGTTTGCCTTGGTTTTGCAAACTAGACTGGATTTTATGGTTAAGAAAATATAATGTTTCTCTCTTTACGATATTGACAGTTGTAACTGTGCTGTTGCAAATTCTTTTCAGAGTTAAAACATATGAAACACAATTCGCAATAGAAAGCTTTATTGCCACGTCTGTAACTTATAAATTTATCAAGATCAGTATTCAGAACTAACATAGGAACCTAGCCTATACGACGTCATTTATGGGCGACCCCATTGCAGTTGAACTGTTTTTAGTATGATAAGTTGCAGAAAGATGATAATTTTTTGCAAACATAATTTTAAAACTACATCTACTCCATGTCATAATTTATCGGTTTTCAAGAAAGTATAGAAGAGGGGACCCTGCTTTCACTAAAATTTCCCACTGTTATTCCCACTGAATTTTCTTGACTTTTTATTTTAAGAAAATTTCGAAAATGCAAATTTGAATAAAATGGAGATAAGCCATTTTGCACCCGAACGACTATACTAGCAGCAGTTACTACCTACAGTAGAAAACGCTATGATACAATTCGTTTAAATCCATGTGTTCAAGCAGGGTAGGTTTTCATGTAAGTAGTAAGAGCTGGTGTTAAAATATAGATATACATACCTGCCAAGTAAGGAGGTATTAATATATATATATACAATATATTCCTATACATGTTGGGATAGGAAATATAGATGTACTTATTCATACATATTAGGATATCTTAATCATCAATATTATGTATCCGTTTATAATGCTAGTATTGAATCATGAGAGTTAATACGTAAGCATAATGTGAATGTGGAAATTGCACATTCATTATATTATTGGTAAATCCAGTCCATGGTAAGGAGGGATGATTTCATTATGAACTAAATTCTATAATGTAATATTGTATTGATCAGCAGGATTGTCCTACCTTCTACAAAAGCAATCCGTACCATTTAGAATCATTTCTAACTAACAGCAAATAGTTCTATCTCCTTTAACATGGTGAAGAATATTTGAGTAATTATTGTAAACTCTAAGAAGTTGATCTAAAAAGCTTTTGCTATTTAAAAGCATTGTGCATTGTTTATGCTGACGTTTGGGATCCTTTATCCAACCGTCAGATTGTCACTCAGCCATTTAGTTTTATGACTTTATTGGTGAGCAGAAACCATCCATAGTTTCACAATACAGGATGGACATTCTATATGTTATTTCGTATGTGCTGTGACACATACTCACATTATTTGACCGTTTCATGCCCACAGTACGTGGAGGAAATTACATGTATAAACATTGGTATACCTAAATTACACTAACCGAGTTTTACTCAACACAAAGACTGATCTTAATAAAACAATTGGAACCTGAGACCCGAGCGAGCAGCATCTTATTATTTTCTGTTCCTCTGGAACTATTTTCACATTTTCATTCTCATTTCAATTCACCTCATAATCCATAATAGTCTATGGAATTCACCGCTGATAACTAGAGAATTTCATAACGTACTATTTATTACGTTATCAGCACGGCTGAGACAAGTGGTCACCATTGACCCTACTAAGGTCACGAAAAGTCGTAGAAACGGAGAGAATATTTTAACCAGAGCCGCTGGCCAGCGCACCCGAAAAATATTCCCCGTATTTCCAAAAGTAGTCGAAAATCCCAGAGCTTCCTACTGAATTCGTGCTAACTGTTCAATCCGTTTGGAAAAGTTGAGCATAGCCACAATAATTCTGTTTATCATTTGGACAAGAATATTGTAAAAAGTCTGTTTAATCCGTTGGGAAAAGACTAAAAATATTCTATTTAATCCAGTTGGAAAAGAATATTTATAGATTTTATTTAATCCATTGTGGAAAAGAATCTCATATCCTATTTAATCCGTTTGAACAAGGATAAAATACAGATCTATTAAATCCGTTTGGAAAAGATCTCATCTTTACGGCAGCGAGCTAACGACACTACTATACTTAATTAAACCCTAGGAACCGCCTAACAAGTGGATCCGAAGGAGGTTAAGTAAGTAAACTCGAGGAAATAAGCTATCAATTATCCCCTAAAAAGGAAATTTTGATAGTGGAAATATCCGAGGAGAAGAGTAGCTCAGAAGAGGATCAAGTGGATCAACATTGAAAATTCGGAATTCAAGAAAGAATAGAATTAACTTCTGAACGCTACGTACCTCCGGTGAGGGCGCACTACAAGCCACACGCTATTTGTAAGTGCATTAATTGAAATTTACTGGCCCTCGACCCGAGATTCAATAATCCGGGTACTACATTCATCTCGCCAGGCTAGACCAAGTCACCTGGGGGAATTTGAAACGAGACCTTCAACATTTGAAGTCATAAGGACGGTAGTGCTACCTCCTTCCAAATTTTGAAAAATGAACCATCTTAGTCTAGGATCAATATCCGGAAGACGGAAAGCATGGGAACATCGGCCTCCCTTCAATATAAAGCCATATGAAGGAAACGAATTTAAAAGGCTGAATTACGACAATAAGGTAGGACAACTCGTGTATGAGTGGAAAAGTCCGAAACCGTACGATCTCCTGGCAGGGGCGAATCAACACTTCGCACACCAGTACGAGAAGCTGCAACAGCATTACACAGACGTATTTTCCATCATGGAAAGACAATATAAGGAGCTACAAGAATCTGTAAGTCCACCTGACCCCGTGAGTATTGACAAGAATATCACGGAGGAAATCCCACAGTTGTCCATTACTGGAAACTTTAAGAAATGGGAACATGAAATCATGAAGCTTCTATCATGCAACGAATGCTGGGAAGTCATGGAAGGATCGTGGCCGAAACCACAGAAATACCCGTATACAGGGGTAATTACCGAAGCCCTTTACAAGGCCTGGATCGCTGCAGATCATTATAACCGAAAACTCATCTTGAGAACGATCGATGATGTTATGGTTACAGAAGTCTCAACCTGTGAGACCTCTCACGAAATGTACAAAACCCTCAAGTCGAGGTATCAAGCCGTGAAAATCACGCCAAGACATGAATTAATAACACAGCTAGAAACGCTGAAAATGAAGGCATCTGGCTCAGAATACCTCCAGAAAATACTGGGTATTAACGCCATACTTCACCGAGAATACGATGGATTCCCGAACGGGAACATCATCAAGTTGACGCTGAATGCTCTCAAGCAACGAGACATTTATAGCAATTTTCTGAAAGCCTGGAGTTAACATTTGCCCCAGCACCAAACTATTGGGCGGCTCGTCACCGCATTACAGAAATATGACTCGAAAATTGATTCAAAACTGAAAAAGGACCTTAAGCTAGAGTTTCCGAATTACAGGGCAGGAAGAGTAGTCGATCCGAGACGAAACTCGAAATCCGTACCCGCAAAGCCTGAACATATTTCAGCCAAAACAACGGCCACCCACACTGTTGAGACCGAACCGAATTCCGTGCTCAATCCAGTAACAGAGAAGGCAATACCGACCCCATCGTCATCGCTTCTCGAAGGCCCCGATAGAGCAGGAATATCGATAATTCCGAACGCTCTCATTGATCATTCATATCAAAATTTGATGGAGATGTCACCAGTCTCTGAAGACTAGACACCCAAATTTACAAGAGGGACATTTATTCCTGGTTTTCCAGAAACCGACATGATGGATATCCAGTCCATAGTGACGAAGGATACATTCCCTACCACGGGAACGAAGCCGGACACAAGTCATAAAGTTTATATGGTCCGCACCAAGCCCTACAAAAAGGCAGAAAGAGAAGGAGCAACTCCGCACTCTAATAAAACTGAGCCCTCCAGGGAAACCGTAAAGCCTCAGTCATCTCATAGTCCAGGATCAATATCCGAAAGACGAAATGAAAGCACAAGTCCGAACTTGTCCGCTGAAGACATGATTGATAACTTGACCACTCAAAAGTCATACAATTGGGAGCAACTATCGTTAACTAACATGTATAAGAATTCAATTGCAATCAAAGCTAAGAAATGGCAGAGGGAGAATAGTCACATATTGGACGTATTAGAAATTCCCGAAAACGCAAGATTACCACTCTTAGAGTCGATTCTCTACAAATTAGAGAGACTCGAAAAGAAAAATGTTGAACTCAATAAGCCCTACATACCTAGGCCCTTCAACAGAGTCTACACAGACTACTCATCCGAGTACGTGCCCACGCACACTCAAGATACAAGGCAGGACGAAATACAGTCCGAAACCTTCGATCAGGACGACACAGAGTCCGAAGATCCCATTCAGGACAATTCAGAGTCCGAATTAACCGATCAGGATAGTCAAGATCCGAAGATCGAGCTGCATCAGCTAAAGCAGAGAATGGCTGACATTGAATCTATTCTCGATGACACAGAAGCCGAATTAGGAATTTTGATCCTAAAGGCACGAGCAAGACGAGACACACTCTACAAGCTCAAATCTTATTTCCATAATAATGGAAAGTTCACAGAAGAATTGTCAGACGATGACCTATACAGAGGATTAGCTGCAAATCCGTTCCCGCCCGTATTAAGCCGAGAAATGTACATGAACCACATCCTAGGATATTATCTCCTCATGGACAAGAAATCTGAATTACTTCATCTACTTGAACCAGATTTCAAGGACTGGTATGCCAAGAAATACTCCAGTCACAAAGCCCATCAGCATGATGGCCCTCGACACTCAAAGTCGTCATTGCGAAGAGGGGCACAGAAAGTCTCCTTCACATCTCCATTACCAAGAAAATGGAAATGTCATAGCAAGTCGTACCTGGGAAATTACAAGAAATTTACCCAGAGGAGAAATGCTAAACCTTTACTCAAGGATTTACAAGAGAGATTAGGATTGACCTTTAATCCGGAGTCTCTGTGCGCCAGAATTAAGCCGCACCCAGAATTAATCAAGTTAATTCAAGAAGCCCCAACAAAGGCAGATACAGAACATAGATGTAGCCAAGACAGTTGGTGCATCCCCATCAGAGGAGTCTTGCTCCTAGATATCTATCCAGAACTGAACAAGGATCTAGATAATACACGGAAGGCTTTCACAGCCAAGAACTCACTAAACCATGCATTCATGGTCAGATTCAAGAATCCAGAAGTTAAACCTGCGGGTTACTGGAAATCAAATCTCTGTACGAGACAAGAAGCCCTCAATTCATATCTCTACGATATCGACACTTTACAAGAGGCAGCTACGAGAGAGAGCATAAGATACCCCAATCCAGGGAAGAGGCAACTATACAAAGCCCTTCAACTCACAAAGGCCACGATACTCACAATTGAAAAGCCCTTCATACAGAATGAATACATTTCAGCTCTCCTCTCTCAACAACCTGAATTTCACTGGACATGTGACACAGGTGCTACAGTCCATCTATGCGGACGAAAAGACTGGTTCTTCAACTATTCGGAATTCTTAGATGGAAAAAGAATAATCACATTAGCCGACGAGAAAGAAGTCTCATCACCCGGCTGCGGATCGATTATAGTCTCCGCCTACAATGGAAGAGAAGATTGGGAACCCCAAGTACTGACGAATGTCTGGTTCCTACCGAAAGCAACGAATATCTTCTCAGTTAACTATGCATGCAAAAGCATGGGACTGTCTTACACGGGAAACGAGAGTAGAATGATATTCTACGAGTCACCTTCCACTGGTGGGGGGGACACACAGACACCACTGCAAGTGATGCAAGCCACAACGCTATACGAAGGCAGCAATGAAATACAAAGCCTGGTCATGACAATCCAGCAAATTCCCACAATTAAGCCCATCGGCACTCAACAAGTAAGGTCAGCTCCTACTATATCAATTCAGAATTATAAGCCACTCAAGTGCAATTCTCAGAAAACAAAGGAGTTTGAAGCCGCAACTCCGGGGACAATCAGAAGGCATACAGAAGGCCGTACTGTCCACTGCAAAAAGAGTGAAGAGGAACTCACACTCAATACATTACAAGGAAGGTTAACACAACCACAAATTGAACTACTTATGCTCCTACCACGAAAGTCGAGCATTTACACATTAAGCCCGTTCACAACAACGGCCAGATTTAACGAAGGAAATTATTTCTTGGGATCTACTGCTCTACAGGCAAGGGAGACAAGAATAGAACAGGAGTCTCAATATACCCTACTGAGATCCTTAGGCTATCTAGCCGGTGAATCATATTTACAGAAAAGAAACGTTCATTTCAAAGACGACAATTGGAACAATTTCGTCATTCATGGAAAACAAAGGATTACCCATGATATAGCCCAAGGCGCATACAGACTACCGATAGTCAAGATATACTCAGCTCGAGGAGGGATCAAAGTCCAGAACAAGGATCGTAAGGCTTATCATAACCTCCCAGAAAAGCTAATAATACCCTCATACGAAGGAGAAAAGATACCAGTTCCTAAAACGTATCAAGAGGCACTTAAGTCCTCAGAAAGCCTTCAATGGAAAGAAGCAATGAATATTGAAATTCAAACCCACATGAGAAGTGGCCAATGGACTCTGTCAAAACGTCCTACTACTCAAGGAGTTTTGAAATCCTCATGGATATATGACCACAAGGTCGAAACAGATGAATATACAATCACACTAGCCAAAAGTGTGGAAGGTAAAGAGAACCTATCATTTGACGTTCTCAAGACTACCATAGGAAAACTCACAACGTCAAGGCTCATTCTAGCAGATGCTGAAATTCGGAGAAAATACTTAGCCAAGTTTACATTCAGTCCATTGCCCCATGAGGCCCTCGCAGAAGGACCGATACTATTCCTGGAGCCACCAGAAGGGATCACACATCCATATGATTTAGTCTACCGATCAGACACAGCTTATCAACCAATCTATTTATGGGAAAAGGCACGAGCTGGAGTCGAACAGTCACTGACGGACCTTCAGTATCATTTTAGCCGGTATCAAACCGCACTCTGTATCCAGTCATATACAGATGAAGTCCAAGAAGTACATCACACGTACCTCATAGTGGACGGTCAAGAGGCATTAGTCTCCGCGACTCACCTGAACGACATACACATTTTGTCAAAGGAATTAAGCCGTAGCATCAGAGTGGACTGCACACTCAACCCAAAGAAATGGAGGAAGATGGACATCTTCCGGACAGCCTCATACATAAGCCTGTCACAAGAATCTCAGATTAGAAGCCTACGCAATCAATACAAACAATACGAAGCGATTATTCAATCTCAGTTTTTTCAAGAAAAAATCAAGAAAGTTCAACATCTTTCGGAAACAGAGTATATAGCCTACCATAGCATACTCGGACAACTGCTAAAAATTCGGGACTCTACCCGACCAGACATATCATACGATGTCGAACAGCTAGAAAAGAATACAAGCATTTCTACATGCAAAGACCTACAAGAGGCACTACGAATAGTGGAATATCTGTACACCACTAGTTCGGAAAATATTCGGTATTATCCGGATCATGACTATCAAAAGTCAAGAACCCAGGTCGAATCCCAAGAAGTTAACCTGGAAGTCCACACAGAAGTCCCAAGTCTCTCGACTAAATACTTAACCACAGTAGGTTGTATCATATTCAACGGGACTCTTATACACTGGCAAGTCAAGGCATTTCTTTTTGAAGAGAAAACTACTATAAGACGAGAAGTCGATGTCATTATTAAAGCCCATCAATTGGCCCTTTCCCTGCACACTCAATTGTGTGAACTTGGACTCAGACAGAAGAGGTCCCCGATTTACTACATGATACCTAGCAACATTGAGCAGAGGTATCCTACCGAATTCCGGAACGAAATTCAAATAAGCAGGCACACAGACCCGAAGCTCCAATATCTATGGAAATTAATGACAGAAAAACCTATGCAAGAAATACACTCCATAAACCCTCAGCGCTCTTACGCGCATACCCTGCCTTGGACAGCAGCCAGCAAAACTGATAGAAGACGAATACTAAAAAGTCGTATCTACTTAGGAGACAGACTGGAAGGTGAAGAGTTCGAGCGACAATTCCTGGAAGGAACTCATCCACATCATTTTGTGAGAATCACCGATAACAACCTTGTGTCAGAAGACCTCCGGACAGGAGGGAACCAAGAAGACACTAAAAATCCTGAGGATCAAGTCCGAACAGGAGAATTTGAGAAGAACATTTTGAATTCTGAGGATCAAGTCCGAACAGAAGAAAACATAACGACTCCTGAGGATCAAGTCCGAACAGTCGAGTCAAAAAGTGAAACTAACTATACTTCTACTTCAAAGGACCAAGCAAGTCCGTTCATATCAAGCGATATGAGAAACTATTGGACCGACTCATCCGATTCCGATGAGCCCACACAACAGCAAATAAGCGCTCCACGAGCCATCATTACACCAACCGTGTCCAGTCCCGAGTACTGCACAAGAAAGCAAGTCAGGAGAAAGCACACCGGAGACTACAGCGAAGAAAACAACTCTCACTAAGAGAAAAGAACGAAGAAAGGATCTGTGACATTAAGAGACAGACTCCAAATGGCATGTATCATACTGTTAATGATGTGCCTGTTTATTACGAACGGAAGAGCATATGAAGACTCTAGTTCAGTGAAAGCCTACCCGAACTCCGTAATCAGGAGAAGCTCTCATACATTTGCATGGGTAGCCAGCATTCCGCAGATCAAGACGAAGGATGAATTACCTGGTCGTCTCTCAACTCTGCAAGGAGATGACATCCGTTATAAGCCGAAGTCACCCCCCATAATCAACTCAACTAAGAAAAGGAAGGAAACAAATCGAACTATTCTGTCGATTTCCGGTCCGGACATAAATAAGAAGTTAGACTTGTCTTCTGTAGAACCATTCAACTATGGAACAGAAACCATGAGTTTGAGGATCTCAGCACTCAATTTTGCAAGTACAGTGACCGACAACCTTTCAAAAGAATCAGCCGAACAAGGCTGGGCGTGCTTACGGAAGCCCCGAAACTCGGGTACAGTCACTCTTCAGGAGGGTCACACATGGTCCATGACCGAAATGGATAACTCTCATTATTATTATGATCTAATAGAGAAATCAAGTCATGAGATGTCAACTCATCCAGCAATTAGGATTCGAGTTACAGAAGCCTTTCACCAGAAGAAAGCAAGAGAAAGCCGCCGAGCCAACAGAGAGAGCAAGCGGACAAGTATTTTAACATACTCCCCTTCTCATCCGAGGATTGACATAACAGAATCCGAACGGATGAACAGTTTATTGAATCTGATGCCAGCCCTGCGAAAGCATCTAGTTCCCGTATCCAAGTATAAAGTGAACGGAAGTTTCTCCAGTGATAATCTACTATTATCACGAAGTACCCTAACTACGGAAAATGTTAATCTGGAAGACTCCTTCCGAAAAGTAGAGTTTACATTTTTATTTGTCCATGTTTACGGATCCGAACAGTCTTACACTGCAGGACCCGCAAGGGGGGAGAAAGAAGAAAAACAAACGAAAATACAATCGTCACTAACCTTCATCCCATTTGGGGGGAAGAAAGTAAAAGAACAAATAGAATCAAGAAATTTTCGAAACATAAGCCGTGGAGATATAGAAGAACCACGCACCCACCAACTAGATAGTAAAGTATTACTGTCGGAAAATTCGGAGAGAAAACAGTGCAGGAACCAGGTTCCGGAAAACACATTCAAGAGCTCAATTACGATATGGTTAACTGGGACAAGTTTGAGTCCATCTCACTCAGTGGTTGGCACTACAAAGGAGAAAGCCAAGCAACATAAAAAAGAGCCACCTGTATCTACCAGGTTCATCACCAAGCTAAAAGAGAATGCTTTACTCACACACCCGGAAGAGATTAAGCAGAAAGCCCAGATAGAAATGATCAAGCTAGACATCTCTACACTCTGGCCCCGAAACCGAATTTTACACCAACGAATGAAGTGGAAGACTATAAGAGTCAGAAATATTGAAAAACAAGCCTTCTGGAACAGAAGCCAATATATTGTATTAGAATCCCCTACTATTTCCTATAACAGGAGCAGAAAGAAAGAAGCCTTTTCATTAGGCTTACAGATAAAATCCGCACCTATCACCAGTGACCGTACATACCTACTATGTCAAGCTAGAAACAAGAGTACAGAACGTACAAAATTGTTGAAACCGAATTGTCCTACTGAGACGGAAATTCGAAACAGTCCACATCCAGAAGTCGATTACGAAGGCCTGGACAGTACAAGAAGAAAACCCCGACACGGGTCACAATGGCAAACTCAACTACAAGAAAATAGTAGAGCCAGCAATGGGGTATATCAACCAGACAAAGGACCTCCGTTGTGCACCATGATACATCTCCAGAAGCTACAGATTAGAGACAGTTTGAAACACATTCAAGAAAAAAGTGATAGTTACATAACATCACGGAAATTCAAAACAAGAATAAAAAAAGAAGGGAACCCCGAGCTATGGACTCCACCCCTTGCATGCAATAAATTGAAATATCTAGCGCTGACACTAAGGACAGAGAAAAGGGTATTCATTCACTTCTTCAACGGATGGAAATTACATCCCATTATGTCTTACTCTCGGTATTTACATTATTCCGCGGACAGCGACAAGTTCAGGCACACCGCCGAAGAACCAGAAAAGAAAGGTAGAATCTCAACAACATTTTTGAACCAACTCAGAGAAACCAGTGACCGGCCAGCCCGACGTCAGAATCTCCTCGAGAAAGATACATTCACCTCAGGTGAAAGTATGCTTTTACTTGAACTATACAGAGCAATAGGAAATCCGACCGGAATTGATGACAACCACAGGATCATCTTTATCTTAGATGGAAAGCAAATTTTGAATGACGTTTCCAGTCTAATTAGAAATCGAGAAGCAGGACCACCATTTCCGTACCTCAAGCATAATCAAGAGCCGAAAACCGAAGATGTTGGCTCAAATCATCATATCCCCAGGGCAGATATTCCACCTGACTGGTTATCAAACCGAAGTTTTTTGACTGATTCCAGGTATCATAATAGTCATACCGTGAAGGACTCAGAGGAAGAAACGTCTCCGGCTCTAGCATTCGTAATTGTTAGTCGTGCCATTTCTCTTGCGTCTCGAGAAGTGAAGCTGCACGCACTAATAGGTCAACTTGACCACAACATAATGGAAAACATCTCTGAATTTAAGGAGTTTCAACACTCAGATGATCCACCTGATCGAACACCAGAAGCTGCTAGGGCAAGGACCCCAGAAGTCAAGCCTGGCATAACAGAGATTTGGAAGGATTATGATTTCTAAACTAACCCAGAAATTTCCGTAGGACGCAGTAAAACTCGGAAGCCTTACACCCAGTTTTATAGTCAGGAAAGCAGACGATATGATTATACAGCAAACTATTATAATCATCTGAAGATTACTTATCTACTCAAGGGCACATCCACCACATGTTTTTGTAATTGTTCCCCAGAACTATCGTCTCTGGAGAAAATACCCGAAAAGCTAATCGGAGAGAAAGGTCTACTGATAAAACCTATGTCCGTGTCGAACCACAATTTCCTTGATACAAAAAAGGAAAGAGAAAGTTATACAGAAACAACTAGCGAGCTAGAGGACCTAGTTAATTTTAAATACAAGAATAAGGAAGTAGAGCGAAAACAAAGAGTTACGGTTTATTCCCACTTCCGAGATAATTCGATGGTATTGGCCTGCACTGCCGCATCCCAGAGATACTCAGCCTCAGCTTTCAATAGCAGCCTTATTGACCATGTAAGCATGAGCCAGAAAATCGGACAAGACTTCACCTTCAGCCTAAGCATATCGAAGCAACCTGGAGGCTCGCAACTACCCTTGGTCATAACGGGTAGCATGCAATTTGTCCTGGATAATAATCAAATATTTCTAGATGAGAATCACTCTGTTCTCATGGAACTTATAGAAAATTTCATCATTTTACTGAATGTGATGAATTTGATAATACATGGTCTTCCATATCTTGACCGATGTATAACAAGAAAGAAATATCACGCCAATTGGATATTTCTACCTGTCATTCATAAACCTGGAGAGTCGAGCGATGTTCCTGCCGACCAAGACCCAGTAAAACAGTTCCAGCCCATCAGACGGCCTGTCGAACTTCCGTTACCGGATTTACTTGAACACATTCAAGTTCATTGGACAAGCTCCAACCAAAGTGGCTAACAGTAGACCCACCGAATTTACTGGACAACTCTAAATACGGACACACCTGGATAATCTCATCAAGGAGACGGATCATGTAAATGGTGTAGTATAGTAAAATATAAATTGTATATTTTTGTTGAATTTTTTAATTATGTTATCATTTCAAATTTGTTTAGATTTTATGTATGTTAATTCTATATTAAAAAATTTATCAATTCTCGGATCATTTAATTTTATTTTACCTCATTTACCTCAAATTAAAGGAGGGTGTTAAAATATAGATATACATACCTGCCAAGTAAGGAGGTATTAATATATATATATACATTATATTCCTATACATGTTGGGATAGGAAATATAGATGTACTTATTCATACATATTAGGATATCTTAATCATCAATATTATGTATCCGTTTATAATGCTAGTATTGAATCATGAGAGTTAATACGTAAGCATAATGTGAATGTGGAAATTGCACATTCATTATATTATTGGTAAATCCAGTCCATGGTAAGGAGGGATGATTTCATTATGAACTAAATTCTATAATTTAATATTGTATTGATCAGCAGGATTGTCCTTCCTTCTACAGAAGCAATCCGTACCATTTAGAATCATTTCTAACTAACAGCAAATAGTTCTATCTCCTTTAACATGGTGAAGAATATTTGAGTAATTATTGTAAACTCTAAGAAGTTGATCTAAAAAGCTTTTGCTATTTAAAAGCATTGTGCATTGTTTATGCTGACGTTTGGGATCCTTTATCCAACCGTCAGATTGTCACTCAGCCATTTAGTTTTATGACTTTATTGGTGAGAAGAAACCATCCATAGTTTCACAATACAGGATGGACATTCTATATGTTATTTCGTATGTGCTGTGACACATACTCACATTATTTGACCGTTTCATGCCCACAGTACGTGGAGGAAATTACGGTATCGGTAGTGTTCGTAGTGGCTGGTTCGTAGATATTTGTTCGTAGGTAATGACGCGTTTCGTAGTGTGTCTACTTTTCGTGGGACGTGTTTCGTAGGCAGAAGATTTTTTCATTAGATTAAATGGTGGCCCTCAAAAGGGCCGTTGGTCATTGCATAAAAAGTTCAAA
Source organism: Dicyrtomina minuta (assembly GCA_949802685.1). Lineage (NCBI taxonomy): Eukaryota > Metazoa > Arthropoda > Collembola > Symphypleona > Dicyrtomidae > Dicyrtomina > Dicyrtomina minuta. The sequence continues at coordinate 43,045,390 of OX461809.1, read as the reverse complement.
AATAAATAGTAAAAATAAAAGTATGTAAAAAAAAGTATTAGCTTCACCATCTTTAGTGACTTTTGACGTAGAAGAAATAAAAATTTGACACGAGCATTAAAAGGCAGCATTCTTTCTTCAGCACAGGCACGCGTTACACTATTAACGTATTTTTGCATCGACCTCTCGGATGCTAATGCAGGAGCAATAGCAGCAGCAAGTACTAAGTGCATCGCCTACAATCTGACTAGGCTTGTCATTCAAACTTTTTAATGCTTTTCTTTTTAACAATGTTAATACTTTAGTTTTTTTCTTTTCCAGAACACAAGGCAAATGTCCAACATGGTCCTTACTTACAGTTACGCTCTTATCAGTGTTCCAAATAATACAACCAGGACAAACGCGTTCTTTTACCCTGCAAAACACGAAGTTATTACTTCCTAATTTTTCTTTTCCCTCCTGCGTGAACTCATATCAAAATATCCAGACTTTTGGAACTTAAATTCGCTTATATCTGAAAAATAATCCATTCTTACGAGGAGCTGATTGCAAAATTGAACTGATGTTTCGTAAACATATTATTCACAATAACATATTATTCATAATAACATATTATTCATAATAACATATTATTCATAATAACATATTATTCATAATAACATATTATTCATAATAACATATTATTCATAATAACATATTATTCATAATAACATATTATTCATAATAACATATTATTCATAATAACATATTATTCATAATAACATATTATTCATAATAACATTATTATTATTATTATTATTATTATGCTGGGTTTTATTTCAAGAATCCAATTAAATAGCACATACACGAACATGACACAAATAAATGATACTATTATGATACATATTATTCATAATAACATATTATTCATAATAACATATTATTCATAATAACATATTATTCATAATAACATATTATTCATAATAAGGTATCTGCATGTAAAGTAAATCTTCTGCCTACGAAACACGTCCCACGAAAAGTAGACACACTACGAAACGCGTCATTACCTACGAACAAATCCCTACGAACTAGCCACTACGAACACTACCCAATCCGAAATTACATGTATAAACATTGGTATACCTAAATTACACTAACCGAGTTTTACTCAACACAAAGACTGATCTTAATAAAACAATTGGAACCTGAGACCCGAGCGAGCAGCATCTTATTATTTTCTGTTCCTCTGGAACTATTTTCACATTTTCATTCTCATTTCAATTCACCTCATAATCCATAATAGTCTATGGAATTCACCGCTGATAACTAGAGAATTTCATAACGTACTATTTATTAGCTGGTCCTGTCTTTCTTTTCTTGATTAAAAATTAAAAAAAGATTACACATTTCAGTTAAATTAGAATTATGCGACCGTCCTATAAGGACAATTTAGTCGTCGCGATGATTCAAAATATTAATACCAAGATTATGTTTATTTTGAAATTATTTAGGACTTCGCCAATACGCAAAGGCAATTAATATTAGTAAAATTAAATTGCAAAAAATAGGTAATAAACTAGTCTGAGTATTCTTGTTTTTGTTTAGCATAGTTTGTCTGCTTATTTACTTTATACCTAGCTAAGATTTCATTTTGGTATCTGTAAGCAGCAACACAGAATTTAAAGCAGTCGTTACATTTGTTTTTAATATTAAGGTATCCTGATTTTCTTGGGTGAGGTTTTAGAAATTAAATATATCCTATCGCTTAAGCATTTAAAAACAAGATTAAAACTTCTACTTTAAATTAAATAGATTTAATTAGCTAAGGTGTCTAACCAGTACCGTGCTTGTTAAATTCGTTTAATTTTTGTATAACTTTACTTGAATTAATAAATAAATAATTTTTAATTTCGTCTTCATTCATAATATCGTAATATTTAGACACTTACTAAATGCTACGTTCTACTTTTGGTTTTGTTTTTCACTATAGTTTTTAATTCTAATGTTACTACTATTTTAAGTTGAACCTTAATAATAATATATACAACTAAAAAAGGAGTAGGAACTCACTAAATTTTGTAGTTAACTTTTGAATACTTTGTATTTTGAATTAATATTTTTGTGCAACGTTTCGATCGATTTGATCTTCTTCAGGCACTCGTAGAATAGAAAAGTCAGCGTGTACAAATTCGCGCTGATGAGTAGAATCGTATCCCCGTATGTGAGTTAGTAAGAAAAGGTGGTTATGGGTTTTTGGTTTAAAAAGTCGTGACGCCACGCCAGAAGCGTACAGTCACTCGGACGCGAAGCAAGTGCGTGTTTTGTGGGAAAAAAAATTAAAAAATTCCTTTTTTTAATTTCTATTTGTGTGTGATTGTGTAAGAAAGAAAAGACGGGAGAATGGCAAATTTACCGGAGAAGGTTGGAGCAGAAGGAGTCCTCTCGGGTAAGGGGTGTCATTTCGATTACCGAATTTTATTTCTCTTGAAGAGGGGAAACTATTTATTTATTTAGTTTTTTTTCCCTAGTGGCCGGGTGGTTGAATTTTTTGTGTTGGGTGTGCTTAGTTTGGTGCTACAGCACCAATATAAGAACCTCTCTTGGCAAATTATTTAGCTCATAGTTCATAGATGTGGGGTGGGATGGCAGCAGGTGGTCAAAATTGACATTGACACTGCTGCTGTCTTTTTTGTGTTGAATCAGGTAGAAATGAGAATAAAATTTGTATTTATTTTTCTCCTACTACTGCGAGTGATTTCTGGGTTGGGTCTTGAGTTACTGGACGGTTAATATATACTAACTTGTCACTCCGGACTAAACCCAGTTCACCTTGTGTATGGGCATACATGTATGTTTAAGTATTGGGAAGAGGTCGTGTGTTTTATATGCCTTGTAACCATTATGGTTACTGGTTTGTTTCAGACATCGAGACCAATGCTGGGGCTACCTCTGCGGGGGAGGCCTGGAGTCAGCAGATGTTGTCCGATCCGGATTTCAACATCCTTGGGGAATCATCCTGTGATTCCGACTTTACGATTAAGTCAGGTGTCAGTGCGATGTGTTCGGAGGAGGAGGGGGCTTCAGAGGGAAGCAGTGAGGATGGGAATACCCTGAAGCCTGTGGTTGGTGGGATGGTTCCCAGGTTTAGAAGTACTTCTAAGGCATCTGGGTTGGGGAGGGTGACCTCTGGGGTTGGGGGTTTGCACCTGCGGGAGGGTGCTGATGGAATGACGGGGGCTTTTATGGGTGGTCCGGAGCGTGGGGGAGTGGGACAGGACACCCCTACTAATACAGGGGGTGCGACAGGGGGGTCAGTCGTAAGAAATATCATGGCGGCTGTTCGTCCCTCTGCTAACAAGACTCCTGCTACTCCTACTGCTCCGAGTTCTGCACAGGTGAGGAAAGTCTGGCAGAATAAGAAGAAGAGGGCGAATAAGAAGAGGAACAGGGAGGCAGCCAAGTCCAATGGTAGTACGTCTGGCAGTGTTAAAGCAGATGTGCCTCTAGCTGGATCAGGTGGTTCTCCGGTGGATGGGGCAGCTAAGAAATCCTTTAGAGACAGGGATTTGGCTGCTCGGGAGCTAAAGGCTGGTGTGGACGTAGGGGCAGAAGGCGTAGTGCCTACTGTGAAGCCCAAGGTGGCCACCGTGGTGGAATTGGTGGATGGGGTCACTGGCGGTCACGTACCTGCTGCTGATGAGAACTCTGTTCTTGTTGGGTTGGTGGGTATGCCTGATGATATCAGTGTCACTAGGGCGATGTTTGCTCACTTTTACAGTGAAATGACGTTGCGTGTCAACAATGTGGTAGACTCTGCGGGAACTGGCTGTTGCAGGTTCAAAGGTGTCTACTGGGTTCAGGGGCGAATTCGAGTCGATGGTGAGAATTCGGCGGCTCGTGATTGGGCTAGTGCTGCCTGTAAAAGTATTGTGTGGGTAGCACCTGGGGAAGAGAATCAATTTTTTTCCGGGGCGCTCCTTGTGGTAAAAACGAGCAGAATCAAGCTCCGGGTGGAGTTAGAGGGGCACAGCTCCAGAAAGCTCTTTCGTGAGGCCTTTACGGAATTAGTGCTTCTTTTGAAGGATCGCAATCCAGGATTGGTAACTCTGTCTTGGTTGCCACTGGACGTAAGAGCGATCACCAGGGGTGGACGGCCCCTTCGCGTTTGTCATCTGACTGTAGATGCGGAAAGCAATCAGTTCCTGTCCACCCTTGGTCATTAGCTCTTCTATGGGATGGGTTAAATCTGGTTCGAGGTTGTGGGTGGTGCGGCTCCTGTTGGTATTGCGGCCGCTGGTGGTAGTGCGGTCGCTGGTGGTAGTGCGGCCGCTGGTGATAGTGCAGTCGCTGGTGGTAGTGCGGCTTCTGGTAGCAGTATGACCTGGGTGTGAGGTGTGTCAAGTAGGATGGCTTGTTTCGTTTACGTGACAGCCGTCCATCAGACAAGTTTATTTTATTTTTTTTTCTCGCTCTTTATTTTTCTTTTTTTTTGTGTAAGGCGGAGTCTGCAATAGGCCATTATAAATAAGGCCTCGGCGGCGTTAGTTTTACGAAACCCCTGTCAATAATAATAATAATAATACGAACAAATTGGCAGCGTGGCCATGGGGACGAAGATAGGTCCCACTTATGCCTCCCTTTTCATGCCCACCAAGAGTAAAATTTTTATGTCATATAAAGGCCTATCCCCTGACTTATACCGTAAATTTATCGACGACGGTCTTTTTCTATTTTCTTGTTCCGAACCGGAAATTCAAACTTTTTTTTGAAAACTTTTGTAGCATGCACACCGCTGTTGAATTCTCAACAACTGTGACCAATACTTCTTCACCATTTCTTGATATTCTCATTTCTCTCAACCCAGAACCTGACACAGTCTTAACTTCTATCTTATACAAACCTACTGATGCTCATAATTATTTATCATACAGTTCATTTCACTCGAATCACCTACTTAAGTCTATACCCTACTCGCAATTCCTCAGACTACGTAAACTGTGTAGCAATGATGTAGATTTCACCACTCAATGTAATTTGATGGCTACTTTCTTCATAAATCGTGGCTAACCTCCCCCCCCCCCCAAGCTTGTCTCTTCCGCATGTTTAAAAGCATCGTTAGTTCCCCGCCTTACTCTTATTATTAAAACCCACACGGGAACAACAAATGATTCTCGTATCCTCTTGGTCCTTACGCTTTCCCCTCTGTCCTCAGCACGTGCTTCGCAAGCAATTGATTCCAAAAAAAAATATTGTTCTTAACAGCTCAACCCAAACCATTTTTACCAATGCCCCTTTACGTTCATTCCGTAGAGCCCCTAACCTACATAGTCTTTTGGTTCAAACCTCCCTTTTACCATCCCTGCCTCTGCCCTTGAAACCAGGAACTTTTCCCTGCATACGCCTCCGCTGCATCACATGTTCCCACACTTTACAATCCCCCACAGTTTCCAACACAATATCCTCTTTTAATCTAAAACACAACTTTGTGCGTACATCACAGAATGTGATATACGCAATAACCTGCACCCTCTGCCCCAAAGTTATCTACATTGGACAAACCACTAGATTCTTAGCTGTTCGCTTAAGGGAACATTTAGCATGTATTCGCAACAAATCCGAATTTCTTACAGTAGGTTTACTTTTTAACTCCTCAGGACACACGATTGATAACGCTAAAGTATCTGCCTTACGTTTTGCCTCTAGTAACGATACTGACCGAAATCAACTTGAAAACAGATTTATCTTTCAATTTTCGTCCCATAGGCCACCAGGGCTGAATACATCTTTTTCTTCTATTTAAACTTTCAATAAACTCACCTTAGGACAGTTTCTCCTTTTTATGGGGAACCGACGGGATTTTGGCGACCCCGAGGTCATCTAAGCCAAGGTCGTGACGCCACAACTTTTCAAACAAAAAACCCATAACTACCTTTTCCTACTAACTCACATACGGAGATACGATTCTACTCATTAGCGCGGATTATCACACGCTGACTTTTTCATTCTACGAGTGCCTGAAGAAGATCAAATCGATAGAATCGTTGCACAAAAATATTAATTCAAATTACAAAGTATTCAAAACCTAACTACAAAATTTGGTGAGTTCCTACTCTTTACTCATACAATATATATTCCTCACCTTGCGTCTTACCTACCTAACAACTAACATGGGAACCTACCTTACTTAAAACTACAGAATGAAACAAAACTACTACAATTGTATACTACCCATATTAGTGACTTTTGCTTGCATGGTCGTTCGACTGCAAAGTTCGTTGTTTGGCCGCAATCGCGCGCGCAAATTTAAAAATATCGACATTTTCAAATTTTACCGCGCTTCAGCTCCCTTAATTGTTGTCCAATTTTCATAAAATTTGAAATACAACATCTTTATACAGTTATCTTAAAAATTTTACCAAGATTTTTGAAAATTCAAAAATTTTAAGTTTAAAATATGTTTATTTCTGAGACCCAGTGTTGGAACAAATTTTTTAGAAAAAATTAAAATTTTAGAATTTTCACAAATCCTGAAATGGCTTTTTAGATGAGCGTATAAAGATGTTGTATTTCAAATTTTATGAAAATTAGATAAAAATTGTGGGAGCTAGAGCGCGGTGAAATTCGAAAAAATTAATGTTTTTGAATTTGCGCGCGCGATTGCAGCCAAACAACGAATTTTGCAGTCGAACGACCATACAAGCAGAGGTTACTCATATGGGTAGTATACGTTCCAGAAAGTTTTGTTTAATTCTGTATTTTCAAGTAAGGTAGGTTTCCTTGTAAGTTTTAAGTTGAAAATTTAATGATATATTCAAATAGTTCAGTCAAAACGTATTTAAATCCTATTACTCTTCAGTTGGTTAATGCATGTAGATCACTATAAGCCATTTATGAAATGTTGAGGAATATTAAAAAACATCAAGATCTATCAATGACGAACGACGGGGGCAACGAGAAAGGCCTGCGGGACATTTGTTAGTGCTGGTAGAAGTATTAAGTCCGTAGGTTGCTCCTGAACGACTGGTTCCACCGCCAACAGGATTTTGGTTTCTGTTGTTATAATGTGCAAGCCGCTCGCCAGGATGCAGACATAAGTGATGTGTTTTTTCAGAACAGAATCGGTTGTAATCTCCTCAATAAGGAATATCCAAAACGTAAGCTTGTTAGGCCACATACGTTCTGCCTTTTAACAGACATCTATAGATGGAACACTCAAAACGCTGTGAATCAACAGACGCAATATTATTAGAATCCAATGTATATTATACAATAAAATAAATGCATAACAGAATATAAACAAAACGTTTAAAATCCTTACCAATAAAATATACGTACATAGTTGGACTGTCCGTTGTATATAGCAGTTTGGTAGTTAGGTTGTTCGTGGTACTGAACTGTCGTGTTTGGTACTAAGGCTAGTTGATTCATGTCTGAAAAGAAATAGTGTTAAAGAGTCAATGCTTGTGTGTATTATATAATGCTGTTCTACGAGACAATTGGTTTATAATGGAAACGTTGATGTTACAAGGAGTGCTTAAGATAATGGGAGGACCCCATATGAGTTTGCAGTGGTACTTAATGTCGATCTGTAGGGATTGGTGTTCACCTCTTTCTAGTAAACTACTTCTGATTTAACCAGCGACCGTAGTTTTCCATTTCAATAAATCTCGATCATCTTAAATACAAAGAGGAGAAGAACTAGAATAAACGACACGTGGATGGCTGCACATGCGCAGAAAAAGAAACAGAATAGTATACAAATGATTTTAAATGTACACGTGGTATATGCGCATCATATTTTTTGTATTAAATACAAATTTACTAGTATTAAACGTAATGGTGAATTTTGAACTCAGTAATCAAGTCAAACGATGTATTTACTACCGGGTTTGCTTCGTATTGGTTGTACTTGTCCACTACATCTAGTTTAATTCCGTTTTGTGTATTTAAATTTTGAAACATATATTTTTAAGCCTAAAGAATCAATTTGTTGAATGAACTAGGTATTGTACTGACAGAAAGCGTATTATCAGAGCTAGACAAAGACCATTTGTCTTGCTAAGGGGTGTTTTGTATTGCTTTTTAAGCTATTTTCTCCTTTCGTAATCAAGTATTAATGTTTGGTGTACTTTTAAAGCTTAAATTAGTGCTTTTAGGGTCTACATTTGGATCATTTAATTTATCCTGGGCATGCACTGCAGTGTTGCAACATGTTGCAAGTAAGAGAATCGCAAGTGCGGAGGAAAGGAATACTACACATTGCAGAAAAATTGAATAGCTTTGTATTGAACACTTTGGCATTACAAGGTAGACTGACGCTGTCTAGTTAATAGCAGCTCTATTTATATATATTGAGATTTAACTGTTGTGGAGGTACTTGTATTGCTGCGATTTCTTACGTATGCATATCTACGGTCGCGAACTAATTTAAGCTGTGGTTTTTGGATATTGGCTTAAAATATCACTTGCTTATAGCTAAGAAACTCTTAAACGAGTAGTTGTTTTAACTTTTTGACGCCAGATGGACCACCAAAGGTTGAAGTATCACTTCGTTCTTTGTAGTTTCCGCCAACGTGCTTTTAAATTTCTTGGTAACAATCGAGTTTACTTTTCATCAAAAAGTGGTGTTGGTAAGCAACGTTTACAGCCTTTTGCTCTTTTGGTATTTTTAAAAGCTCAGCGTAGAGCTTAGGTTCGATTGCTTTCATTACAGTAGCAATAACTATTTTAATTGTTTGAATTTAATGTAAATTTTATTAGCACAAATTATATCCCACAGTAGTGTAACACGACAGATTTCACCGTTGTCAACTTTGTGAAATATTGCAGCAATGATTTAGCGCACAAGTGTTTTATTTCTTATATATAGTTTGTTTTAGTTATCTAGACTTGTATGTTTCAAGGTTTTAACAAGTGTCTTTACTTGGTTCAAATGCCACGCGTCTATATGTTTGCAAACTTGTTTAAAAAAAATAAAATATACGCTCTGAAAATCAACAGTTGCAGATGTATTGTAAGTTGAATATTCTCTTGGTTTTGCGTTTGCTAGTGGTGATAGATATTTCAAGTTTATTTCAAACTGACTTTTTCTCTATACTTTCACTGACATTGCGTGTATTATTTGTATACATATATGTCCGTACCATTCACAGGGAAAATGTTACTACGTACCACCAGGGAGGTTCAGGCATTGTGGATGCAAGTCCAAGAACAAGTAACTATGTTGGCGTAAACTGCATGCTTTTTCGTATGCTTTTTGCATAAACGTCTTACGACTAGGTGCAATTTGTCTAGAAATTTAGTTAAATATGCTATTGTCTCTAGGCACGTCAAAGAGAACTAGATATTTCTTACTTGAACTAGTAGTTTTCAGTTCTGTACAAAAAGCGTTTTGCAGAATAAGTAATAAATTGAAATTCATATAATGAAACAATACTGTGAGTATTTTCTGAACGTATTGTCTAGTTTTATGATTTGCTTCCATAAAGTTTAAGTGGTCGTCCAAAACAACAAGACATTGACTGTCTGGTTCTTTGATTAATGACTCAATATTATCAATATTAGATAGTAAAGTCATATGTTTATACTCTAGGAAATCAGTGCTTGAAAAGTCTGGTTGATCAGTATGTACACTAATATACAAAACTTCAATAATATTATTTTCAGTTATTTGCCTACGGCGTCCTACAATTCCTAAACACAGAGTAATTTACCAGGCAAGCTACTGCCACATAGCATAGCCGTAAAAGGGTGTTATAATTTTTAGTCAACAGTATTTGATGTTGCCAAGGTCAAGTGTAAAAAGCAACTGATCAGAAGTACGAGTAGGTATAAAGGGAATATTTACAATAAATTACACTAAACTAATTATTTACACAACTATTAAATATACAATTTGCTACTAGTTTCTGAATTATTTACATTTTATACATGTTTAATATTATTTAAACAATTAACACAATACACCTAGGGTTTACAGAAACGGTATTTCATTGCTATATATTTATAATACACACTTTTTTATGTTAAACCGTAAGCCTAGGGGTACTATAACATATTTTAACAAAACTCGGGACAACATAATTTACATGTATTGAACTGTAACTTATATTCATGTGTAGAACACTTGCCTAATATCGAGATCATATTTAGAAACTTTTTAACTTTTAAATTATTAACTAGTACTGAGCATGTAAATTTATTTATAAAATTTTAGTATGAGATACCAATCGCACTTTTGTATATAAGAAATATAAACAATAAATTCCGCAAACAGTAAATCGTCGACTCTGCAGTGCTGTACAATTTTTTCTATAACGTATCTGCCTGGCACCTGAAGGTTCTCATATTGCTGAATTGAAAAACCATGTAAGTCAAAATATTAATAGGATTCTCTCACAACGATCCAGTAGCGTCCAGTGCCCTCTAGCTTGTCTGTAGTTTGTATTATTGCCATTGGATACGATAGTTTCCTGTTGCTGGTTTCTTTTTTTGTGTTTTATAATGTAGTTTTTATTTCGTCAGCAGCTATAACGTAGTATTTAATGCTTGTTCTGCCAAGTAAGATTTTGATACATTGCTATAAATGTGCTGTATTCATTGGTCACGTGCTTGTTGTTCTTGGTCAGTCAGCTTTTATTTAGCAACAGACATTTTTTCAATTTGCACACGTGATTTTATGCAAAATTTGTTAGGATGTTTTGGAAAAAAGCTTGATGGTTTGCTTTATACATTTTAACGGTTGATAATGACTTGTTTATGTCAGTCAATCTCAATAACAGTTTAGTACTAGCTAAACAGTATAGCTGTAACGGACTTGGTCAATGCGGTTCTAAATTTTAACTGAATTTAAACTTGACTAGATTTATTTACACTAAGTGCATTAGCCTGCGTTATTACCAGCTTAAATGAAAACAAGACTCTTTCTTGGATGAAGTTCCGCTAAGATATGCCATTTTCTAGGGTTTTAGTTGGCTGCAGTTTTCTTTAAGGTGTTTAAAGCAAGTCAGTTATTATCTTAAACATTAATAGAGGCATCTTTAAAGCTCTTGGGTAATGTCTTGTACTCTATTGCTTCTTGGTTCATTAAAACTGTGATTTTGCTAAAAGTAAAGTGTTAAAAGTTGCAAAATGACTTAGTTAGCTTTTCTAAGCACGCTTTAGAATCAACAAGTCAAAAAACAATATACTGCGGCAACCTGCTGGTTATACAGTTATCTTATAGGTGCAAGCTGACTCCAGATGGAATGACAAAGTTCTTGATCTTAGGATCAAGATGATGATATTGTTAAGTATAGCGACTAGTGGGAGTCATACGGTAGATTAAAATTAATTTATTTACATTGTACATTTTTAAGTAATCATTAGGGATGAATCTCTAGATGAGTTATGTGTGCAATCATGTAATGTTATTTGTGCCAACGGATGTAAGTCATGAAATAATTGTAATGGAATTATGTATTGCGTAACACTCTTGTAAAACTCGAATTGAGTTGCTAAATTATAAATGGGCTTGATCATTATTGACAAAGATGATTTATGAATTTTTTGTAGCTTGCTACTTAAGCAGGTCAGCGGAAAGAGATTCTATAACAATGTAATGTAATCGAATGACCACTACGGCCGGAAGCCGAGTTGATTTCATAGGTTAATTCTAAATGTAAAATCATATCCATTTCAACCAGCAACTAACTAGCTTGAACCTTCTGTTCTATAAAACACCTTTTCGTTTTATCAGTCATTTAATTGTCAATTTACATCAGTTTAATTCAATTAAAAATACAAGTCTTATACTCAGTATCTTACCATCGACATTTATTACTCACACACCATACACACTTTATACTCGTACAAATCATAAAGGTAAATCTTAGGCAATTACTGGAAGCATATCACTACATTTAATAATATTTTAACGGCTTACTGTTTAGATTAAGTCTATGCTTCTCAATTTCAAGTAAAGATACTGTCTGCGGCATCAAGTACAGTACAGCACTGACAATGTCAACACGAAATGGACACCCTAAGTACCCTGCCCTTGTTTTAGTTTCAGCATTTATGCAAAAGGCAGGATGAGATCTGCGCATGATCATTTTCATATCAGTTTCTCTAAGCGGGATTTGCGTTTGTTCAAAGAATGACGAATCGGGTATTTTCACTATAGTGAACTGTTTTGACTGTTTGGCGATATTACATCTTGCCAAAAATCCGTTGCCTGTTTTCACAAATGTATCTATGGTAGTGTTAGGGTAGTACAGCTGATCCAGCATCCCATTCTTCTTCTCGATTGAGTTTGATGAAAGTTATCTTTTCAAATAGGAACTAATAGCATAGTGATTTGAGTTGTCACTCACATGTTTGCCATTTAAATAGAATTTCGTGTTGATAAATTTGCCATCGAATAGCATTAAACAAAAAGCGACCACGTCAGTAGCCGCGATCTTCTTTTTATCTGCTACAATTACACGTGAAGTGAGTTTTAAGTGGGATTCGTTAAAGTTGTGGTATTTTTAAGGGGATTTTGAGTATGTCGTATATAGGAGGATTTTTATTTTCCCTTGGACTGAGTACTGGATAATATGTATAGTATTTAGTGCATCTTGAAGACTTATATTAATCAACAGAAATTTTTCAAGCACTAAGTTGCTTTAAATAGACTTCTGGGACTCCTCGTACACTGTCAGTTGGTCGTAAAAGCCTTGTGTTTTCGTGATTTGTGGAGCAGATAATAGACTTTTGATACTGCCCTGTGGTAGTTAAGATGTTGAATGACACGAATTATAGCAAACAGTAGCTTATATTTCATCGTCGTTGGCTGATATTGCGCGTACGTACTGCTCCAGTCTGGGTGGAACTTCTGCTTGATAGAGTTCGTATCACAAAAGAGACGAAGGTTTCCGCAGTCGACCCCTAATTTGCGTTTTCTTTTTAACACGCCTCCCCTGTGATCCTCCAGCTTAAGTGCGCCTGTACATCAGACGTTTCCCTCCGCTCTGAGTGGTTTGAGCTTTTGGTTTTCGTGATGTACTTTTGTGAGTATTGCATGAAGTGTGACAATGAGATACTCTGCATTATTTGACTGTGGCAGTTGGTTTAGTGGTTCTACGTTGCTTTAATGGCACAAGGTATTGATTTTCTTGAAGTCGCCTACTAAAATTTTGCCAGGTTATGCAGTTTCAATTGCTATACTATTTTAGCTTGTCCCCATTTGGGTTTTGTTGCTGTTATTTTTATTTGCAAACATAGGTTTAAGAATACAGTATTCACTAAGCAATATGTCTTTGACAATGTCTTCATCCATTACACTTGAATTTGTATTGTTAATGTTTTTTTAAAGTATCTTATGCATTATTGATAAACAACAATGTATGATCAAGCACTAGTTTTAATGCATTTAGACTGGTTTGCAATAACTAGGGTTCAAGAACGCGTTCTTTAAAAGGTTTGATGTTGTCACTTCAAAGGTTAGATAAGAATAACTGGCAAATTCTCACGTCTTCGTCTTTTATACTTGGCGGCATGCTGTTTGCTTAATAATTGCGAGGTCAAAATTGCAATTGAATTATAATCTGAGTATTGCCATCAAGTTGCACAAGAAAATAGTACTTAATGACTTAACAGAATCTCATTATTTGACGTTGTTGTCTGCGAAATGGCAAAAATTGTATGAGAATAAAGCTGTAGACAGTTTTATCAGTGTAATAATTAGATATATCGACTGTTTGCAGTAACGGTAGTGAATGAGAGGCGTATAACTGGTTTGTAACTAGGCTGTAAAATACGAGAAGCCTTTTTTCTAGCACGGTGTGTTCAGGCTGAACGTCATCTTTAAATTCCGCTTTCTTTACTTCACGTTCTTCTTCCTTTACGTATTCCTGTCTCAACTGCGAAGATTTACCAGCCTTCAATATGAAATTGTCATCAAAGCCAAACAAAAGATAAACAAGCAGTGGAAGCTGTACTGTAATATCTTCTCGCAGGCCTGGTATACTAGGATGCCCATCAGCATGTTGAAACTGTACTCGCGTATCAACCTACAAATTTGCTAACAGAGTACAATGAATTTCATACACCACGTGATCTAAATCTAGTTCTTCTGGTTCTTTTATTAGAATAACGTTTGCATGTTTTAAATTGTCGCAAGTCTATATATTTATGGTCTACAATGTCATTGTATGCCCCTTTATCGAAATAAAATTCGGATTCGTAAACACTATTATTTAACTTGTTATGTTGCTGCAGTCGTAAACATAATGCGACATGCTCAGGCAAAACCACATATTGGTTCTCACTGCATTTAAATGTAAGCTTGCACTTTGTATAACTTTTATCTGAAGAAGATTCAATTTTTAATTGTACGTTATAAAACGCAGGGTCATTTATCTCAACTTTGAATCGTTCAAAGAATTTGCGAAAATCAGAGTCTTCGTGGTTATTCTTTTTTCCTAACATTAAAAAATTTTCAAAGCCTTGGTGAAGCTGTTTAATGTTTTGCATACTTTGAACTTTCTCAGCTCTAAAATTAAAATTTGCACCCATTTTAATACTATCTATGTTAGTTTCAAGTACATAGGCATATCGATAATGGTTTCATGACACAAATCTTCTGTTTTGCTTGAAAAACGATAAAAGTGATGTTGGGATTTCAATAATGACACTATTTATTAGGGACAGGTTCTGAAGTAGCATATTTTTATTGCCATGGTATAAGCCTAATGCTTTCTGTACAACGTCAAGAGGCACAGTGTCCTGATGCACCCTTAACTTTGTAGTGAGTCCACTTATAAATTCTTGCAAGGACGTTTCTTGTTTTTGAAAGTTGAGAACAGTCTTGATAGTTGGCTTGTAGTTTGGGAATAACTTGTCATTTGCATCTACTTCAACTGCAGCTGTGTTTTGCACTTTACGTGCTGGTGGTCTCTGAACAGGTTTCATCATAGCATGCTGTAGGCTTGAAGTATACCTTAGACTTACAAGTCCAAGGTCATAGTTTTGTAGATCCAAAGGGTTAAGTAAAACAGCTACAAAGCTTGCTAAAGTGTTGTCTGTATAAACAATATTTTGCTAATTGCTTGTAACTGTCACGTTTATATTAACAGAACCAATGGGATCTCGGTCTAGCAGTGAGTAGTAATGGTTGCCCAGTCTTATTCTTTTTTGCAAAAACTGCTGTTGTATGACATTAGAAAACAAAGCCAAAAATCCAGATAGGACAATTGTAGGAGATATTGAGCTAAAATTAACTAGGAAGTAGGTGTAAGGTATAGTCTTAAAGTTCACTAGCTTTACAAGGAACAATTCCTTAGGGTACGAAACGCTATATTCTGTTGGAAATACAAAACACAAATGCGTGTAAAACCTAAAGTGTATCTTCTTTTGTATAGTCTGTTTTTTCACTTACGTGTATGTAATACATGTACCTTTATCAAATCGGAGTTTCGTTCTACTAATTCTTACACGATCACCAGAGGAATACTTTGCCTTTTTGTTGTGAGTGTTGGTAATTACATCTGAAAAGATTGTTCTCCAGACCTGGTTTACGTTTAATTGATTAAATTAGGGAAGCGCAATCTGTATTGTTGAGTGGAAGCTGTTGTTATACGTTCCTCTTTTTTTAGTGATGTACCTAACAATTCGCTGGAAGATTGTCTTATACCAAACAAAGAATATATTTATTATGTGTAAACGAGACTATATTACATTGTATCTAGATATATACAGGCTTACAATCCTGACAGACTTACCTTATAACCCGCTCCACTATACCAAATTTTGTCCTGCTATTAGTGTTAAAGTAATAACTGTTTAAACGACACGGCTCGAAAGTCTGTGCCTGTATTAGGATTTATAAAACAAAGTCAAGCTTTAATTTATATATAATAAAATTAACTAAATTTATATAACTAGTATAGTTATTTTAATATACGTATGGCCATTCAAACTGACACAACTTGATCTGTAAGTAAATATATAAAAGTCCTCTTTGATTCGTTAAAAATGTTCTTAAAAGCATTGATAACCGACTTGGTTTTCCTATTTTTAATAAAACGGCAGCGAAGCTTCTTGGAAAACGCATCCATGCAGAATAAGATATAAGCATAGCCGGTATTTTCTTTTCCTAGAATGTTTAAATCAGCACAGTAAATTTTCATTTTTATATTTACTAAAGTTCTGCGTCGTTTAAAGTTTTTGCGTATAGGTTGGTGCATTAAAAATAAACGCAGCTGGCTTAACCTTTTATGTACTACTGCTATATCATTAAAGTGTTTGTTATCATTAGGAAAACCGCTGAGAGCCGAATACAAACCCTTGAGTCTAGAGTTCAAATATGATTTACGAATTTCAGCCGTATTTTTAACTGTAATTACAACTGACCTACATTGAACAACTGTTGATTGTAAATGCATGCAGATTCCTAAATTCAATGCTATTTATACACTTTCTGCCACACTTACATTTATATACTATTTATTAATAGACAATATATTATTAACAGTTTTTACATGTTTATTTTTAGTTTTTTAATTTGAAAATTTAAACTACTACTGAGACTTGCCATCTTTTCTATGTAGGGCTGTACAATATTTTAGCGAAGTAATAGTAAACATTTACAAACATCGTTTTACTTGTTCCTTTATATTTGCTTTGCGTGCTTCCCTGCTACTTACTTGTAGTACTTGCAATCTTTTCTCCTCCTTTCACCGTAACTCCATATCGCGCTTGTGCGAAACATTTAAGAGCCTATTAGCTTGAATTATTTCATTGTCCAAAATCATAAGATTTTTAAACGACGCAAACTGGGACAACGCAACGTATGTTGTACACGCAATAATATCTTTTGTGTCTAGAAATAAACAACTAATTAATACAGTCGTTTCTTATGATTTTAAAAAATTAGGAATCCTCAGACGATCACTTTGCGCTTGTAGCTACAGTGTACACAAATTAACTAGTGTTCAAGATCAATAAAGTCATAACTGCACCTATGAGTTGTCATTGCCCAACTTAGGACTAGTGGAAATGTATGCACTCGGACATACTGCTGTGTTTCTAGGTCCAGTTCATTACTCTCAGTCCTAGCAATTCGGCAACCCTGCCGTCTTGACGTAACCTCGATGTCGTTTTCTCTGTAAAACAGGAAGTTAACAAAAACTAAAGACAATATCAACAACAGTGCCTCTGCTGCCATTTACAAGATTTGCCTTAATATCCAGATTTTTTTTCAGCATTTTTGGGACACCATAATCGATTTTCAAAGGATCTTATGCAAGTAAAGAGTGCTCAGCAATAACGGCTGGTATTTCAGTAAAATCAAAATGCAGTTTTTGTATCATTTTCTTAGAAACAAGCAACAAAACAACACATTTAGTTTATAGTTTTAGTGAATTCGAATTGACACAATATATTTTTGCAAGCAAGTCGTCGTCACTGCTTGCATTTTTAAATTTGGATAAGGTATTACTTTTAAATTCGACGCTAAGTTCAATTTCATAAATGGGCTTCCTATAAAATGGGTTAGCAAGTAATATTTCTGTACGACATTGTATGCGACTTTGATCCAGCTTCTCTCATTCTTGAAGCTGACACAAAGTTATGTATTTTAAAATATTCACGCTCTATGTGTATGCCTGAATGTTTTTTAAGAAATCTTAATAGATGTCTTTTGGTAAAAAAACAATTAAAGCAACAAAATGTACCTTTGACAGACAGTATTAGGTAGGAAACAGGAACGCCAAATAGCTAAATATGGCACTTTATACATTTGTATTTGTCTAAGAGTTTTGCTTTTAAATTCTGCTTTGGCGTATAGCTGCGATAAACTCTGTAACTCAAATAATTTTAGCGATTATCTGTCAATTTTTCTAGACTGCACTCTTTGCAACATAATGTTTCACATGGACTTGAAACAACAAAAGAGTCGTTACAAGGTAGGCAAATTGAAACAGACTGCTTGCATATGCCTAGGACTGAGCCGCGACATTAAATTGCCCAGTGGTTTTTAGGCTTTATTGTGACTAAATTCAATAATAAAATGATAACGTGTATTACTACAGTGAAGTAATAACAAATAGGAGGAATTTTAGCCAGCAGGTCCCTAGGAATCTGAGTTTGTCAAGCATGACATATATTGGGGTCGTAGAATACAGTCCTAATACGACATGCGCTGCAGCTTATTGCAATCACGTATAAATAAATATAAGAATAATATAATTATAGGATGTAAATGTAAATGCTTGTGATATTCCACTTAATAGTTACTCTAACAAACTTCCGCTAGTATGGGAACGAATCTTGAAGCATGCTTGAAATGTTGCTCCTCTTGAACTTGAAGCACAAATTCCCATGAACAAAACAGTTCAAAAAGAAAACTTGCTATCTTGGCTTTGTTTTTGTGACAGTATATGATTTATTGTTTTAAGAGCTTGAGATTACCTTGGAGTACCTGTTACAATTATTTACATTTAACTTTAGTAAAACTGTGTTTTCGGCAACTCAATTACATAGATGTCTTACAAGATCAATAAATCGTGTCTAAGCTCGTGACATAAAAATATACGACACCTCTGCAGGTTGTTACATTTCTAATATTGCAGCTTGTGTAAAAATCGTCAAACTTAGTTCCATCAAATTAGTACAGTAGTTCCCATTTTAATGTTTTATAGGAAATACAACTAGACAAATCACACTGGCACATACAATCTTCGTTGTCTCTGGCACTAAGTCGATGCTTGTAGAAACAACTTGGACAAAGTGAGTGATTTAAATTAAAAGCATAAAAACGCGACTGTGGCAACAGTGGTTTATGTGAAAATGGTTCTAAAAATAGTCGCGGCAGGCCTGGTTAAATTGCCTGTTTGAATTGTTTTAACGTTTTTTTGGCAATCCTAGCAAACTTAAAAGAAATTTGTTTGCAAGAACAGCATTTTGTGTGTCTACAACAATTTTTTCTCGCTAGTTCATGCGATTCTCGTTCTAAAGATGGCAAGCTTTGTAATAATACTGGTGGTGGCTCTAGCCAAAGTTGACTGTTGCGAGTAATCGCACAAATACGTCTCTAAAGTTGTAAAGAAAAATATATTATACTGCCGTGGCACTGTCTCCAGGTAAATCAATGTTAAACTAAACTAAAATTTTTAGGATGAAACCTGGCATTCAAGTCTCTAGTAAAGTATTTGGGTTATTTTGGTCTGGCCGGAACACTTTCCTTAGCAAAAAACCAAGCGCCACTAAACTGGCAGCTCATGAAAGTCAGCATGCTAAAATACAAATTGTTCGGATCCACACCATTTATACGATAGCAGCTCTTGTAACGATGGACTTCTCCATTAAATTTTGCTCGACCACTGAATTGAAACTAATTAAGTATTATAACCTTGTGATTTTACTTTCTTGTTCTTGAACTTGTAAAAACAGGAGGTGGGTAGGGCTATAATTCACCTCAGCCAATTACACGACGCAATTATTGGACCCTTGTCTTGATCACATGTCTCAATAAATTAGAATAACTGCAAATTCTGAGAGACTAAACAAAAACGTCGCTACATTAGTAAAATATTGCCACTACAATAGATGTTATTACTAGGCAAAGCTTGCTATTTTTAGAATCATTCTGTGTTTAACTTTCAAGGTCAACTTTGTTTCTCATTGTTTGGTCTCTTTCAATACCACTGTGAACTAAACTACCCAACGATGCAACAGAAAAAAGAACTGAAGCAAACGCGACAACATCAAGAACACTCTCTCAATCCTTTATTAAACTAAGGAAGGAACAGACTTTTAATGTTGCCATATCAAACTATTTGAAATGGTCCTCGTGTAGGACCATACAGACTTGAAAAAAACCATGGACATGGCAAGCGAAACTCTGACTGCAAATCAGTCAATGCATTGTCAACTGAAAACGACAAACACAACAGCAGAGATCTGTCTGGCTTTAATGCGCGTAAAATTACTGCTCAAGACTGGAAGTGTTTCGAGACGTTTGACAAAACTGTTATTCTTGAGTCTCCAAAACTTTGGGACCAAATTCGAGCACAGCTCGTCTACGACTCGTATCTGCAGGCCCACGTCTACTACTTTGGACGCAAGAACTATGGCAACTCTAGTCACTTCAAAGTTTGATTCACTGTATTTGAAAGCCATAATATTCTAGACTAGGCAAATAAAACGCTAAAGCAGAATAAAAACCATCCGCTGAAAGGAAAAAATATCACCCACCATCTGCCGTATTTTAAGAACAAAAGCAATACTGACCTTGCAGAAGAACCAAGAAATGGAGCTAAGAAGTTTACGTACTGGCAGAGCCCGCATTACACTTTACGCTCTTTGTGAGTACGCTTTTTATTCAACACCATGACTGGAGCAATTCAAATGTTAACCAACTCAAACCCATCTGACAACTACGCTCAGACATGGACTGGGTATAGTGGCAGCACTGTTTCATTCTGTCTAGTGGAAATCAATGCTTCGGTTGACTTTTTCAATATACTGTCATATATATATATGTACCCTCTCACTCCTACCCACTCGTTGGTTGTGCTCTGTGAGTCTCAACCAACGATGAGGACGGGAACGCGAGGAGGAGAACTCACTTCTCTGTAGGATCTTACTCCAACCAGTAATCCCAGCTGTGTTCCTCTAATAAAATTGTACTTCTGTGTCTGTACAGCTATTGCACTCTAAGGCTTATTGTTCCCGCTTCCACACACATTCATACAGCTTGCATACAACTAGACTCTACAAGTATATACATTTGACTAACTCTGACATGGTGCTCTCATGAGAACCCTTACTGTGCACACAAAACAAAATCATTCATTATTACATTTTTTTAAAGTGACAAAAAGTATAAAAGTACACAAACAAATTACAAAACAAGTGACACAATTTACGCGAACGCTTTGAGCTTGGCTGCCCGTTTTTCTTGTTGAAGTAGTCTGAGTGGAGCACCACTGGGAGAACAGAAGTCAATCCACAGAAAGTCCGGTTTCAGACCGAAATTGCGCTCGCCGCTGGGGTACTCCAGGTCCCGCTTGGACCAACAGCGCGTCTTAAAAGGTCAGATCTATTAAATTAAAAAAACTGGTAATAATTATTAAGTGAATTTAGCTCAGATTAGCTACAGTATATAGTTTTGACTCAGTTTCAGTCAGTTTTTCTAGCTCAGTTCAGCTACAGTCAGTTTTTTAAGCTCAGTTTAGCTACAGTCAGTTTTAGGCTCCGTTTTTAGCCTCAGTTATAATTTTCTTCTATGTAAATCACATAAAACAAACCCAGTACAGCATAATTCTTACCACAGTTAATCTTATGAGTTCAGACAACCCTCATTTCACACGTAGAGTAGTTAGAGACAATAACTTGGAATTACCTAGTATTAGCGACCTAGCCGCTCAGCTACCTGAGCCACGCAGTCTCCCTCAATTTCCACCTCAGTTTCATCCCCTATTAAATACTACACCCATCAATATTGTGTTTTATCCCGTAGATACTACGCAAAACATTAAACAAAATCCCTCATCAAACATAATTCCAAATCCACCAGTTGAAAACCCACATATTCCAATTAATACCTTAACATCAAAGTCCCTATCACCAACAGCGTTAAAATTACTTTATACAAATTACATTGATTCTTCACCTCAAAATACACCCAATAAAACAGTATCAGTAACTAATATCTCACAATTCACAAATACCGAGACAATACCTCCACACGCACGACGTTCTTCTCTGCCAGTCGACTTTTCCCGTCGCCCCGGCTCCCTATTTCCACACTATAATTATTTTTACGACTTTAATAATCATTTTAACGCCCAAAATCACGAATTTAACATGCCACCACCTACAGTCTCGATGAATATCAATACGGTCCTGCAGACCACCCCGCTCCAACAATTTAAAGCGGGTCAAGATGACGCCCAGCAGTTAATGGTAGACTTTGAGAATAAGGCCAATATGGCCGGATGGACACAATATGATCAATTAAAGCAGATGTTTCCATTGTCTCTTCGTCCTGTAGCTCTACTTTGGTACACAACTGAAATCAAAGACGATGCCGCCTTCCTTGAAAGATTCGGGACGGATCCGGCTACCCTACAAACCCATCTCAACACCAGGACTCAGGGCATCAACGAATCTATCGACAACTATTGTCATGCAAAGCTACTCTTATGTAACTAATTGGACCCGGCAATGGCTGAGAAAACCAAAATCGTGTATCTACGAGCCGGCCTCCAGCCAATTTACCATTAGATGCTGTCAAGCCAACTCCGTCAACTCAACACCACTTCAGCCTTTCAGGCTGCCCTACGTGACGCAGAAAGTGCTCGCAACTTTACAGTTCACCTTTCCCCATCTACAGGGGAAGAACCAACGACCAGCTCGGCCCTGGCGAGTCAAATTCAAGCACTAGCAACATCCATACAAGAACTAAAAATTAACTACGCTGCCACTCAAGCCACACCAAGAGATATTAATTACAACCGATCAGACCGCCGCGACTCCCGTCGCCCGGAATCAAGAAGCCGCGACCGGGCACCATCATCCCGCTCCGGATACCGGAACTACTCCCGCAGTAACTCACGTCCCCGTCAAGACAGCCGCGAACACAACTATCAACGAAACCGTTCTCCCACTCCGCACCGTCGACAACGGACAGATCACACGTCTCAAAGCCCCAAGCCACACAGATGCTACAACTGCAATGGTATTGGCCATATGGCAAACATATGCCCATCACCACCACGCTCCGACAAACGGCACGACAAGCAAAACTACTCAAATTTGGAAAACTACAATCAGGGACTCCCCCTGGAGTCCCACTTCAAGGAGAATCAAACCCAACGCAAGGTGCAGTTCGACGACAACGACTTCCTCAACCACGAATAAACGATAACCCTTGAAATCCGTCTCCACGACCCTCCGACATAAAAATAAATTCATCCGAAATACACATACACGGCTCTCCAATGTTAAAAGCTACAATTAATAACATGAAGATTAAGACCCTAGCAGACACCGGAGCCTCCGCTTGCCTCATAGCATCTAAACTTGTAAACCCATTAGATATAAAAAAATTAAACAACGTACGTGTAACACCGTTTCAAGGTACCCCAGTGCAACCTTTGGGCATTAGATGATTTTATTCAAAGTTTTGTTTGTACTGGACCTCCTGTGCCCTTTACTGAGGATGAAGTTCGGTCTGCCTTTTCTCGTGTAAAAAGGAAACATTATAACTGTCATGAAGTTCCTTACACTGTAATAAACAACTGCATGGATACTTTAGCTTTACCTCTTGCACTAATGTTTACGCAATTTTTATCTTTATGTAAATATCCATCTAAATTTAAGACTGCTGTTGTAACTCCACTTTATAAAGGTAAAGGTCACAGAAAGGATCCTCTTTCGTATCGCCCTATATTTTGTTTACCAATTCTAGATAAATTGTTTGAGCAATTACTTCATGCTCGCATTATGTCCAAAATTCAATTATGTGACCAACAACACGGTTTTAGGAAAGAACGGGCATGCCAATCAGCCACTTTACAATTTATACAAGATTCTTTTAGGTACTTAGATGTAAAATGTGGTAGAGTAATTGCAGTTTTCATTGATTTGCAAAAAGCATTTGACTCTGTAAACCATAGGAAGCTGTTAGTTAAGTTGAGAGACGATTTTGGTATACATTCGCTTTTACTTAAACTTATGGCTGACTTTCTAAATAATCGTCAATTTAAAATAAAAATTGGTGACTTCATTTCAGATAGTTATGATCTGAATATGGGAGTTCCCCAAGGGTCAGTATTGGCGCCATTATTATTCATTATGTATATTGATAAAATAGGTGATGCCATTTCTGGCGGCGTAAAATTCATTTTATATGCAGACGACTTAGTATTGTACTTTTCGAACTCAAAGTTTGAAGTTATGCTGAACTCAGTTCAGACTTGTTTGGATTCTCTAAATGTATGGTTCAATTTAAATGATTTGTATATTAATATAAGTAAGACGAAATTTATGTTACTCCATAAGTCCGGTGACACTAAAATTCCTGACCCTGAAATAGTTGTATTGCATTGTAATAGTCAGGATATAGAACGGGTATATACATTCAAATATCTTGGTGTAATTGTAGATTGTAACTTGAATTTCAATGAACACTTCTCGTACGTGAAACGAAGAGTTAATGCTGCAATTGCAGCTATTTTAAATATTAAACGCTATTTAGACTTTGGTACATTTGTTGTAATGCCTAATGCTTATGTTCTATCAGTTGTTGACTATTTTGTGATTATTTGGGGATCTAGATCTAATGCAGAGCTACA
The DNA here is from genome assembly GCA_949802685.1 of Dicyrtomina minuta. Classification (NCBI taxonomy): domain Eukaryota; kingdom Metazoa; phylum Arthropoda; class Collembola; order Symphypleona; family Dicyrtomidae; genus Dicyrtomina; species Dicyrtomina minuta. The sequence continues at coordinate 43,021,109 of OX461809.1, read as the reverse complement.
ATCGTTACAAAACAAACTAAATAGAGCTATTATTGCTTTCTGTAATATTAGACAGGTAAATGTAAATCAGTGTGATTTATTGGAAATGTGTAATGTACTGTCAGTGTATGAGAGGATTAAGTATTACTCACTTATCTTTGTGTTAAAAACTTTAAAGTACGGTTCTAATATCATCTATTTTAAGAACATCTTTATGCTAAAGACGTCAGCAAGGCAAACGCGTTCAACCAATAAGTGCTTGCTTGAGTGTTTAAGGTTCAATTCGGAAAGTTATAGAAACTCTCCACTATACAGGTTCACTGATGAATTGAATAATGTTCCTGAGGATATTAAGGGATGTGTGTCGCTTGAAAGTGGGGAATTTAAATTGTATGATATTGGTCCTTTCCGGAGTAAGTTGATAGAGTATATAGTAGGAAGCAGGGACATTTATATGTATAGCCCCTATATTCCGCCGTAGTGTTTGTGCTGCTGCTTTCCTGTTTTTACGGTTAACAACAAATGTTTCTTTGGTATTGATTTATCTTATGTGTATGTAATAATTTATAGTGTATGGAATAATTTACAATGTGTGTATTAATTTATATTTTACTAGTATTTATTAGTGTCCGTGATTTAATAACAGTATATGTATACTGAATTGCCTGACACTTAAATAAAAATAAACTCAAACTCAAACACCACAGTTCAATTTAGCTTAGGGCGCAAAGAATTCTCACACCCTGCCATAGTGATCCCTAACTTAGAACCTCCGTTCTTTCTCGCATCAGATTTTTTCACTCAGTACAATTGCAAAATCAACTACAAAAACGTAAACTCCAAAGCTCTGCATTTCCAGCTAATTATTTAACATTAAATGAAAAAGTTACTCTCCAAATTAACAAGGATAATAACAATGCTACTTCCCTTCCACGCACTGTCGCCAAAACTACAGTCATTCCGCCCCACACACATCAAGCCGTCCCTACAAATTTCCCTTTCCCAGCACAAGCACACCTTTTACTAGAGCCATCCCGAGCTTATCACAACAAAACTAAACTTTTGATTACACGCGGAATCATCCCTCGAGAACAACCGTATGTTTATATATTTCATCCCTCACGCCAACCCATTACGGTATATAAAACTTCCCAAATCGGCGATTACGAAACCAAATTTAAAATCATAAATCATAACTCAATCCTAAACGACTCATCCTACAGTGACATACAGACATCCGCATCTAAACTCAAAACCTCAGATTTGGATTCTATAAACAAGCGGATCCTCACGGCAGACGAACTCAATCAATTCAACATCAATCCGGCATTAACCCCTTCACAACAAGACTGAATCATTCTCCTTCTACAGGAATTTTCAGACATTTGTGCCTTCTCTATAGCCGAACTAAAAACAAGCACACTTCCCCCCATGAAAATCGACACAGGAGACGCATTAACTATTAAGCAACCACCATACCAAGCATCGCCACACGACAGAGAAGAAATGCGTCGTCAAATTCAGGAAATGATTGCAAACAAAATCCTCGAGCCTTCAAACTCCCCATGGAGCTCCACATGTTTCTTAATTGCTAAGAAAACAGGAGATTGGCGCGTAGTGGTTAACTACAAAGCTCTGAATTCTGTCACCCGTGCTAACTCCTACCCACTCCCTAGGATAGATGACGTACTCCACTCTCTCCGTGGAGCGTCTTGGTTTCACACCGTGGACCTCCGCTCCGGCTATACACAATGCGATATAGACGAAGCGGACCAAGATAAAGCCAGTATAATCAGTCCAGACGGCACATATCGCCCAAAGAAAGTCACATTTGGACTCATGTCCGCCCCTGCTTATTTCCAACGCTGCATGGACCGAGTACTGGGCAGTTTAAAATGGCGTACGATACTTGTATATTTGGATGATTGTATCGCATTTGCTACAAAGTTTAATGACTCTTTATATAACCTTCGTCAACTCTTCCTTCGCTTTCGGCTATTTAAGCTCTCACTAAACCCACTAAAATGTTATCTTGGCTTTCAAGAAATAACCGCGTTGGGATTCAGAGTCAACAAATTTGGGATAGCTCAAGACCCATCTAAACTAGACGCGGTCCGAAACTTCCCAGTACCTACTAAAGTCAAGAACGCACGTGAATTTCATGGCCTCATGTCATTCTTCAGACGTTTTATTTTTCAATTTTCCGAAAAAGCTCGACCACTTACTAGCCTATGGAAAAAGAACGCTAAATTCATATAGGGAAGTGCACAACAACAGGCATTCGAAACATTAAAAAATGATTTACTCTCAGCTCCGGCCCTTGCTCATTTTCACGAAACCCTTCCCTGCATAGTTACATGTGACGCATCCAAACATGCAGTTGGAGCTTTTATTTCCCAAGTATTTGATAGTGTATCTCACCCAATCGCCTTCGCCTCCAGGTCACTCACACCCGCGGAAACAAATTATAGTGTCGGAGAAAAAGAATTATTGGCTTGCGTTTTTGCCGTTCGCAAATTTAGAGAATATTTACACGGCCGCAAGTTTTTATTACTTACGGATCATTGCAGCCTGCAATGGCTCAAATTAAAAACAGATACCAGCACTCGCCTTGCTAAATTTCTAATTAAACTACAAGATTATGACTTTGATATCAAATATAAGCCTGGGAAAGAGAATACTGTCGCGGACGCATTGAGCCGAAATCCACATACCCAAGGCACACTAAAAGACGAACTTGAAGACACCAATATACCTACATACGCAGCTCAAATCTCTCTCTCACGGCCAGATCCTCTTTCCAACATCGCAATTAAAACCATTATATCCGCGCAAAGTAAAGATCTAGCTATTCAGAAGCTCCTTCAGTCCAAGCAAGCATCTAAAGTTACCACTGATGACAGTGGTCTACTATACTTACAACAACCTCATAAAGCACAGCCATTACTTCTAGTACCCAAACCTCTCATTCCTATCCTTCTATCTGCATATCACGACGACCCACTATCCGCTCATCAAGGCTATACACGAACCCTAGGCGGACTTCACCAACGATATATTTGGCCTGGAATGACGAAAGATTGTTTGTGGTACATCCTATCCTGCCCCAAGTGCACCGCTCCTAAATCACCTAAAACCAAATCATTTGGAAATCTAAAACCCATTGTTGCTACCAAGGCCTTTGACATCGTAGGCATGGATCTACTAGGCCCATTTGTCACCTCGGATAAAAACAATAAATACATAATAGTTCTTACCGAATACTATACTAGATATGCAATCACAAAAGCAATCCCATCTCGACATACCGAGCACATTGCAGACTTTCTAGTAAATCAAGTGATATGCGAACATGGCGCCTTTCGTGATCTCATATCGGATAACGCGCCCGAACTTAACTCTGCTCTTATTAAACTTATCATTAAAAAATTAAGTGCCCAGCACCGACCAACTTCTCCCTACCATTGTCAAGCTAATGGTCTATCAGAAATACTTAACATGACTCTCACTTTATTCCTCAGTACATACGTTAATTTAACACACACTGACTGGTTTCAATTTTTACCCCACGTCACCTTTGCCTACAATACAGCCAACAACGCTTCTCTAAAGGAATCACCTTTTTATCTGTTAAAAGGATATCATCCAGAACTGCCTATTGATACTGTCATTTTGCCCCCTCATAAAAATCCAATCCTAGAAGTTCTCACGACAGATCGTAAGAAAGCTAGCCAAGCTCTCCTTGAAGCCCAACAGAAACAACAGATCCGATATAATCAGCTCCATGCCCAACGATCTTATCAAATAAACGACATCGTCCGCGTTCTAGTACCTGCTAGAAAAATAGGACGCAGTGAAAAACTTCTCAGCCGATAAGAAGGCCCCTATAGGATTCGAAATATAGATAATCAGAATAATGCTCACGTGACGCCAATCTACAATCAAGCGCCACCTCAACCCCGGAGAGTCAATTTTGAACGTCTAAAGAAAACTGTCCTTCGGGACGAAGACACCACCACCCCCACCAATTTTCTTTACTTCTATGATGAGGAGTTATTAATCCGTGACTTCCTGACCAAACTCCAGTCAAGATCATCTCCATCCAGCAGTCTAGCAATCTTAAACATACCAAGATCCACTACTCATACGGTCATCAACACCCTCACTCCACTTAGTAAAGCGACAACTCCTACTCCTTCTTTAACTCCTCACCTTACAATACCTACTAATCCAACCCTACCTACAATAGTATCAACAACAACACCAAACCTCTCACTTCCAATTTCTCCTCGGCACAAGCCTCTTCCTCTTCCTCCTCCAGTAGCCCAGCTTTCTAAGACAAATCGCCCTATACAAGTTCGTACCACTCCTTCACATTTCAAAGATTTTATTCCTAAATAAGCTAAACACTAACGGTACAAGGTAACAAATTTTCCTCATAAAAATCAGGGATTTGCATCCTTTCATCTCTCTCTCTACTTAACTCCTCTCGCACTCACGCGTCTCACTATCCAAACTTTGATTCGATTCATATTAATTATTTCATTTTTCCCTTGTTTTTAACCGAGACTTAACATGTTTCCTCTACCTGGCTGGTCACGCTCGGGTCCCGGTTACGTTCTCTTTGCTCCGTTTCCGCACTACTACTCAACCGGACGACTTCATTCTACCGGAGGTACCCACTTTGATCCAGAGCCTATTCAGCGAATTGCTCGCTACCGATACGGTCCCATTCACACCGGCAACCCTCTACCACCTCACCAACGGATTGCTCGATATCCCTGTCGCCCACCCGCAGTCATTACCAAAGTAACACTTCTACTTGACTATGATCCGGACTTGCCACCCACTACCCAAGCCGATACACAACATCGTCACCGACCAACTACACGTCGGCATGTATCTCCGCCCGCAGCTTTCCACACAGTTCAACGACAGCCGCGGACTCCACCATCAGCTTCACCAACCCGTCAACCATCTCAGACACCAGTAGTTCCAGCCCTGGACAACCCTAAACTTCACTTGGCACTACCACAATCCAAACCTGTAACACCACGGACAACAAGCTTTCCTTATCGGGTTCAATCACGGTATGAAAACTGTCATTTGTCTTTCATAATTATATTTTTATTCCTCATTGCTACTAGGCTAGCCTTCCTCAACCTCCCCGTGGCGTCTGACGCAGCAAGAACTCGATTTCGTTCTCGGATTCTTAAACCAGTGTTTAAGACCTCAGACATAAACTACAAACCGCGACCTTCAGTTCGATCTTCATCTCCACCCCGAGGTAGACTATCAGCCTCCACTGACTCATTAGGACCACCTTTAAAACCTCTGCCCAACCCACCTAAATCCAAACTTCAGAAAGTCGCTAAAGCCGCCATTCCCGTCGCTGGTACCGGCCTGATCATGGGCGGTGTCGGTGCCGCACTGGACCAAATACCGCAACAAAATTCGGAACTCAAAATTACAATCCTACAAGAGGAAACTAGCACCTTATTTCCAACCCCAGTCAACATTACATATCTGACGCAAAACATTCCCAAACTTGCTGCTTTATTTGGTTTATCTCCTACCTCATCCACCACTGCTTCTCCCCCTTTGCCAAAAGTATCCGTCAAAATTAATGACGATACTACCATAACAGTCTATAATTGGTACTTGGTCTTTGCTCTTTTAAGCATTATGTTGGGATGTGGTCTAATTTTGTTATTTTGTTACTATTTTTATGGACGCCGCCTGCCACGGAGACACACGTCCTCCAAATGTCACTCCCCACCAACCCGACGCCTAACCCTTCGAACAACACCACCATCTTCCCCCACTCCAATCCAATTTCAGCAACCAAGAACCGTATACGTACCATATCCTTCAACTGCACCATTAGGAGTATACCCCAACTTGACAGTTCACATCCCGAATGACCTTGCTCACCCCGAAAAATAACAACGTCCCTCGGACACAGGTTCAACTAATTTAGTTGTATTCTTATTGTACATTTCCGACCGACTCCTGTATTTTCACTCGAGTCACGGTCCTATTTGAAGTCCATACAATATATGGCATATTTTACTTAATTATTTGTATACACTCTAGTATGAAATTCTATATTGCATAAGTTTTTTCGGTTTAATTATAATATGGCATATACAGCCCTATATTCATAATCTCTTAATTATATACTTACATAGTAATGTTTACCTACTTTTCCAGAATCAGTACATATTTTCATTTTAAAGCTCATTGTTATGTAATGGCATATTTAATATACGTTTGTGGTTACCTACTTAAAGTTCTATATTTGTTAATTATTTTTTTTACAATAATCATTAAATTATTGACCGCCTTTAGTCGTTTTGGGTTTAAATACCTGTTGTTTGTAATGATACTAGTGGCGGCTACAATTATTGTCAATTTCTTCTTTAATGTTCATACTTCCTAATGTGTACGTCAATCGTCACTACCAAATGCCAATTTTCCTTGTTCTCCATTATAAGTATCCGTTCTACGCTTACTTTACTATTGTTATCTTGTTAAAATAGGATACTGACCTTTTAATACTGTACTGCGTATTAAATGTTGTAGTCTATAGTTACAATTGATCTTAACTAAAAGATAAGGCGAAGAGGGTTTTAGGACACAGGACGCTCGCTCAGTCTGTTCAGTGCTTCGCAATGTTGCCATACGGTCCGGGGTTCATCATGCATCGCCCCGCCGGTACCGGCGTACCTGCATACCGCAAAGGTGAACACTGAAGTCCTGCGACGTTTACGCTGAGAAGATGAGAGCCTATCCGCATGGGGAAATGCTAGGCAGATGACAAACACAATTTTGCTCACGCCCTGTGTAAAAGGTTTTGGAAAAGGGTCTGGTTCATCAATCGTAACTAGTCAACTATTCCATCCAATAATGATTCATTCAGTGCATCGAATCCCTCGGTGACTACAATCAACAAAAATAAAAACAAACAATGTCAGTAATTATACTCTTATACCCTGCTGTACGCAGGAACTCACTTTTGGTATAAACTCGCATCTACTTAAACTTATGGCTGACTTCTTGAACAATCGTCAATTCAAAATAAAAATGGGTGACTTTATTTCGGACAGTTACGATCTAAATATGGGAGTTCCTCAAGGGTCAGTATTGGGACCATTATTGTTTATTATATATATTGACAAAATAGGTGATGCCATAACTGGTTGCGTTAAGTTTATTTTGTATGCTGATGATTTGGTTATGTACTTCTCGCATTCTAAATTTGAAGTTATGCTAAATGCGGTTCAGACTTCTCTGGATTCTCTTAATGTGTGGTTTAATATGAATGATTTGTGTAATTATATAAGTAAGACTAAATTTATGTTAATTCATAAGTCAGGTGACTTAAATATTCCTGAACCTGACAGGGTTGTCATGTCTTGTAATAGTCAAGATATAGAACGTGTGTATACATTTAAATACCTTGGTGTAATTGTTGACTGCAACTTGAATTTTAATGAGCACTTTTCGTATGTAAAACGAAGAGTTATTGCTGCAATAGGAGTTATTTTAAATATTAAAAGATATTTGGACTTTGGTACATTTGTTGTAATGCCTAATGCGTATGTTCTATCAGTTGTTGATTACTGCGTGATTATTTGGGGATCAAGAACTATTGTAGAGCTTCAATCGTTGCAAAATAAGCTAAATCGAGCTATAATATCTTTTTGTAGTATCAGACAGGTCAATGTAAATCAGAGTGATTTATTGGAAATGTGTAATGTATTGTCAGTATGTGAAAGAATTTAGTATTACTCACTTATCTTTGTTTTAAAAACTTTAAAGTATGGTTCTAGTATTATTTATTTTAAAAACATTTTTAGTCTAAAAACGTCAGTAAGGCAAACGCGATCAACCAATAAGTGCTTGCTTGATTGTTTAAGGTTTAATACGAAAACTTTTAGAAACTCGCCACTATATCGATTCACTGATGAATGGAATAATATTCCTGAGGAATTTGAATTGTACAATATTGGTTCGTTCCGAAATAAGTTAATGGAGTATATAGTAGCAAGTAGGGAAAATTACATTTATAGCCCCTATATTCCGCCGCAGTATTTGCTTTGTTCCCTTATTGCTTTTACGGTTACAAACTATTATTTTCTTTGGAAGTGATGTATCTAATGTATCTGTATTAATTTATATTGTGTGTATTAATTTGTATTTGTGTGATAGTATTAATATAGTGTCCGTGATTTAATAACAGTATATATATACTGAATTGCCTGACACTTTAATAAAAATAAACTCAAACTCAAACTCAAACTCAGACTTGTTAGTATATGCCAAGTTGTAATTATGTCAGATAATTTTATCATTAATATTGTTCATTGACACCGAATTTTACGGTATTATATTTCTTCTGTGACCCGGAACTTAATTTCTAGTATGTACACATTTAATGTCAACCTTAAATAATCTTATTATCCATTCACATTGTTGTTAATCATATCTTTATAATTCTTGTTAATCCCTACCGTATCACGGCCTCCTCTTCTAGTACACACCTTTCCGCACACACACACCTGTTGGAATCCGCTAGGTTGGAAATCCCAGTCCCGTCCACACCTTTCCCTAGCTCACCTGCTTCCTCTGATTCTGCAAAGAAACCCAAACTAACCACATATTAGTGCTTTTACTCTTCACAATTCACTACCCCCACCAACTCCTTCCCTCTTTTTCAGTTCATGCCTTGTCACCAATACCTCACTTATATACATTTTATTAAGTCCGACAAAAACAAAAACCAAACCAACAACAAAATTGATACACTACTTTCCTGTTTTTCCGGTAAAATTTTGAAAAGCTCCAAGTATTTTTCCGTCTGTCCCGTCTCCCAGCTCCGAATTGCAAATGTCTCTCAAATTCAAATTTTCCTTCGTTCATTCTCCTCCTTTAACAGTCCCAGTCCCGTCTTCTACGTCTCTCTTTAGTTTTAGTGCTACCCCTTAGTTTTAATGCTAGCAGCCCTTCAAGGCTCATTTCTGTATAGCTTAGTATTTAAGTCAAAAATTGTGGTCAATTTTTCCGTAAGGAAACCTGCTGTCATATATATGTACCCTCTCACTCCTACCCACTCGTTGGTTGTGCTCTGTGAGTCTCAACCAACGATGAGGACGGGAACGCGAGGAGAAGAACTCACTTCTCTGTAGGATCTTACTCCAACCAGTAATCCCAGCTCTGTTTCTCTAATAAAATTGTACTTCTGTATCTGTACAGCTATTGCACTCTAAGGCTTATTGTTTCCGCTTCCACACACATTCATACAGCTTGCATACAACTAGAATCTACAAGTATATACATTTGACTAACTCTGACAATACACAACGCAAAGCTTGCTGCATCGGAACCACACGATTCTCTACCTTGGTTTTGTCAGGTAAATGCCCAAGAAGTGTTACAAGAACAACTGTGCCAAGAACCAGCCGTCGAAGTCAAGCCGGCATCACAACGTGTGGAAATCGATTAGAACCAAGTTATTTCTACTGCCGTAGCAGGGTTTCAACCGTCATCTGAACAACTAATTGACTATTCTGATGTTGCGTTCATTGATTCAGATATTGACAAGTTTGACAACTTTGAAGAAACTCGCGATGCAAACAACGAAAACAGCAATAGCAAAATATAGGTTTCACACTACAACTCGCAATTGTAAAGAAATAATTATATAAAACAATTGTATTTTACATTTCGTAGTATGTGTGTATTTGTAGTGTGTCACACGGCAATATTAATATGTGTGTGTACTAGTCATGTTTTGTCATAAATGTTGCCAAGTTCTTGTATAAATTTAAATTTTAGTCTTTTATTTAATTTTAAAAGCAGTAGAAAATTGTGTGTGTAAATATAATAATATTATGTCGATGGGTTACTACATTTTTGGGTAAAATATTTTATATTCTAAATTTGAATGAGTAAAAAGTTAAAAATTAAAATAAAATCTATAAAATGTAAACCTTGAATTCTAGACTTGAACGTTTATAATTTACATTTAATATTAGTGGCATAAATATACCGCAGTCGTAGTTAAGTTGCAACAGCGACTTCAATTTTGTTTTAAATATTTACTTAGATAGCAAAAAACAAAGCAATTAAAAAATTGTAAATTGGTATTTATTTGCAACGTTAAAAGCGAGGACTCACATTGCATTTCTAATCCTGTTATTTACAAAAATGTTAATATGTAAATACCTTAGAGACCGCCTATTTTAACACTACTTTTTGTCTGCTTTAATACGACTTATATAAGAAACAGTAAAAAACAATAGCAATTTTTTAAACATTCAGGTTGTATAGGGGTAAACTGAGACATTTATCTACGTAAAGGTTTTCATTAGCACCAACAAGTATAGCCTGTTAACAAGAAGTTTCAACAACTAAACATTTAAAGGACACATTCAACCAATACATATTGCTACATGGGCAAATAAATTTCTACAATGTTATACTACTCGCTTAATTGCGCATAATAGCGTAATGTTTTTTGTTATTATGGGTTTTAAACATTAGAGGCGCACAAGGGCATTACCATTATTTAAATTTCATCGCAAACAAACAAGTGATTTTTTCTAGCGCGAAAACAAACATTTTGTTTCGTTCATAAAATCCGGCATATTTTTTAACATCAAAATATAAAGTTTAAATATAAATTTTTTTTTTAGAACAAAGAAAGTTTTGAATCTATTAGAAGGACGTTTTGCACTCCCATTCACATTTCCCCGGGTAAGTAAAGTGCCAAAACGCTCGAGTTTCTATTTTTACAACTTGTACAGGCAATGACTAGGCATTTACATACGTATACATAGAACGTGCCGTTTACGCTAGTGTTAACATGTCTACACTAAACATCCTACTACAAACACAGACAATCTAGTGTGGGGTAACTGGCAGCAAATTTATAATACATAAACCATATGGAAATAAGCCTGCTTGATTGCATAAATGAGACGTTATTATATGCTAAATTTAAATTCAAAATATGTTCATAGAATCCCAAAAGCATGTCTTAAAAACATTCTAAGTACTAATTAAATTCAGCTGATAAGGCTTCAGCGATTTAAATAAATTAAATGAAGACCGCCAGTTTTGAGTGGTAATTAGGCTTGTGTGACTTAGGAATGAAGTAAATTATTTTACTCGTGACGCTGTTGGTTTCTTTAAATTTGTTGCACTCGACATTCATAAATGATTGTAGTGTAGTTAATGGCTATTTAAAAGCTATTAAATTATAATGTGTAGTGCTGGAAAAGAGTAAAGCGAAGAATTGAAGAAACTAATCATAAGACTATTTGAAGAAGGAAAAAAGAAAACAATTATAGTTAGGTGAAATCAACGTGGAACAATCATTATTCATTCTCGATCGGGCCGTCCGCGTGAGACAATTGCTAGGATTGACTGAAAAACTATGAGAACAGCTCTCTTGAACCGCCAAATTTCTCTTCATGACCTAGCCACAGACATTCGAAGGCAATTAAAATTATATGTGTGTGACAAGACAATAAGAAAAAGACTCCATAAAGTTAATTTGAAGGGACAAATTGCAAAAAAGAAGCCTTTGCTTACAAAGAAACATAGAGACAAAAGAATAAAGTGGAGCCGCGCTCACCGGTCTTCGGGACCTCATCAGTGGAGCAAGGTTCTTTGGTCTGATGAATCAAAATTCTGCCGGTTTCGTATAGAAGGTGTTCAGCAGGTATATAGAAGACATAGAGAAGCCCTACTTTACCCGAATTTGACCATGTATTTAACTCGTTGTGTTTTTCACGGAGCGTAATGGTATGGGGCTGTTTTTCTGCTCACGGAGTTAAAACGTTAGTCTATATCCCCACAACCATGACAAAAGAAGTTTACATTGATATATTAAATAAACATCTTCGGAATTCGGCTCGAAAAGCGGGACTCGGTCGAAAGTTCATCTTTCAACAAGAAAATGCCTCAAATTACACAGCTAAAATAGTAACCAAATGGCTTGAGTATACCATTACAACAGTTCTGCCATGGTTAGCTCAGTCACTAGACATAAATCTGATCAAATTGACTTATTTCCACCTAGTGTACACCCTAATTCATTATAAACTGACTTGAATTGGACCAAAATAGTATTTCTACAAACGTAATAATACGAAGGAAGTTGTAAAACCAAAACAGGAGCAGAAAGTAATAATAAAAGAGAAAGTAGAAGTGGCGAAAACAAAAAGTAAAACAAACAGGCAAACTCAAACATAACAAAACGCAAACAACTCAAAAAATACAAAAGTAGAATGTTAAAGTTGGGATAGAAAACGCAACGTTAAAAATAAATTTTAGTAAGGGAACAGAATCCAGGTAGATCCAGGCAGTAGTGGTGAAAGCAAGAAAGGCATGGAAAAAAAACTTAATCGTATCCTGGCCACGAACGAGTGGCAACAGCCAACAAATAAAATAATCATATATTACATTTTAGTGCTATGAAGAACATGCGCGCATCTGAGCTTTCCATTTCCTCTCCTTTGTAACTTTCAGGTACGGGCACTATGTACATGCTACCACGTTTGTGCGTACTATAGTATCTGTATTGCCCTTAATTGAATTATGCGTTACGTGTATCTACCAAAATACATGTTTCTCCCTATCTGTTTCCCTCCTTCTCTTGCTCTTAACCAAATTCATCAAATTTAATTGAATTAGCTATAACGCACCTTCCTATGTAGCTACATGCTATGTTTATCATGCCAATAAATTGAATAAGCCATCTCCCGCCACTGTCTCCTCTCCTGGCCTCTCCTTTCCCTTCATGCTCATGTCCAAATTATTTGTTTTAATCGATACTATTGCTACGAACGTGCCCCATCATTTGCTTTGCACTTAATTCAATTATACATAACGCACCTTCCTATGTACCTACATCTCTGTCTTTCACACTTAGTCATCCTCACTTTATTGAATTTTATTTCATTGAATTAGGCAGTACGTGTGTCTATCTACCTACCTATATAATATATATATCTCCCTTGCTGGGTCCAGACTCCCGGCTCCCAGCCTCCCAGCCTCCCTTCATCTCAATCCTAAGACGTACCCCCCTGGTCTTTTTTTACTTTATTCCATTTAACCACATTAACTAACCACTTCAATAACTTATTTGGTCTATGCCTGTAGTCATATATTCTCAACATAGGATTTTACTAGTATGCTTGCAGGGATTGTCTATAAATGGCGTCATGCAAATTTTATTATTTTTGCGATCCCTACTGTCATGAGTTCAGAAATTAGGTTGGCATATATTCTCAAAATAGAATTTCACTAGTATGCATGCAGGGATCGTCCGTAAATGACGTGATTCAAATTTTACGATCTTGGAGATTCCCATGCTACTAGTTCCAAAATTAAAAAAACATATTTCCTTAACATGGAATTTTTCAAGTGTACGTACGGGGATTGTCCATTAACTATGTCATGCAAATTTTACTATTTTAGAGACCACGGCTGTGATGAGTTTAGAAATTAGGTTGACTTATCTTTAACATAGTATTTTTGTATTATTCATATGAAGATCGCTTACCGATGAGGTTGTTTAAATATTACTGAATCAAGTATCCCGCGGCAGGAAACTTGATTCCTGTCTAATGCTAGTTTTAAAATTAGGTAAACTGGTACCCTTATCATGAAACGCTTCCAGTATTCATACTGGGATCTTTCATAAATGACGACATCTAAACATCCCTATTTTAAGGACCCACTTGGCATTTGTTTAAAAATTATGTAAACAGATACTTAGAACGCAGGATTTTACGAAAAAACATACACGGATCGTTCATAAATGACGTTATTATTATTATTATTCTAAGATTGTATTTCCTTATATAGTTTAAACTGTTTCATAGTATACATACACAGGAAGGATACAAGTAAGTTTATGAGACTAAGGCCAGGCGAGTCCATGTATAGTAGTACGATGCGGGTGATGGCAATTACTACAAACTAAATATGTATACAATTTAGTTAAGGAAATCACTTAACTACATTTTTATTCCCAACCAAGCCTCATAACAGATCAACAATCAACTATACCTTATGCCATGGAATAAATAATAATGAAATTTATTTATGAAATGTACCGATACTGCAACCCTTAACCAACCAAGTGCTGACTAATGCCTCCGATCCTGGAGACGACAATTCCTGACTGCTTACGAATAATAATATTCCTATATTATTATGAAGTAGGCGAGGATGACAATAAATGGTAGGTGGTAGAAGCGAATGTGTTTCGTAGTTTTATTTATTTAATAAAACAGTCCAATGTGAAAATACTCAAAATACAGAAATACGACTTTGCAGAGTGAGAGAGTTGAAGCCAGTGAGGTCCTCGGTCTTCCGTGAGTGAATGGCTCCCTTACTTGTCTATCTTCTCTGACTTTAACTACTCAGCTCAGTACGGCATGGTTACAATTTACATCATACAAATATATTTAAATATGTTGCGGGGCTTGGGACTAAACCAAGGATATGTAGATGGAGTAGTAGTGGAGTAGTTATGACGGAGACCAGTAAGCAGTAGCAGTATGCAGTATCCGTTATAAGTTGTATTATCAGACTCAGAAATAGTATATGAAAGGACAGCAATGACAAATAAAGTATTTTAACTTAATTACACTCCATACAAAACAAAGTAAAACAGGAAATTTGTTTGTTACGGAAAAAGAATAAATAAATAAAATGTATAAATAAATGTATAAATAAATAAATGAATGACATTATACAAATATTATTATTTAAAAAATTCCCCTGTTATTTGTTTCGACTTAATTAAATTAGAAATTCATGTAGGAGAAGGTAAAGTGGAGTTGGGCGATGTCGTAGTTCAAGCGTTGCCACAATAGGGTTCTACTCCTGTATTGAAGCAATTGCTCGATGTAGGCTCAGCATCTACTTCGAGCCCCTAGGCGACAAATCGGGCGCAAAGCGCTGGATATGTTATCTGTTTCTGATATCTTAAAAAATTTAATAAAATTCAGTGACAAGGATTACTTACATTAGTTGACCAATACTCATGCATAGTTGTATCTTAAAAATCCAGCGCTTCGCGCCGGACTTGTCGACCGGGGGGGCCCGAAGTAGATGCTGAGCTTAAACAAAGGCTCAAGATAATTCATGTAGCGCTAAAAGACGATATAAGATTTATGAAAGCTCCCCTAGCATGAATAAGCCATATAAAAATGTAAATTGTAGATTGGATTGTGCATGAAGAAGTGACTGATGGTGCTTCAAAAAGGGTTGACATCATCTGCTGGCGAAAAGATCTATTGTCAGGGTATATTCTGGATCCCACAATACATAATGGAGTAGTCATGTCGTCAAGCGGAAGAAGTTAATATAGAAAAGCAGGCGCATTATAACCCTTGCATTCCTTACTTTTTACTATAAACTGGTACTTTAAACTATAAAATGTGAAAGGCGTCATTATGGACAAGCCGTCACTAACGCATGTCCGCCATCTGCAGTAATTAATAAGAATTCGAAAAATGGTGAGGAAGATAAATTCCGAATGCCTGAGCTAGAGCTAGTGTTCGAAGTGTGGACCCCCGTCATGAGAACGCATATTTTCAGGTGCCTTAAACTATGATATTTGTGGAATGTCATGATGGACGATCCCTGAATACCTTTAAACTATATAGATGTATTTGTGACATATGGTTACAATAGTTTGGAACAAAATTTAAAGTTGACATTGGGGGTACCTAAAACTATATTTGTGGGACGTCATTATAGGCGATCCCTCAATACCTATAAACTATATAGATATATTTGTGACATATGGTTACAATAGTTTGGAACAAAATTTAAAGTTGGCATTGGGGGTACCTAAAACTTTATTTGTGGGACGTCATTATAGGCGATCCCTCAATACCTATAAACTATATAGATATATTTGTGACATGTAGTTACAATAGTCTGGAAAAAATTTAAAAGTTGGCAAAAAACTATATTTGTGGGACGTCATTATAGGCGATCCCTCAATACCTATAAACTATATAGATATATTTGTGACATGTAGTTACAATAGGCTGGAAAAAATTTAAAAGTTGGCAAAAAACTATGATATTTGTGGGACGTCATTATGGGCGATCCCTGAACACCTATAAATCATATTGATATATTTGTGACATGTAGTTACAATAGGCTGGAAAAAATGTAAAATCTGGCAAAAAACTATGATATTTGTGGGACGTCATTATGGGCGATCCCTGAACACCTATAAATCATATTGATATATTTGTGACATGTAGTTACAATAGGCTGGAAAAAAAGTAAAAGTTGGCAAAAAACTATGATATTTGTGGGACGTCATTATGGGCAATCCCTGAACACCTATAAATCATATTGATATATTTGTGACATGTAGTTACAATAGGCTGGAAAAAATGTAAAAGTTGGCAAAAAACTATGATATTTGTGGGACATCATTATGGGCAATCCCTGAACACCTATTAACCATATTATAGATATATTTGTAACATGTTGTTTTAATAGTTTGCAAATAATTTAAATGTTGGCAAGGGGGTACCTAAAACTATGATGTTTGTGGGTCGTCATTACGGACGACCCCTGAATACCTATTAACTATACAGATAGTTTGCAAATAATTTAAAAGTTGGCAAGGGGGTACCTAAAACTATGATGTTTGTGGGACGGCATTACGGACGACCCCTGAATACATACTAACGATATAGATATAATGGCGACATGCAGTTAAAATTGGTGTGAAATAATTTTAAAGTTGGCAATGGGAGTACCTAAAACTGTAAACTGTGAAGGACGTCATTTATGGACGATCCGTCACCATCTATAGCCCATTTACTTAAGCATATCCTTGATCTGTAGTATTAAATAGGAATCCGTAAAATGGTGAGGAAGGAGAATTTCGAATGCCTGAGCTGGTATTCGTAGAGTGGACCCCCGTCATGAGAACGCATATTTTCCAATTTTACATTGCAGTGTCAAACCAACGACCACTATACCAGTCTGCCCTGTGAACGTACATATGTCAGCAGTACATTTACTTGTAATGAATATTATTGAAAATTTTCCATGTGTATTTCTAACGGCGAAACTTGACAAGCTCTCAGCTCAATATGTACCTTCCATGTATTTTTCGCCCTTTTTTTATCTTGAAACATGGATTTTATTCTTGGTCGGTTTAACTGCTAATTGCGAAGAAACTATAACTTCAAAAATAAACAAAAACTATACAGCACTTCTCCTTCGCTTTTCTGGGCGATTAAAAAATGTTTCAATTCAAAAGCTTCAAAAATGCGAAGTGTAGCGTGCGACCAACAGCCATGCGGACAGACAGACAGACAGACAGACAGACAGACAGACAGACAGACAGACAGACACCAGACACCAGACCAATAGATGCTTGCTCATCATCTAAAAAGTACTCTCATAGATTTGAATTCGTGAATTTTATCTAGCCAACTCTATCTAACAAAAAAAACAGAAAGTCAAACAGACCACTTTTGTCAATTTTCAAATGCTGAGCAAGCATCTAATGAAATGGTCATGTCCGTCTGTCCGTCCGTCTGTCCGTCTGTTGGCCCCACGCTACAGGTCAACCCGTTAACACTATTGTCTTACAACTTTTATAAAACAATCACAAATGCGAGCTGGCAGGTCTGTATTGTTTTTTCACTGTAATCAAACTGACCATCGCTTAGCAATTAAATGTTGAACTGACCAAGGTCAAGAAATTTAGAAGTAAACACCATAAAAACCAGGGAGCGAAACATACATAGATGGGCGCACTCGAGCAGTTCTTTCCCCTTCACTCGGTGAGCAGAGTGCCAGTGCAAGGAATTTACATTGCAAGCAAGGAAGTAGTGGAAAGCAAGTGCACATGCCCAGCTATGAAACAACCTAATTACAAAAAAACACAGACATTTCTAAAACGAACTGTCCGTAAATGACGTCATCTAAACTTCACTACTTTACAGTTTCCCCTTTTTAGATGCTGAGCTTAAGCATCTATTGTGATGGTCATGTCCGTCTGTCTGTCTGTCTGTCTGTCTGTTGGCCGTACACTACAGGTCACAGCTGTCAAGCTATGACCTTCAATTTTTTTTAAACGATCACAAATGCGCGCGCGCAGGTCTGTATTAATTTTTTAATTTGATCGGACTGTCCATTTCTTCACAATTAACATTTAACTGGACCCATGTCAAAAATGAGAAAAGTGAGCTTCCCAAAAACTATTTGGTAGTGTAAACATATAGAGAATGTGCATACATACCTAATTTTAAAGTTCTGCTTGGCGAATAAAAGTACATTCTATAGTACAGACCCAATACCAATTTCAGCCACAGATTTCAATGGTCCGTGGTCGGCTACGTCAGACGACAAGCAGGGAATATGTTATAAATATTCAGTATATAGGTTATACCTATTCCGGGATCATCCATAATGACGTCCTACCCAGCTATTCTCGCATTTACATTAGGTAAGCAGGTTAAGGGTAACGCGCAAATGATGTCACGTGCTTTCATATAGACACCCCCACCCAGCTGTTCTCTCATTTACATTAGGTGAGCAGGTTAGGGGTAACGCGCAAATGATGTCACGTGCTTTCATTGAGACACCCCTACCAATATGTTATCGCATTTACATTAGGTGGGCAGGTTAGGGGTGACGCACAAATGATGTCACGTGCAAATTTCATTAAGACACCCCCACGCAGATGTTATCGCATTCGCATTAGGTAAGCATGTTAAGGGTGACGCGCAAATGATGTCACCGTCACGTGCACATCTTTTAGATACTTCCGCCCAGACGTTATCGCATTCACATTAGGTAAGCAGGTTAAGGGTGACGCACAATTGATGTCACGTGACAAATTTATTTTAGTCACCCCCACCCAGATGTTATCGCATTCTTATTAGGTAAACAGGTTAGGGGTGACGCGAAATTGATGTCACGTGCAAATTGTTTTAAGACATTCCCACCCAGATGGTAATGCATTCACATTAGGTAAGCAAATTAACGGTGATGCGCAAATGATGTCACGTGAAAATTTCTTCTAGTCACCGCCACTCAGACGTTATCGCATTTTTATTAGGTAAGCAGGTTAAGGGTGACGCGAAATTGATGTCACGTGAAAATTTCTTTTTGATACCCCCACCCAGATGTTATCGCATTCTTATCAGGTGAGCAGGTTAAGGGTGACGCGCAAATGATGTCGCATGAAATTTTTTTTTCGACACCTCTACCTAGCTTTTATCGCACTGACATCAGGTAAACGGAGAACGGGTTACGCACAAACGATTTGACGTGAATAATCCTATTGAACGCCCCCATTTAGCTGCTATTACATAAAATGCATATAAAACTACTAATTAAATACCTGTATACACGATACGCAGTATGACCACTACTGTAACAATTACATCACTTTGAGAGTGTGGGTGTTTTTTTCGATAATATTAAACCTATTTTGTGTTTGCATGTTTATGTAAACGACGTTCTTTAAATAACTCCATTTTACATATCCCCATCGATTAGTGTAATCATAACATACTAGATGGTCTTTAATATGGGATGTTACTAGTCTGCAAGCAAACCCATTGACCTTGCGGAAGACGTCATGAATAGACAGTCTCGAAAATGTCCAATAAACTATGGATATTCGCAAATAATTTAAAATAACGATATATTACCTAAGGGGATCGTCCACTAACAATATTTTATTAGATCTCTATGTCATAAGTGCAACTATTGTATAAACGTAGATAACATACAGATGGCACGTGGATGACATCTTAAATGATGTCAACTTATCGTTAGTTATCACTTAATTTGTACCGGCTCTCTCCCATGTGATTACAACAACTTAAATATGGTCCATAAAAGATGTCAACATAATTATCACTTAATTATTACCGCCCCATCACATGGTCAATTTATACCGGGCACAGCACGCTTATAATATCATAGACATGGTACATCAGTTGTTCTGAGGAGTTTTCTGCCATCCCCTTTGCCCCCTCGGTTCTTACGTTTGCGCCATGGATGGTCCATAATTGATGTCAACCAAATTATCAACTATTTATTACACCTTGGACCAGACCTTAAGAATGTTTTCAAATGGTCCCTATGTCCTGGTCTGTCCTTCTGTCAATCCGTGGTAAGCACGCTACAAGTCGCACTCGCACGAATAAACTGATTTTATTCAAATTACGAAGTTTATAAAAAAAAATGTTGCAAAATTCATATTTAGGGGTAACCATCGCCGTTTCAATGAAGTATCCTTACTTCAGATCATATTTTAGCGCTACTTAAGTCATCTTGCTCCTTTGTTGAAGCCAATGTACGCTGAACCTCAGCATCTACTTCGGGCCCACGGTCGCCAAATCCGGCGCGAAGCGCCGGATTTTTTAGATGCTGAGCTTAAACATCTTATGAAATGGTCATGTCCGTCTGTCTGTCCGTCCGTCCGTCTGTTGGCCGTACACTACAGGTCACAGCTTTCAGGCGATCAACTTAAAAATTGTTTTAAACAATCAGAAATGCGCGCCGACAGGTCTGTATTGTTTTTTCAATTTGATCGCACTGGTCATTTTTTCTTAATTAACTGTTAACTGGACCCATGTCAAAACTCAGAAAAGTGAGCTTTCCAAAAAGCGAACCATGCGTGTAAACAAATAGAGAATGTGCGTACATACCTACTTAATTTCTAAGTTCTGCGGGGCGAATACAAGTAAATCTTATAGTACAGAGCAGGCTAGGGTTGACGCGCTAATGGCGTCACAGGAAAATTTCTTTTAGACACCACCCTCCTATTGCTATCGCATTTACATTAGGTAAGCAGGTTAGCGGTGACGCGCAAATGACGTCAGGCAAAAATTTCTTTTAAACACCCCCACAAAGTTGCTATTACATTCAAATTTGGTAAGCAGGCCAGGGGTGACGCGCAAATGACGTCACGTGAAAATTTATGTTAGACAGCCACACCCAGCTGCTATCGCATTTACATTAGGTAAGCAGGTTTGGGTTACGCGCAAATGACGTCAGGCAAAAATTTCTTTTAAACACCCCCACCCAGCTGCTATTGCATTCAGATTAGGTCAGCAGACCAGGGGTGACGCGCAAATGACGTCACGTGAAAATTTCTTCTAGGCACCCCCACCCAGCTGTTATTGCATTAACATTAGGTAGGAAGGCTAGGGGTGACGCGAAAATGGCGTCACCTGATAATTTATGTTAAACAGCCCCACCCAGCTGCTATTACATTCACATTAGGTAAGCAGGCTAGAAATGACGCGCAAATGATGTCACGTGAAAATTTCGTTTAGACAGCCCTACTTAGCTGCTATTGCTGTACAAAATAGCAGAATGGTGAGTGAAGGGTTAATGTATTTTGTATCTTGCTCGAAATGATGTTGACTGGATGTCTGGAGAGGGACTGTGCTTCGTCTCTCTCTGATGAGCAAGTGTGTTCTACAACTTGCGATGATAAGGAGTCTCAGCGGATGCTGGGCTTCTTGGATGCCAATCGACCTTTAGAAGGAATAAGTTGGATGCCAATCGACCTATGGCAGGTAGAGTGTAGATGCCAATCAACTCATGGCGGGCAGAGGTTGGGTGACAATCGACTTATGGCAGGTAGATCTTGGCTGCCAATCGACCTATGGCAGATAGAGGTTGGCTGCCAATCGACTTATGGCAGGTAGATGTTGGCTATCAATCGACCTATGGCAGATAAAGGTTGGCTGCCAATCGACTTATGGCAGGTAGAGGTCCGAGATCATACTAGGGTGGGAATGGTTACAGTAAGCAAGGCTTAAGCTGTATGAATAAAGTGAAGCAGAGAGCCGTGAGACTACTGTCAGTTTTGCGAGTTCTTGAATAACTGATTTTATTTAGCTTTAGATTGCAGCTTAAATAGTAAATTCCAAATTATGTAAAAGTGTGTAATTGTACCGATTACATATCATGAGGAAAATATGACAATATTAAAATAATTTTGTATCTCTAAAAAGTTAGTGACAGTAAGGTTGCGGTCCCTGTTTGTAAGAAATAATAATGAGAAAAATAATTATTTGGAATTGAAAACTTGGCTAAACAAACTTGCGGTGGCTGCAAAAACTTGCGGTTGGACATTGACGTGTGGAAACAAACATAGTAATGTGGTGTTTTAGTGATGTCAATGTGTAGTGTCGTTGTAGTGCCATTATGTGTGTGCGTTGTTAAGTGTAATATTAATGTATATGCATGTACCTTGAATGGTATATGTATATAAACATATGTAATCACGTTGAGCCGTTGTGCCCCATGTGATTTCTTTTGAATCATATGTATAATTCAAACCACTTTCCCATAGTAATCTGTTAGGATCAAGATAAGGATGAATGTTAGAATTAGTTTACACATTTTTGCGTAGCATTAGTTTGAGACTTCCGATTAAGGTAATCAGGATTACAATGAAAAGTAGGATGGCGATAATGCCGCGTGTTAACCATGAGAATATTATAAAGCCGTTGAGAAAAAGTAGGTGAAAACCGCTGTCATGATCTGGTGGTGTGTATGATACTGCAACATGTTCATCTTGGATGTTTATATTAGCCAGAGAGTGTAATTCTCCTTTGATTTGAATAGAAACGTGATTCCTCGCGCATTTACGATAACATATGAAGTCCACTTCCGGGGTGTCTATCTTGATTTTCGGTTGATGGGTTATGAGAGTCTCTGTCAACGCGATAGGAATAAAGAATCCCTAGGTAGGGCATTTAAGAATGGCAGCGCTGTTACCTTTGTCAACTTTGGCTTGTAGGAAAAGAGTACTTCCGGAAATACAATTGTAACAGCCTACACTTTTGATGAATTCGGCTTCGCAGGATGAATCCTGAATCTGCTTAATAAGCTGAGGATTCTCTGTAGACAATTGTATCTCCAGCAGATACAATTGTTGTTAGATGATTTAAAAACAATGAAAACTTTAAGAGGATTAAGAACTCCAGATTTAAGGTGTAAAGTTAGTGGGTTGACCTTCATTAAAAAGTTGAGATCAATAAGAGACGAAATGCATTTCACACCGCTATTTTCTGCTATAAGACGAATTAAGTTATTGCTAGCAATACAGTTTAGTGTAATTGATTTTGCATCTTCTTCAGTGTCACAAGCGATCTCACCTAGACGTTGTAATGTAGATTCACTTCGCTTGTTACATGGGATCATTGCAGACGCGCTGCTCTTGGAGATGATGCACTCCGAGATCGATGGTATAGGTGGCGTTGATACTGTGATCAGGTCGAATTCACTTCCATGAAGTTTTGTATAAACGCTTTCTACTAAACGCGTTGTATCGGTGTTTGCAGAATTCCCAAGATTTGATATGATTGTTGTTTCTGTAGAGAATTTCCATTCGGGGCAATCATAGACGGCAAAGATCTTGTTAGTTGAATTGTCTAGCCAGAGTCGAATGAACTGACAGTCTTCGTTGAAGATCCAAGGGCATGTAGAGATGCGTCGATTTTGTCAGCTAGACCATCCTTTATAAAGCTTGGAGTCCATAAAATCATTAATGATATCGTTTATTCCGAATTTGTCACATTTGTCGCCATGACATTTGGCATTGGAATATAGGTTATAGCATTTAATGGAACTTTGACACTTGGCAACTGCTCGTGGTGCGTAGTATATTAATTCTTTTTCGCACTGTAATGCTACAGATTTTGTTTCGATGGTGATTGTTCCTAGAAGATTGTTGTGTGAATCATCAATCTGAAAACATGAGCGTTGGTCTATACGCTGGAGAGCAAGCCTAGTATTGACTCGTACTACACAAGAGGTATGTTCTCCAGTAGTGTGACATTTATTCGTAGCGGCATCCATCGAGGCGCTATTTGAGCATCCTAGAGCGAGAGGTAGACAACAAATTACTAAGATAATTGATAGTTGAGGAATAGGTAGATACAGTGCTCGTCTTGGTTTGGATGGCTGTCTGCCAAATGGAGTTGTTGTTGATTGATATGGTTGTAGTGAGTGGTCAATCATAGGAACTCCTATTTCTTCATCAGATACCTGTACTGATAGTAATTTAGTTCGTTTTCCTTGCGTGCGTTCAACACATGCTTGCATGAGTTTTCGTATAGGATAGCGTAGCCACCAGGATAGCCACATAAAGATTCGGGTCACATAAAATATGAAGACGATTATGGATGATATGATCAGTCCAAGTATTGACAGTATTATATTGGTAGTAGTCATAGCAACTGACATTACCCCAACGTTTGAGGCATAGGTGACATTTAATCAGCATACATATGGGTATGCTAGGGCAGGTCAAAGTCTTGACAATTGGAACGTCTACATCTGGCATCCATATTTCAATCGTGGAGTTCCCTGTATTAGCTGACATATGGTTTGTTAAATGGACTTCAGTTTTGGCGAAAGTTGCAACCACATATATGTAGCTAGGGTTTTTCTGTACTCGAATATATCAGGCTGTTATCCTAGGTGTTGTGACATAGATTCCATACGGCGTACAAGTCACTTAACAGTCTTCACATTCCTGTGGAGTTTGTGGACGGCTTAAATCTTGTTTCTTGGTTATGACGAACATGTGTCTCTAACAATCTGGATAATAGGGTTTATCTATGGCTTTTATGTTGCGCATAACTGTTTTTTTGTTATAAGAGCAGTTACAGAGTAGATCTTCCAAGTCTGGGTTGCATCCTATGTGTTTACAGAATTGACCATCACCGTTGCATTGTTTTTGCTTGCAAAGGTCCTTTGGACAATGTCCTGTGCATGTATATGAGCTGAGCTTTTGTAGTTGAATTGAATTATTGGAATAAACTCCAGTTTTTTAATAAAATGCCTGCAATCCTTCAGTTTGTATCCATCCACGGCAGAGTCGACTGTCTGATATTTCACTTGGTCCAAAGTCAATGGTGTATATTTTTTACATCGGTCGTCAGGTGGTAAACAGGATTGACCGTCTGAAGAAACCATGAGCTTGAGGAGCATGCATGTTTTAGTTCGAGAGCAGACAGTTCCATTGTTTCCGATGTGTAGCCAAGTTGTTGTGTTATGTGAAACTGAAATTTGTGAGGATGGACCAGGTGATGACTAAGGAGTAGCGATATGACTAAATTTGACAGATATACAGTCTTCGAGATTGATTACTCCTTTTGGTTGATGTACACTTAAATATTCTTCTCTGAAACTCAGGTACAATCGGGATCTTTCAATATGTTCTATCCAGGTAGGGTGTGATTCTTGAAAGGTCGTTAAAATTATCTGTTCAGTTTCGTGTCCTTCGTATAGAGTGACGACAAAATTTTCTTGAGCTTGTTTTTGTGTGTCTCTAACAAGTTGATCAAATTTCACTCGATTTGAACTTTTCCTTGGCTCTGGAGCTTGTTTTTTCTTAGATAAAGATAATGCTGCTGAAGCCTTCTTTAATCCTATCTTCCAGCGTCTTGGTTTTGCTTTCACTGGGGCTGATAGAACAGCAGGGCTCGGTTTACTTTCCTTGGAGTTGTTACTTCTCAAAGACCTCAGCTGAGGTTTGGCATCTTACTTGGGCATGTCATGGTTCTGATGTATACTGTATGTATACGATAGTCTTCCCACCAGAAAAGAGATGAGGTATTACGAACTGATGATATGATAAGGCTCCAAAAAATTTAAGAGGTTTGGAGTGAAAAATAAAAACACACACAAGGTGCACAACAATGGAGATTTTTGATGATGTTAATGATGTACTTAATTATTTTGAGTTGTCAGTTTTTGGAGTTTTGAATGGGCATGCTTCTTTAATATCTAGAAGAGTTAAGGGCAAAATATCTCCATGGCTCACTATAGAACTAAAACAAAGAATGCACTACCGTGATAGCTTAAAATTAAAAAGCGTGCAAACAAAGGATGTGGGGCTTTTTAGGCGGTATAAAGAGGAAAGGAATAATATAAATAGAGACATTTATAAAGCGAAATATTTATATTATCGTAAGAAGTTTGAGGAAGTGCCATCTTCGTCAAACGTATGGGCAGTACATAATAGGCTCATTGGCAAGAGTAATAGTGGCTATGCAGTTGCGCAGTTAAATGTTGGGTCTGAATTAGTTACTGACGTAGATAAATTGTCGAAAGCATTTGCATCTTCTTTTGTTGTTCAGTCGTCTACTGTAGAAGTAAATGATTTGGATGAGTTGTATGATAGCATTCCTACTAGTAATAATTTTGAGCCGTTTACCCCTGATGAGGTCATGACGAGTATATCTTGTTTGAAATCCAAATCTGAATGTAACCCAAATGAGTTATCGTATTTTGTTCTCAATAATTGTAAGGAGTCTTTGGCTCTTCCACTAGCACTGCTATTTACGCAGTTTCTTTGTTTAGCATCGTATCCGACAAAGCTAAAGAGTGCAGTTGTGACTCCGTTGTATAAAGAAAAGGGCTCTAGGCTTGATGCACTTATAAATCGCCCTATTTCTACATTGCTAGTTTTAGATAAAATTCTTGAGAAAATGCTTTATTTTAGACTTTTAAGTAGAATAAAATTGAGTGACTAGCAACATGGTTTCAGAAGGGGCCGATCATGCCAAAGTGGGACAATGAAGTTTATACAGGATGTGTTTAACTGTATTGATTTAAAATGTGGAAGAGTCATAGCAGTCTTTATAGATTTACAAAAGGCCTTTGATTCAGTCCCTCACTATCAGTTATTAGTCAAACTACGGGATGTTTACAAAATTAATGGTAATCTATTGAAACTTCTAGTAGACTACTTGCGGGATAGGAAGTTTCGAATAAAAATTGGTTCTGAAGTATCTGACTCGTTTGACCTGTGTGTTGGGGTTCCACAAGGGTCTGTTTTAGGACCACTTCTGCTTATGATTTACATAGATAAAGTCTCGGAGGGTATTTTAAGTGGAGTTGATTTTGTGCTTTATGCTGATGACCTAGTTTTATATTATTATTCCTCTGTCTTTGCAGATACTATTGCCCGCATGTAGGCATGTCTTAATGATGTAAATGATTGGTTTGTGTCACAGGGACTTTCTGTAAATGTATCTAAGACTAAGTTCATGGTTTTGCATGAAGCAAGAGATTACAAAGTACCTGATGATGTTAAGCTGAGCTGTAATGGTCATGATATTGAACGTGTGTGGACGTTTCGATATCTAGGTATTATTGTGGATTCTAATTTGAGCTTTAAAAACCATTTTGATTACGTTAAGAATAGAGTAAGTTCAGCTATTGGGATGATTGTCAACCTTAAACGTTTTTTGAATTTCAATCTTTTTGTAATTATGCTAAATGCATACGTATTATCGATAGTTGATTATTGTGCAATAGTGTATGCATATATGCAGTCCAAAGTAAAAGTGAGCTGCAGGCATTGCAGAATATAATTAATGGTTTAATTATGCAATTTACTGACCAAAATGTGTTTTAAAAGCGGAAGAATAAATCTTGTTGCTTAGTACTTATGCAGAATGTATTACTGGAGCAGACAAATACGTTGTCAGTTACAGAAAGAATAAGTTTGTATTCGATGTCATTTGTTTACAGAATGATAAAATATGGTTCTGATATTGCTAATTTTGGCTCATGGTATGTATTGAAGCAGCCAGAGCGTGTGACAAGGTCTAGTAATTCGTGTCTATTCGAGTATCCCGCTAATTGTAATACAGAAATGTATAGACACTCGTTTTTGTATAGAAGTATTACTGAATGGAATGCTTTGCCGGATAATGTAAAGTGTTTTGAAGATTGTAATTTCAGGCCTGTCGTTACTTAGCACTTAATTAGTGTGAGAACACCTGTTGAATATTCTGTGTATCAACCACCGTAACGAGTGGTGTAGTATATTATTGTCTTATTCGTATTGATTGAATTAGGTGGAATTTGGATTAATTGGTATTGAGTCATTGATTTGATTTGATAATGTGTGCTTGTAGTTTATAGTGTAATGGTATCAGTTTTT
Organism: Dicyrtomina minuta; assembly: GCA_949802685.1. Taxonomy (NCBI): domain Eukaryota; kingdom Metazoa; phylum Arthropoda; class Collembola; order Symphypleona; family Dicyrtomidae; genus Dicyrtomina; species Dicyrtomina minuta. Next base: position 42,993,127 of record OX461809.1, on the reverse strand, counting down.
ATTTAAGTATGTATGTATAATTATAATAGTGTCCTTCATTGAAAAGCAGTACAATTGTATTAAATGAACCTGACACTGTAATAAAGATCACTTAAACTCAAACTCAAACTCAAGGTGTTAATTATTCACGATAGATGTCCAAAAGACCAGATCAGGGACGAGAGCAATGAAACGGAATCCAAAATGTCTAATGAATTGAGCATACGAAGGCAAAAACTCTATCACGAGAGATAATGTCGTGAATCTGGCGATTGTTGGCGTTCAAAGCGCGTTCACGTTCAAAAAGTAGGTGGCCTAGGGTACGTTCTGATGAAGAGGAAACAGTAACAGGCTGAGAGGTAATTTTTAGCGGGCTGCCACTAAGTGTTTGAGGTTGAGCTTTGTCTAACACGGGTGACACGATGCCGACAGATGAATGGCAGGAGTCGTCACTGGAAATGACGATTGTCAGTGTGGAAGATGGGGTCCGAGGAGACTAATCCCCTCTTGCACTTGACATAGGTAGGAATAGAGTGATGATAGACGTGTGGGTAACTCTACGGATAGAGAAAAGTACCGTCTGTTTCCTGGAAGCACTAAATCTTCCAGCGGCGTAGCCGATATCGCAATGAACCCTGGAGCTTTATTTTAGATTTAAAAAATGAATGGAAAAAATCTCGAATATGGCTTACTGATCGGCGTGGAAACAGACCGTAATGAGTAAAAACGTAATTTGAGCGGTAAGCGTCTAGGTGAAACTCAAATCACATGCAATCGTCAACAGGGAGCGGCGGAAGAATATGAGCGGCGTCCAGGGGTCTGGCGTGAGCAGACTGAAAGTACGTCATGAGTTCTAGCGACTGGTAAAAAATACAGCCAGCGGTTGAAGATGTATAGACGACTTTGAGAGTGAACTGGACAAGCAGCAGTGGAAATCTTGAGTTTCTGGCAAATGCTGGAGGACTAGGAACGTCCCAGCGGGTGACAATTGAAATTTTCAGAGTTCTAAAATGACCGGGTGAGAGTTCTCAGGAAGCTATGTACAAAATAGCGGAATGGTGAGTAAAGCGTTGAATGTATGTATGTATGTAGTATTTATACAGCTTATGAAATTCAGGCATTGCCTATGGTCCAGTGTTTTCTCATACTTATTTGCTCTATGAGCTTGCAGGGTGGATCAAGTGATGAAATCACAAGACCACTTTAATGCAGTGCTCAGTCTTACTATATTTAAGACAAATTGTATTCAGTGCCTAAGTAACGGCCGCCCATTTTGAGAAGCATAGATCATACTGGACTACTCCAGATGGTCAGAACATTTTCCTACTGAGTGTAGGGAACAAAACAAACAGTATTACATCCAAACCAGCCGAGTTCTTCATGCTCAGCTGAGAATGGTACTGTCTCTCCTGTCACCCACCGACAGTTCCAATCACGTGTGACGGTATTCGAAAATAGCTGGTACTTAAATTTCAGAGTGTAGAGAGAGAGACGAGCGAATTTGTTGCTTACTAAACCGAAGTACGCAGGGAAGCCGAAATCTTGCAAGACTCCGTTTAAGCCAATTACCTATGCCACTAGAGATGTAAACATTTCCGCATATCTGTAATTTTACACACTAGCCCGCTTAGTTAGCTCACTCCGCCGCTCAGACCCAACTCCTCAGCCAAGCCTATCAACTTATTTTCTATTCCTTTCGGAAAAAAAAGATTGGCTACCTCGGCGTGTCCAGTCAAGCCAACTAAAAGGAAAACTAGCCTTATCGAGGACGGTGGATTCCTACCCCTTGGCCACGGACCGGGTTTGTAAAGCGTTGAATGTATTTTGTATCTTGCTCGATATGATGTTGAGTAGATGTGTTGAGAGGGCCTGTGCTTCGTCTCTCTCTGATGAGCAAGTGTGGTCTACAACTTGCGATAATAAGGAGTCTCAGCGGATGCTGGGCTTCTTGGATGCCAATCGACCTATGGCAGGAATAAGTTGGATGCCAATCGACTTATGGCAGGTAGAGTGCGGATGCCAATCAACTCATGGCGGGCAGAGGTTGGGTGACAATCGACTTATGGCAGGTAGATCTTGGCTGCCAATCGACCTATGGCAGATAGAGGTTGGCTGCCAATCGACTTATGGCAGGTAGATGTTGGCTATCAATCAACCTATGGCAGATAAAGGTTGGCTGCCAATCGACTTATGGCAGGTAGAGGTCCAAGATCATACTAGGGTGGGAATGGTTACAGTAAGCAAGGCTTAAGCTGTATGAATAAAGTGAAGCAGAGAGCCGTGAGACTACTATCAGTTTTGCGAGTTGTTGAATAACTGATTTTATTTAGCTTTAGACTACAGCCAAAATAGTAGATTCCAAATTTTGTCAAAATGTGCAATTTTATGTATGCTTGTATGTATGTATGAGTTTAGAGTTTTTAACCTTGAGGTTATATCTCACTCAATTTAATATGTGATTTGAAGAATCCGGCGAAGTAGCATTATACTAAATCGCATTTGGCTTCGCATCGTATTTACTTTATTACTTACACTTGTAGTTTTTGGTTTTCGTCGCTTATCTTATACGCGGACCACTTTGCGATTCATTAGATTTTCAATGCTTATTAAACATTACTACTTGTTGCTTTCCGATAAGATTACTCTTAGCCGAGGGAAGGCAGTTGGGTAGAATCAAGTAGGCAGAAGTCATTACTCTCTGACTAAATGAAATACGCCCTCTCGCCCACCCCGCCAGTTAGCCCTCCCCTTTCACGAGCGAAAGTCGCAGCAGCTACTTTGCAGAATGAATTGGAAAGATATGTTGAGTTGGCTTATTATGTTCATGCTCACGCTTGGCATTGAGCAGACACATGTCGTCTATTATTGCTATCGCCTCTGTTGCCATCAGTATTAAACTGATACAGATAAACCAAAGCAAACTCAATTACCTTGAACATTCATACAACTCTTAAACTCCCCTCCCCAAGCCAAGTATTATCACTGTACCATTTTCGTGCGAAAGGGTCTAAACTGACTGCCAGCTGCGGTTCCCTTGACGCAAAAAATGAGCTGAGGATTATTTAGGACGGAGCAAACCTCAGCTTGTCCCCTAAGCCACGTAGCCTGCTTTCAAAATGTGTAATTGTACCGATTACATATCATAAGAAAAATATGATAATAATAAAATAATTTTGTATCTCTACAATGTTAGTGACAGGAAGGTTGCGGTCTCTGATTATAATGAATAATAATGGGAATAATAATTATTTGAAATTAACAGCTTGTCCATAGGTGATATATGGGCGGCTGCAAAAACTTGCGGTGGCTGCAAAAACTTGCGGTTGGACATTGACGTGTGGAAACAAACATAGTGATGTGGTGTTTTAGTGATGTCAATGTGTAGTATCGTTGTAGTGCCACTATGTGTGTGCGTTGTTAAGTGTAATAATAATGTATATGCATGTTCCTTGAATGGTATATGTATATAGACATATGTAATCACGTGGGGCCGTTGTGCCTCATGTGATTTCTTTTAAATCATATGTATAATTCAAAACATAAGGTTTAACAATTCAACATAATACATTTACATAGGGTAAGCATGTTAGAGGTGACGCGCAACTGACGTCAGGCAAAAATTTCTTTTAGACACCTCCACCTAGATGAAATCGCATTCTTATTAGGTAAGCAGGTTAAGGGTGACGCGCAAATGATGTCACGTGAAAATTTCTTCTGCATGTCACGGACTGACTTATATGTGTTATACATGTTCAGAGATCGTCCATAATAACGTCCTTCAAATACAATAGTTTTTAGTATCCCAAGTCTCAACGTTAAATTTGTTTCCATCCTATTTTAACTACATGTCACGTACTTACCTATAAGTGTAACAGATATTCAGGGATTGTCTATAATAACGTTATTTGTGAATAGTGCAATTTATAAAAAACATTCAGCTATATTAAGTTACATGATACGAACATTGGTAAATGTCTTATTGATTGTAGAGGAGCTTCCATAAATCTTATATCATCTTTTAGCGTAATATAAATTGTCTTGCGCCTTTGTTGTAGCTCAGCATCTACTTCGGGCCAGCCCACGGTCGAAAAATCCGGCGCGAAACGCCGGATTTTTTAATTAATTATCTTTGTGATTTGGCGTTTTAAATTTAGGTTTACCTACTAAAAACCACAATATTCCTTAGCCTTTAAATAAACGTTTTGTGGTATAAACTGCGTATCAAAAAGAAGCCACAATTTAACTATGGCCATAATTGGGCAACTTTACCATAACTTATTTTTTAAGACCAATAGGACAGTTCACAAAACTACAAAACAATTATGTCATCTTTATTTGCAGGGGTTAAACCTTACGTTTCTGGAAAAAGTACATCCCCTTGTTTCACATTTGGATTAAGGTACAAAATCACTCATTAAAACAACAAAAACAACGCAATTGATTGCAACATAATAATCCTGGCCTAGTGTGTCTGTCTGTCTGTCCTAGGATTCCTAGGACAGAAACAAAGACAGACAGACTGACTAAAATACAGACAGACAGCTAAAAAGACAAACCGACAGACCGTCAGACAGACCGACAGACAGACCGACAGACAGAAAGACAGACCGACAGACAGACAGACAGACAGACTGACAGACCGACTGACAGACCGACAAACAGACAGACAGACAGACAGACAGACCGACAGACAGACAGACAGATAGACAGACTGACAGACTGACAGACAGAACGACAGCCAGACAGACAGACCGACTGACATTCAGACAAACCGACACACAGACCGACAGACAGACAGACAGACAGACAGAAATAACAATAGACTGACAGACAAACAGACAGAAATAGCGATAGACAAGGAGACAAACCGACAGACAGACCGACAGACAGACCGACAGACAGACAGACCAACAGACCGACAGACAGACAGACAAACAGATCAACAGACAGACAGACAGACAGACAAACAGACAGACAGACGGACAGACAGACAGACAGACAGACAGACAGACAGACAGACCGAACGACGGACAGAACGACAGACAGACAGACAGACAGACAGACAGAAAGACAGACGAACAGACAGACAGACAGACAGACAGACAGACAGACAGACCGACAGACAGACAGACAGACAGAATGACAGACAGACCGACAGACAGACAGACATACCGACAGACCGACAGACATACAGACCGACAGACAGACAGACAGACAGACAGACAGACAGACAGACAGACAGACAGACAGACAGACAGACAGACCGACAGACAGACCGACAGACAGACAGACAGACAGACAGACAGACAGACAGACGGACCGACAGACAGACCGACGGACAGACAAAAATAACAATAGACTGACAGACAAACAGACAGAAATAGCAATAGACCAGGAGACAAACCGAAAGACAGACAGACAGACAGACAGACAGACAGACAGACCAACAGACCGACCGACCGACAGACAGACAGACAAACAGACAAACAGACAAACAGACAGACAGACAGACCGACAGACAGACAGACATACAGACAGACAGACAGACAGACAGACAGACTGACGGACAGACCGACAGACAGACAGACAGACAGACAGACAGACAGACAGACAGACATACCGACAGACCGACAGACATACAGACCGACAGACAGACAGACAGACAGACAGACAGACAGACAGACAGACAGACAGACAGACAGACCGACAGACCGACAGACAGACAGACAGACAGACAGACAGACAGACAGACGGACCGACAGACAGACCGACGGACAGACAAAAATAACAATAGACTGACAGACAAACAGACAGAAATAGCAATAGACCAGGAGACAAACCGACAGACAGACAGACAGACAGACAGACAGACAGACAGACCAACAGACCGACCGACCGACAGACAGACAGACAAACAGACAAACAGACAAACAGACAGACAGACAGACCGACAGACAGACAGACAAACAGAGCGAGAGACAGACAGACAGACAGACAGACAGACAGACAGAAAGACAGACAGACGGACAGACAGACAGACAGACAGAAAGACAGACAAACAGACAGACAGACCGACAGACAGACAGACAAACAGAGCGAGAGACAGACAGACAGACAGACAGACAGACAGACAGACAGACAGACAGAACGACATACAGACAGACGAACAGACAGACAGGCAGAGAGACAGACAGACAAAGAGACAGACAGACAGACAGACAGACAGACAGACAGCCTGACAGACATACAGACAGACAGACAGACAGACTGACAGACAGACAGACACACAGACTGACAGACAGACACACAGACCGACAGACAGACACACAGATAGGCCGACAGAAACGACAGACAGACAAACAGACCGACAGACGACAGAGAGACAGACAAACAGACAGAAATGACCGACAGACAGACAGGCAGAGAGACAGACAGACAGACAGACAGACAGACAGACAGGCAGTCAGACAGACAGACAGACAGACAGACCGACAGACAGACAGACAGACAGACGGACAGACAGACAGACAGACAGACAGACAGAAAGGACAGACAGAAAGACAGACAGACAGACGGACAGACAGACAGGCAGACACAAAAGGACAGAAATAACAAACGCTTGACAGACAGACTGACATAAATAACGATAGACCGAGAGACAGACAGACAGACAGACAAACAGAGCGAGAGACAGACAGACAGACAGACAGACTGACAGACAGACAGACCGACAGACAGACAGACGGACGGACAGACAGACAGACAGACAGAACGACAGACAGACAGACGGCTAGACGGACAAACATACAGACAGACAGACAGGTAGACAGACAGACAGGTAGACAGACAGACAGACAGACAGGTAGACAGACAGACAGACAGACAGACAGACAGACAGACAGACTGACGGACAGACCGACAGACAGACAGACAGACAGACAGACAGACAGAAAGACAGACAGACAGACAGACAGACAGACAGACAGACAGACAGACAGACAGACAGACAGACA